>CM034155.1:477481758-477849258 GCA_019776745.2 Taxus chinensis
TACTCAGAAGTTCTCCAATTTCATATTTTATATAATCATTTTTCGTTGTTGCTGCATTTGTTTTGTCCAACACCATTTTTCCTGTGTTTGATGTGCAAATCTGGTTTGGTATCTTCTCTTGTAAATTGCAATGCCTCGTCCCTTTATTTTCTTTTTCTATAAGGATTTTCATAGTTTCATCATAATTGGAAAATTTGAGTGGTGATTTGTTTTTGAGTTAATGGTGTTAGTGTGCATATTTCATTAACTTTATTTTGTCAGATCCTTGAACATGATGCATATTTACGAACCTTCTGCATGTGTGCAAGACTTTTATTATTCAGACGTGTTGAACCTGATCAGACTTTAATAATTTGAGACAAGTAGAATTAAGTTAGAATGAGATGTCTATGTTATTGTAAGCCTTTTTTGTCACAGATTCAGCAGTACAACAATAAGAAAAATTAACAGATCATACTTCTTTACAGCCAATTCCACAAATGCTAATTGCATCTCATAGTATGGACTAAGTGCTATGAATCATCTTCAATCCACATGGAAAAAAAATCTGTTCTACTATTTTCCATTTTTTCACATCTCCCCTGCATCGACCAGCCTGACTTCCTTGTTGTAAAGGAAATAGGAAAATTCAATTTAAAAAAAATATAATATAATTGTTTCCTTGGTGCTATTGGAGTTTTTTACTTATTCTGTGACTCATAGTGAACCATGAAGAATTAATTTTGTCCTTGGGTATGTTGGCAGTATGAATAATAGCTGTGTACATAAAAAAGATGAGTAAGAATAAAAAAATCATAAATCCATATTAGCAATGGTAAGGTGGGTGCCTATTTTGTATATAAGGCTGCTACCATTCTCTGTAACATTGGTAGCAGCCTTAAATACAAAACTGCAAAGAAATTTATGAAAAAAGTTTAAAAGTTTGGATAACTTCAAGGGGAATATTCAGTTCACAAGTCCAATTTCATTGTCCCCGTGAACTCCATAGTCTTTTCTGGATTTTGTAGAATGAATGAGATTATTCGTGGTCAAAGGTTAGGAGCTTCTAAAAGATATATTTGAAAGTCCAATTTCATTGTCAGCTGGATTTTGTAGAATGTAAGCCTTAAGAGGGGGGAATAGTACAGGAATGGTGTTGCACTAGGAGTATGACACAGTTTTTATTAAGATAACACATTCAAACTTCAACGTTTAGCATTATGAGTCTAGAGTTGAGGATCAAGTTAACCATAACATTCATGGAGCTTGTGTCGGGAATTGGAGCAGCTGCAGTCATATTCATTCAGAGGAAAGAAACGTTTTTTAATCTAAAAAACAATGGAAATTTTTATTAGGTTTGCAGCAATAAGCAATTGCGCTAAAGAATTATCTAATTCTTCATGGTTCAAGCCTGTCGCAAACATTTTGGAAGAGCAAGATGTAGTTTATTGTAACAGTATACAATGATCGTGATTCTATAGATTTTACTTCCCCAACAAACTTAACGACTTTGAAATTTACAACCAATAAATATATCACAGTAGATCCAGAATATAAATTGTCTTCCTGCTTTATATTCTGGAATATAAATTGCTCCTGCTTGAGTGCTATATGCTGACTAGAATCCAGAATTGGGGAAATCTCAGTTTTGTAAACATCAAATTCTCATATTAACAGTTTAGATATCATGTAATGACCAGTTTTCTCTGTGACTTTTAATGATGTTTTAAAATTCAATCTCTACTTTCATATTTGCATTTTACTCGTAATATGAATTTATTAAGGAACTGCATATTTTAATTTGTTGAATATAATAACAAATTCTATTGCACCTTCTCTTGCAGTGAAACTCGTATCAATTTACAGTTTACTAAAGTAATGCAATTTCCAATCATGTGGAAATTAGAATGGCTAAGAAATCAAGTTTCCAAGTTCTAACTCCTTACTACACTAACTTTGCAGTTTTTAATGTCTTGTCACTTTACCCTGAATCATATTGTTATCATACTAATGTCACAACTCTCTAAACTTGTTTCTTTAGGAATTTGACTAGGTACTTCAACAAAGTACTCTCTATTTCTTTGCAAACACTCTCAGTTGTCCCAGTTCAAGCCACAGTCATTTTATCTGTTAGCATCTGCAAAGAGAAGAAAGAATACAGAAGGCAAACTGCACTGCTAAAATGACACAGGCAGAGGTTTATTTATTGTAGGAAGAGGTGGTTGAACAGTTAACAACCGAACAACTACATAACTGTTTTACATGCTATATAAAGTGTTATATTTTAACACCCCCTCTTAATGACTAAACCAGAAACTAGACAGTTTGTCCCGAAATTTTACAAATTTCCTAAAGCCCATATGTTTAGTCATTACATCTACAGACTGTGCCATAGGTTGGACTTCAAAATCATCAGTCCATGACTGTGTTGCGGTTGTCGAATGAAGAAGAACCGCAAAACAAAAATCTGGTCCCTTGAACAAAAGATATGACAAGTGGTACACAGGTTCTCTATTACGTGATTCATTGACCAGTGATGAATCACTAATGGCTATGGCTGAGAGTGTCAGCCCCATCTCCTGAGTGCTGAAATCAGACCCTCGGAGAAGTGGATTGAAAACTCTGTTCCAGGGTTGTGTAGCCTGCTGGAGTATGTATAAAGACTCAATCATCCTGCAATCGAAGTCACCTCGATCACGTCCTTGCACCACCATGTAGTGCTCATCCAACTTTTTCAAGAAGAGAAATGTGACCATCTGTGTAGTAGGAGTTAGAACCAACTCCGCAATAGTAGGAGAAATAACCATCTCCGTCTTAGCAATGGTCTCCGTCTTAGCAGTGGTAGGAGTGAGAATCAACTCCTCATCTATTTGCTCATCTATCCCCCTCTGTTGGGAAAGATTGTTCACAACACAATGAGCAAACTGGTCATGCTCTACTGTCCTTCGAGCAAGGACCTCTGAGTGGGTGGCTGGGCATGCCATCTCACCATGCATCGTCAGTGCATTTGGAATAGTGGAGTCTCCGTCCACAACAACTTGTTCTTCAGAATGAGGAAATCCATCCTACCGAGGCATGTCTGCCTCCCGTACACCTAGTATAGTGGATATTCCCTCCACAATAGGTGCATGTAGGTTGACTATATCCAAGTCAACAAATTTGTGAGGAATGACTTCCTCCCAAGGCATTGCAGCCTCCTGCACATCCTGAATGGTGGAGCTGTCCTCCACACGTGCATTCATGTTGATCGCAGCCGGATCAACAAGCTGATACTGACCACCTTCCCCAATACCAAGGGCAATTATCCATCTCTGTTTCACATCAGAGACAACACACTTCTTTCCACAGAAATCCACAGAAATATTGGAATTTTCAGTCAATTGACGAATAGATAGAAGATTCTTTTGTAAAGAAGATACATATCTAACATTCCATACCAACAATTTATGAGCATTATTCAATATAATGCATATATCTCCTATCCCTTCTACTGCAAGTGTTTCTCCATCAGCTAGTACTACTGATTCTAAACATATATTTGTAGTAAATGAAACATACCAGTCCCCACAACATGAAAAGTGTGCAGACACACCAGAGTCAATGATCCAGCAACTGGTACCACTGTCATTCGAGCATGATGTCGTAAGACAATAAAGAACATGCCTGTCATCCGAATCCCGTTCTTCTGCAACTGCTGCCACATGTTCCTCATTACATGGCTTTTTGTTCTACTTCGAAAGATCATACATCCATTTCCGGCAATTCTTCTTGAGGTGCCCAACCTTGTGACAGTAATAGCATATGACCTGATACCGAGTGGAAGACTCACCAGATTGAGGTTTCCACTTTCCCTTTGACTGAGTGACAAGAGCACTCTCTGAATGGTCACTATTAGATTCTGCCTGAAGTTGTCTCCGCTCCTTTTGCAATAGGTAAGAACTCACCTTGTCAAACGTGAGTGTTTGACTTTCAGCCATTAAATGGAGTGCCTCCACAAATGACTCATACGAAGAAGGTAAGCTGTTCAAAACCAAAGCCACCATATCATCATCGTCCACCTTTTTGTTGATGGAAGATAACTGGTCTCGAAGGTCTTTCATCCAAAGTAGGTGCTCAAATAGCGATCCACCTTCTTGTAACTTTACGGAAAAGAGTATATTTTTCAGGTATAAA
This sequence comes from Taxus chinensis, assembly GCA_019776745.2. NCBI lineage: Eukaryota > Viridiplantae > Streptophyta > Pinopsida > Cupressales > Taxaceae > Taxus > Taxus chinensis. Next base: position 477,485,911 of record CM034155.1, read on the forward strand.
ACCCGACTCTTTTCTGACGTCTAATATTTATCCTTCAGACTAACCCACAACGTGCTTGCCACAGTGGCATTCCGCACTTCCGGTATCAAATCATCCGACACCGATAACTTGAGAAGCAATAATGCTTCCTTATGACATTTGTCATAATCCTTGAAGTTTGTTGCTGGTTGATTTTCCTCACCCTTGATTATTTTATCACAATCACGAAACTCTGCGACCGTTAAAATCTTATGGCTCCATACATTGAAATTAGTGCCCGTTAATTTTGTGTCTCCGGCAAAGTTAAGTGTGATATGTTTGCCATTTTATTATTCCAAAGTAATGGAAAATAATAAAATAATAATTTGCCCACACTCAATAAAATAATACTTATTCCACCAAGTATTACTTATTCCAATAAGTAATATTAAAAATATGCAAATCACCCAACTATAGTTGCTTGTAAAAATATTATTACTTATTCCTCCAAATTTGATTATTCAAAAGCAAGGTAAATACTTCTGTTGCAAAAAATGAATATTAATCCATCGACTTTTCAGAAGGAAGAATAGAAACCAAATGATGCCCTCAGTTTTTCTCTGCCAAGATTTTACCACCGTCGACTGTGGACTGTTCACGTGTCTTTTGCCCTCCAAAAAGACAGTCACTGGTTGCCCACGATTTTTGGCTTTTCCACTGGGTATTCACGACTTTAGTGGCGCTGCTTCTTTGTTGCTGAAGCAAGAGGTGGTTACAGATTGGTTGAACAGTTACCAACCGAACAGTTTGGCCTTATAATGCTATAATGCTCTGTATTCTAACTGCATAACTGCATTATATACTATATAATGCTCTGTATTCTAACAGTTTGGCCTTGAGATTGTATGGTGTGTAGTGTGTACGGTACTTCAGAAATTTCTGTAGTTCCTTCTTGCTATGCTTGGGGTTTTCATTTGAAACTTCTGTTTTGAAGTTAGGAATAGTTGGTATGGACGAAGAAGGGGATCTGAGGAGGCAGTGGCCCTGTCTAGGGGGAGGCTGGTCCTATTCACCGCAAAGATGATTGGGAGAAACAGATCTGAAGCATATTTTATGGAAATTTCTGGCTTTGGATGAGTGCGTTGGGGAATGCATGAGGGTTTCCATCTTATAGGTTTTTTGATGTAATTACTCATAAGAGATTTCAACTCCTTTAAATCTCTGGATGAAAATTTGAAAGGAAAGGAGGAAGAGTATTTGAAGCTAGACCATCTCAAGTGTTAATCATGCTAATCAGAACCAATGACCTAATTGACATGACTTTTGCCCATGGTCTTTAGTATTTACACATGGTCCAACCATAGGAAAGGGGACAAATGGATTGCAGAAAATCTAGATAAAGTTCTTATATCTGTAAATTGGATGCGAAACAAATGGTAGAATAGGGAATGCCAGCTTGTCTAATTGTTGGGCAATAACTCTGGAAATTATTCAATAACACACTCAAAGAGCAACTCAATTCTGATTTGAGATTCTTTGCTTAACACATGAAGACTTCTATGCAGAAGTACAACAATGATGGGAAGAAGAAAGGGCTATCAAAGGACGTTATATGTACCAAACTATCCAATTTAAAATTAAAAATCATAGAATGAGATTTAAAAAATGTTGGAAAGTTTCGAACATTTTGTCACAAGCAAAAATGCCACTGAAAGATTGGTCTAAATTCAGAGTGGTATCAGAGGAGGGATTTACAATGGATATGGCTCATCAGGAGTATAGAACTCATTGAACTGCAAGGAAGGGAAGAACACAACTGGGAACAAAGATCCAAAGAAACATGGATAAAACTGGTGGATAGGAACCCCTATCTTCAAAAATCTGTGTTAAACCGGCAGCTCATAAGCTCAATTTTATCCATCACAACAGAGAAAAAACGAATTCTGTGGGACCCTATAAAAAATCTGAGTATGCCAGTAATTATTTCAAGAATCTATGCACTGAGTAGCCATATTGCGCAAGGAAATAATGATGCTAAGGATTTGTTCCTGAAAACATCCCATAATTGATTGAGGAGAAAAAGAATGCACGACTGCTACATCCAATAATGGAGGAAGAGCTCAAAAATTTGTTCTCCATCAACCAAGACAAATCTCCTTGAGTGAAGGCTTTCTGTTCTTTTTTACCAAAAATTCTGGCACGTTATCTAATAAGACCTCTTAAATGTAGCTGAAGAATCCAGAAGAATTAAAAATTGGGCTCAAGTCAATGCAAGAAGGCTGGTGCTAATCCCAAAATAAGCACAAGCCAAGTCAATGGATAAATTCAGAGCAATAGCTTTCTGTAACATGGTGTACAAAATCCTATCTAAAAATATCTCTTGTAGGGTAAGGCCTGTAATGAAAAAGCTATATCTGATAAACAATTGGCTTTGTCCCGGGATGATTGATTACGCATAACATAATTGCTGTCCAAGAAATGGTACATTCCAAACTATCAGCACTGACTGGGAATAACACTAAAACTGGACATGTCAAAAGCTTTTGATCGTTGCAATTGGAGTTTAATTTCTACAAGTTTTTGGAAAGTGGTCTTCTTAATTGAAAACTACTCCACCACTCCTTATTCAGTTCCTATTAATGACACTGAAGGACATTGGTTCAAACCAACCATAGGCCTCAAAGAAGTTTCATAATAATGAGTGAAAATCTACTCAGACATTACAAAGCTGACACAAAAAAGCAAGATACATGGTATGCCTGCTCTTGAAGGAGGACAAGGATTCATGGAACATCGATTTGCAGATGACTATTTTATTTACCATGGTCAGAAAAAGGGATATTTAAAACATGAAAACAGCACCTCTCAACTACCACTGAGTCTTGCATCAGGTGATAAATTTGACAGTAAATCCACAGCATTTTTCTAATTCATAACTACAAGGAAGGTACTTGCCGATAGACTATCTTGGATTTCTAATCCATGGAAAAGCCAATAATGCTGTGTGAAAGATCAAAAAGTAAGCTGGAAATCAAACTCTCACATTGGACTAACAAATGGCTAACTTTAGTTGGCAAATCTCAATTGGTGAGAGCTATTCTCTGAGCTGTTCCTGTACATCTTCTAGCTCTCCTCCCTGTACCAATATCAGTTGAGGAAGGATATTCCTATGGAAAAGAATGGAAACTCAATATAAGTATATCCTTCAATAACATGGGACACAATAAACAAGCCAAAATCACAGGGAGGGGTACACGTAAAAAATTATATGCCTCTTCAGCCAAGCCTTTGCCACTAGAATTGTTTAGAGACTGTATAAAACTGAAAATAATAATTGGGCGAATTTTATAAGACACAAATATTTTCCTGGACACTCTGGAATTTTGAACTTCAAAAAAGGGAATGGAGATCCTCCACTCCAAAGCTTATTTGGCAGGTTAGGAAAGGCAAGCTGATAAGGATCCGGAAGGAAAGATGGAATGGGAAGAAAATTCTATCTACATAAGAACAATCCATCTCCAGAAATACTACAAAAAAAGGATTATTCAATTTGGCAAGCAACACGGTCAACATAGAAGATGGGGAACTACTATGGGATATCCATGCCATTAAACAACACTGCTGATTTACCCAGCCAAACTGAGAATTTGGTGAAGGAACCAAATCAAGATATATCCGTCTAATGTCTAAGTAGTATAGTCTTATATCAGGACACCCAGCCAGTTGGGGTTGCACAGCCACCTCTTCCTATAACATCCTCCAGCAAACCATCCTACACACGAAGTTGGCTCAAATGTGGTCTTCAAACCTGTGGTCCAAGGTAAAGCTTTTTCTTTGGCTAATCATTCATGGCAAAATCCTAGCAACTAATCAGCTGAGAAAAAAGGATCCCAAACAGATGCTCCAATTGCAAAAGAAACGAAGAAAATGTAAATCATCTGTTTATCACGTGCTTTTATGCCAGATGCCTCTAAGACATACTTGCATGCCTATCCAACAGCAACACTGCTGTTAGAGCCACTATAGCAAACATTTTAAAATCCTGGACTAGCATAGAAACCAATATGGAATGCATAACTTGTATGCATACGATTGGTGCAGGATTCACTCTATGGAACATTTGGAAGGGAAGAAATGAAAGAATATAACAAGGCTCAGAAAACCTAGCGGAGGATTTGATAAGAACGATTAAAAGTCAAATCAAAACGACTATGTTGGCCAAGATCAAGAGACAAAAATCTTGAGTCACCCCAATCAATGCCTTTCAATCATGCAACATTCAAGATCTTCAACTAGCAAAGCACTGGCAGCTATTGTTCTTGTTGGAAATATTGTCATTGATGTCAAAAGAGGTGCTGAACTGGTAAACGGAAATCTGTCAGCAAGTAACGGAATTGTGAGTATGTCAACGGAAATAACCAGCAACACAGAGTAGCAAAAGGAGCAGAAATCAGATATTTATATATGTGAAAAGGGTCGCCTTTATAGGAGAAATACAGCAGTATCTATGTAAAGCGAACAACATTCAAGAAAGGGGAAGATCTTGACAACCATGATGAGAAGAAAGCAGCGCTTTTTCATGAAGACCGTGACTTATCCTTGGAGGCCCACGATTTGCACAAAAGAGGGCCCACGACTTGCTTAGAGAGCAGCACTCATGTCTCAAGGGGCTGCATTGAATGTTTAGGTAATAATTAAATTATTTGGGGCAGTCTTTATGTGTGCATTAATTAATTCAAAGGGGGGGCAGCGATTTGTTTAAAAAGAATAAATTAATAAAAAAAGGCCGACTAATGTTAATGAAAGGGTGTGATGGTTTAAGGTGTAATGCCCTTTCGAAAAGGTACGAAAGGCTATATAAGAAGATTCATATGAGACTTATTAAGCATGGATTCAAGTTGAATATCTTAAGGAAAAAGAAGAAGAAGAGGAAGCGTAAGGGCAGAATTTTAAAACAGCAAATCTGAAAGTAAGAAGAAGAATTTTCCATTATTGGTTGAGGAAGCAACAAGTTCAAAAGTGGAAAGCAAATTTTGTAAGGAAGGTTGGTGCCTTCATATTCGAAGAGATCGGTGTCTCTTGCTGAGTTGGTGCTTAGCAAAAGGGGTGGGTGCTCCAGTAGGTTGGTGCCTACAAAACTGTAATTTGGGGATTGGTGTCTCCAGTAGGTTGGTGCCTACAAATTTTTGAGAAATATATATAAAGAAAGAAGTTTCTCCGTGGTTTTCTCCCGAAAGGGTTTCCACATATATTTGTGTCTACTTGCATTAAGTTTTGTGTTCTTTGATTGATTTGATATATTCACATTGCTCGTGATTATAGATCTAAGTTTAAGTATTGAAGTTTGAAATAATATCATAATATTGATTCACCCCCCGCTCTTAGTATTATCTTGTGCTCAACAATTGGTATCAGAGTAGGTTCCTTCAGGAACAATCTAACAGTTGGAAGGTAGATCTTGGGAGCACATATGGCTAGTCAAGTACAAGAAGGTTTTTCCTCGAACAAGGCTCCGTTGTTTGACAGAACAAACTATGCATTTTGGAGCGTAAGAATGAGAACCTATCTGATGGCACTAGGGTTTGATATTTGGCAATCAGTAGCAGTCGGATATATCATTCCATCAACTCCGCCAATAGACCAAGCCGGTAAGAAGGCTTTTGAAAACAATGCCAAGGCGATGAATGCAATCTTGTGTGGTCTGTCAGAGTCCGAATTTGTCAAGGTAATGCAATGTGACATGGCAAAGGAAATATGGGATAAACTTCGAACAATATATGAAGGTGATGATAAGGTTAGAAAAGCTAAGCTTCAAACCCATAGGAGAAAATTTGAGAGCCTAAAAATGAAGGATGAGGAAGATGTTGCAGCTTATCTTCTGCGGGTGGATGAAGTTGTCAACGCCATAAGAGGGCTTGGAGAAAAGATTGAGGAACTTGTGATCGTCCAGAAGGTCTTAAGATCTTTACCATTAAGATTTGATGCTAAGGTGTCTGCCATCGAAGAAATGAAGGATCTTGACAAGCTAAGCATGGACGAACTACATGGAATACTAACGGCTTATGAAATGAGGACCGAGTCTAATAAACTAGCAAAGAAGGAAGCCGCATTCAAAGTCTCGAAGAAAAAGGCAATCAAGGAATCTGAAGCGAATGATGAATCAAACAGCGAAGAAGATGAAAAGGAAGCTTTATTCATTCGAAAGCTAAAGAAAGGATCCGCGAGATACAAAGGTAAGTAACAATTTAAATGTTTTAACTGTGGTAAAATTGGTCATTTTGCAGCTAAATGCCCAGAGAAGGAAGATAGCGAAGATGAAGAAAGCAAGCCCAAGTTCAAAAGAGAATTCAAGCAAAGCAGAGGCAAGAAAAGATTTGAAAAGCAAAAGAAGAGTCTATATTCAAAAAGAGGTAGCAGCTCATCCGAAGAAAGCGGAATAAGTGATTCAGACAGTGATGATGAAGAAACATTGTTTATGGCTATAGAAGAAGGTTCATCAACTAGCAAAGTTGATTTGGAAGGAATCGAAGACGTAAAAGAAGAAGGTGAGGTAAACCTTGAAGAAGAACTCATTTGTGCATTGGGTGAAATAAAAGCACTCAAAAAGAGGAATCAGAAGCAAAGACTTCAGCTCCAGAAATATGAAGAACAAAATCAATCTTTCAAAGCTAAGTTAGCATAGAGTCTTGAAGAATCAAAGAATCTAATCATTGACCTGAAGACCCAGATTGAAGAAGCAAAGAGAATTGAGGAAGGGTTGAGAAGTCAGCTCAAGGTGAAACAAGAAGAATGTGAAAAGCGTGAGTCAGAGATTGTTGCGATGAGAAAAGACTTAGAAAAGGTAAATACCAAACTAATGAACAACTTGAAATTTGAAAAGAGTACTAAGGTTCTAGATGAGATTCTAGAAAATCAAAGATCACCATCCAACAAATCAGGACTCGGATATGAAGAAAAACTAGAGAAAGCTTCAAAATCCATTGAGATTCCGGAGAAGAAAGGTTTAGAAAAGGCAAAAAGTTATGTAGAAATTCTAAATGCACCTACGAAGAATAAAAGCAGAAAGGAAGAGGAAACTAGGAAGACCAGTTCCATCCACAAGGAAGGTGTTAAAGAGAACGACATCAAAAGACCATTTACTCCACGACATAGGAATATGAACAGGTTCGAAAGTTCCTTTCATGGTTATTGTTTTTATTGCAATATATATGGGCATAAAAAGATAGAGTGTAGAAAGCGAATGAGAGATAATGAAGCCTGGAACAAACCAAAATCTGCTCATAGAGTGTTGAATATGAACTATAATTCGTTTGCTCCACTATCCTATTATAACAAGGAAGCCATTATCTGCTACAAGTGCAATAATTATGGACATATAGCACGCTTTTGTAGAAGTGTGTTTGACTCGAGACAAGATCAAAAGACAAAGCCTTTAGATACAAAGAAAAGGGAGGCTACGAAATCCTGGACAAGGAAGCAGGAGAAAGATGGGCTAGACAAAGAAAAATCCATGCTCGTTCAAACAGCTTTTCATGCTCGAGATGAAGGACAGCAGTGGTACATTGATAGCGGATGTTCAAGACATATGACTGGTGATAAAAGTAAGTTTCTCTCCTTAAAGAAAGTAAATGAAGGTACAGTAAAATTTGGTGATAATGCTACAGCGAAGATCGTTGGCAAAGGTACGCTGAGTTTGGATAATGGAAAAACAAAAACAGAGAATGTTTTGTATGTTGAAGGATTAAAACATAACCTCTTGAGTGTGAGTCAAATGTGTGATCAGGAACACACTCTTAAGTTCTATGTCAAAGGATGTGAAATAAGGAAAGCAGATATAGGAGAACTAATTGCAGATTGCCACCGAACTGCAAATAATCTATATATGCTCGGAGAAATAAAAGAAGAAAAATGTTGCCTAAGTCAAGTTGAGGAGAGTTGGCTATGGCATAGAAGGATGGGACATATAAATTTTGATAATCTTGTGAAGATAAGCAATAAGCAGGCCGTACGAGACATGCCTAAAATAACAAAGCCTTCGAGTACTCTATGCAAGCAGTGCCAGCTTGGGAAGCAGACCAGAACAAGATTCAAAACAAAGGAGTATTCATCCACCAAACCATTGGAGCTAATTCACACGGATTTATGTGGACCTACCAGAACGAAAAGTATTCAAGGTGAGAGTTATTTTATGTTACTCATTGATGACTACACTAGAATGACATGGGTAGCATTTTTGAAAGAAAAATCTGAAGCATTTGGAAAGTTCAAAGCTTTCAAGGCATTAGTAGAAAATGAAACAGGGCTGAAGATAAAATGTCTAAGGTCAGATCGTGGAGGTGAATTCATGTCAAATGAATTTATTGAATATTGTGAAGACCATGGAATTAAAAGACAATACTCAGCTGCAAGAACTCCACAACAAAATGGAGTAGTAGAAAGGAAGAACAGAACCGTTCAAGAGATGGCCCGAACAATGTTGAATGAATCTAAGCTATCAGATAGATTCTGGAAAGAAGCGGTAAGTACTGCCGTTTATATTTTGGATAGAGTGCAAATCAGAGTTAACCATGACAAAACTCCATATGAATTATGGAAAGGAAGACCAGCCTCGGTCAAATATTTTAAGGTATTTGGGAGCAGATGTTTCATTAAAAGAACCGAAGAGGACTTAGGCAAATTTGATTCAAGATCCGATGAAGGGATTTTTCTTGGGTACTCCACTAAAAGTAAAGCCTTCAGATGTTATAACAAGAGGTTGCGGACTATCATAGAAAGTGCAAGTGTCAGAGTGGATGAGGGTCTGGATCTAAAGACAAAAGAAAATTCAGAAGAGTCTTTAGAAATACCAAGTCTTGTGAAAGAAGAACAAGAGGAAGAAGAAGATATTGAAGAGTGGAGTAAATCAGAAAGGCAGGATACCAAGACGCCATCTCGCTTCGTTCAGAAAAATCATGATGAAAGTCAGATTATTGGAGAACTTGATACCGGGGTTCAAACCAGAAGAAGAATTACAAATGCTTCTGAGCAAGGGTATTTTTCTCTGCTATCTAAGGTAGAACCTAAGAACTTTTTAGAAGCAAGACATGATAAACATTGGTTGAAGGCGATGGAAGAAGAATTAGATCAAATTGAGAAAAATGAAACTTGGGAACTGGTTCCCAGACCAAAGAGTCAGAATGTGATTGGCACTAAGTGGGTATTTCGGAACAAACTAAATGAAGATGGTCAAGTCACTCGAAATAAGGCAAGATTGGTATGCAAAGGGTATGCTCAAGTGGAAGGTGTTGATTTTGAAGAGACTTTTGCTCCGGTTGCCAGACTAGAAGCAATCAGAATGTTCCTTGCTTTCGCAGTGTTTAAAAATTTCAAAGTCTACCAAATGGATGTCAAATCAGCCTTTTTAAATGGGAATTTAGAAGAGGAGGTTTACATAGAACAGCCTGAAGGGTTCCTATTATCAGAAAATGAAGATTATGTGTGTAGGTTGAAAAAGGCATTGTATGGATTAAAACAAGCCCCCAGAGCATGGTACTCAAGGCTTGATCAACATCTACAGGACCAAGGATTCAAGAGAGGACATGCTGACAGTAATCTTTACATCAAAACTGAAGATGAACACCAGTTAATTGTGGTTGTATATGTGGATGACATAATCTTTGGAGGAGACAATGAAGAAATGTCTAGAAAATTTGCAGAAGACATGCAAAAGGAATTTGAAATGTCTATGTTGGGTGAGTTATCCTTTTTCCTTGGATTGCAAATTTCTCAATCTAATAAAGGAATATTTATATCCCAAACCAAGTATGTGAAGGAAATGTTGAAAAAGTTTGGTATGGAGGAGTGTGCACCTGTCAGCACACCGATGATCACCGGAACCAAGTTAAGCAAAGATGACGAATCTCCAGATGCTGATCAATCTCTCTATAGATCAATGATTGGGAGTTTATTATATGTGACAGCATCCAGACCAGATATCATGCAAGCAGTGGGTATGGTGGCACGTTTTCAAGCAGGGCCGAAAGAAACACATGTGCAAGTTGTAAAACGCATATTCAGATATCTAAAGGGAACTATGGAATACGGGTTGTGGTATCCAAAAGGAAAAGATTTCACATTGACAACTTATACAGATTCAGATTGGGCAGGATGTGTAGATGACAGAAAAAGTACAAGTGGAGGAGCATTTTTTCTTGGAAACAGCCTGGTATCTTGGCTAAGTAAGAAGCAAAATTTTGTATCCCTATCCACAACAGAAGCAGAGTATATAGCAGTGGTACTATGTTGCATGCAAATTTTATGGATGAAGCAGACCTTGAAGGATATCAAAGTAGAGTATGATCATCCCATCTCCATATTATGTGATAATACCAGTGCAATAAGTATTTCAAAGAATCCGGTTATGCATTCCAGAACAAAGCACATTCCCATAAGATATCACTTCTTAAGAGAGCAGGTGGCAGAGAAACAGGTAAAGTTGGAGTATGTCGCTACATCCGAACAGATAGCAGATATTTTCACTAAGCCACTTCCAAAGGAGACATTTGAATATCTACGGCATAAGCTGGGAGTAATTTCTTTTACATCTTTACATTGAAGAGTCAAGGGTAGCACTGGTTAAGGGGGAGCTAAAACTTTGCAAATTTTTCAGCTCCTAGGATGACCCTTTGCCATTGATGTCAAAGGGGGAGAATGGTAGTAAGGGGGAGCTACGGCAAGAGGAAGCTGCAAAAGAGGAGATTATTTTTTTTGGGGTTGCCATCAATGACAAAGGGGGAGATTGTTGGAAATATTGTCATTGATGTCAAAAGAGGTGCTGAACTGGTAAACGGAAATCTGTCAGAAAGTAACGGAATTATTAACGGAATTGTGAGTATGTCAACGGAAATAACCAACAACATATAGAGTAGCAAAAAGAGCAGAAATCAGATATTTATATATGTGAAAAGGGTCGCCTTTATAGGAGAAATACAGCAGTATCTGTGTAAAGCGAACAACATTCAAGAAAGAGGAAGATCTTGACAACCATGATGAGAAGAAAGCAGCGCTTTTTCATGAAGACCGTGATTTATCCTTGGAGGCCCACGATTTGCACAAAAGAGGGCCCACGACTTGCTTAGAGAGCAGCACTCATGTCTTAAGGGGCTGCATTGAATGTTTAGGTGATAATTAAATTATTTGGGGCAGTCTTTATGTGTGCATTAATTAATTCAAAGGGGGCAGCGATTTGTTTAGAAAGAATAAATTAATAAATAAAGGCCGACTAATGTTAATGAAAGGGTGTGATGGTTTAAGGTGTAATGCCCTTTCGAAAAGGTACGAAAGGCTATAGAAGAAGATTCATATGAGACTTATAATGCATGGATTCAAGTTGAATATCTTAAGGAAAAAGAAGAAGAAGAGGAAGCGTAAGGGCAGAATTTTAGAACAGCAAATTTGAAAGTAAGAAAAAGAATTTTACATTATTCGTTGAGGAAGCAACAAGTTCAAAAGTGGAAAGCAAATTTTGTAAGGAAGGTTGGTGCCTTCATATTCGAAGAGATCGTTGTCTCTTGCTGAGTTGGTGCTTAGCAAAAGGGGTGGGTGCTCCTGTAGGTTGGTGCCTACAAAACTGTAATTTGGGGATTGGTGTCTCCAGTAGGTTGGTGCCTACAAATTTTTGAGAAATATATATAAAGAAAGAAGTTTCTCCGTGGTTTTCTCCCGAAAGGGTTTCCACGTATATCTGTGTCTACTTGCATTAAGTTTTGTGTTCTTTGATTGATTTGATATATTCACATTGCTCGTGATTATAGATCTAAGTTTAAGTATTGAAGTTTGAAATAATATCATAATACTGATTCAACCCCCCTGCCCCCCCTCTCAGTATTATCTTGTGCTCAACAGTTCTGCCATGTATATCCTTACAAACTTATGCATATTCTGTGTATGGATATGTACCATTATGCTGCCTGCTTTATTTTCAGTGGTAAAGATTACACCACAGCATACTTCACCATGCAAACCCAACATTGTTTAGCATTCTATTATCCATCTGATTAATCAGAATCATGATTAGCACTGCTTAAATGTCAGGTTTAACGATTCAGGGGATTCGGCTCAAGCCATTTTTACATCTTTCTAACAGTATGCAGCAGTATGCTGTGCCATATTAGGAGTCAAAAAAGGTAAATATTTCGAAGTCTACACATTGCACGAGTCAACTATTGTGCTTGTAAAAGCACTGGCACATGAAGAGGTGATTTTCATTTGGCTTGTGGCATTAGTAAATGCTTGAATCTGTACTTCCAATCCATCAAGTTGTTATAGCAATTAAAATATTTAAACTCAAATGTATAAAATAGATCTTGCTATGTTGATATCTAATCTGACTTTGAATGATTTTTGTTCTATTATTTTTGAACTTGTAATGAACCCCCCTGCACCATCCCCCTCCTCTCTGAAGTTTGAACATTTGGAGATGTCAATTTTCATATATCTGTGGTCCTGGTCCTTCCTGTGGATCTCTTACCTTTTAAATACTATTGAGACTATTATATAAGTATAGTTGAAGTATCTACATTGACCTACTCGAGACTTTTTTTTGTAGGTTATGCGGGCATTGCCAAATGGTCAAGGTCCAAGGCTTGTGGAAACTGAGGATGGAATTGCGGCAATGGAATTGTTTCAGTTTCACGAGAATGAAGAGCTCCGAGGCATGGCAAATGGGCTGGTAGATAAGTATTTTGGGGAGAGTTATGGCATAGAGGAGGAATAATCACCTTAGGGGGCATATAAATTGAAAGATGGTTATTGGAAACATGATTGTTCACCTTGATAGTTTTATTTCTTTCATTTATCTGATCACAGTTTTTGTATTTTTCGTCGAGACAGTGATCTTCATTCTTTGAACAAATTCTTATATAATTGCAAGGGAATTGTATAGGTAGTCCAATATGCTCAGGATGTATTGATAGGTACTTTGATCTGCCCCCGACTAGCAAATATTCAAGGGAAGCCGGGAGCATTTTTCTCTACAACATTGGAGAAGTGTAAATCATTTGGTTTTGCGGTCCAACTCCATATAATGCTATATATACTACTATTGTTTTATGCCTTGTTAGTGTTACTTTATCTCTGATTTATTTGCAAGGTGTTATGTCTATGAAATTTGTTCCATATTCATTGTTATGACATTGTCGTGTAGATTTTGTTTTTAATAATCTATAGGTAGAATATATGTTCCATTGTATTGTGGTAGCATTGTTTGGTATGGTATATTCAAACGTACATACGACCCAATGGGTTATCTTTATTAATTCTTCAAATAGTAAATTATTATGTATTTAGTTGAAGTTATTCATTGTACATTTCTTGATAATCCATTGTTTAAGCGAGCCCATCTATTGAAGGTTTGCAATAACATTAGTTAGTGTATTATATGTTTTGTGTGCTCAAACGAAAATGTGAATATGATGGAGTTTCTGTTGATTAAAAGTTGGGTTGTATGAGATCCTATTGTATATTTTGATTTTCTGGACGTGTATGCAATTACATACTAGTTAACAGGGATTGTCGAAGCAGGGCGACTACCATGGGAATCTTGATTTCTTGTACTTAAGTTACTTACATACCCCACCAGACATTTTTGGGAACCAAATTTCAGCATGTGTCATTTAATAAAAACTTAGATTAAGCCACTGAATGAAAACCAATAATATATCCCAAATTATTTGTAAATGCATGTAGTAGGTCTTGTCAATTGGCATTTCACCGTTAACATACATATAAATCATGCTAAGACAATGACCAATATAGGACACAATTCTGTTTTTCAAATTATTGTCATGCTGTATATTTTGGTTATATCCAATCTATGTTTGTCAGGAAACAAAAACGTGTACGGATCTGAAATATAGAAATGCTGATTTTCAAAGAACCCTTGGATACTAAATGGCATGAAAATATATAGTTTTCATACCATTTAGTATCCAAAAAGGGTTCGTGAAAGTTTAGTGTGTCATATATATAAAAATAAGTCAAAGCACTTAAAATATTTTGTTTCCATTAAAGTTTGAAACATTGTTACCTATGTTTGTGTTTATATATATATATATATAAAGCTAAAGCACTTAAAATAGTTTGTATTTATAAAAGTATGAAACACTCAACATGTTAAAAATTCACGTGTGACATACATGAGTGTGCTTATATAAGTTTGTAACTAATATTGTTTAGTCTCCTTAAGTGCATATCCGAAGTAGTGTACCAGTAAAGGGCAGCTCTTCGTGTTTTAGGAGAGATGTCCATATGAATTTTTGATGTACCTATCTACTCCATCATGCCGCTGGGTGTTAGCTCAAGTGGAGTGAGGGTACCCAATGCTGACATATCAAAGGAGATTGTCAATACCAAGTAGTTTGCAAGCAATCCTTGACGTATAGTTAAGTGTTATACGATGATCGTCAAGAGCTTTGGGAGTTGATTGATTTAGGTAGGTTGTGTGTCCCCTTGTCTTGTGATTATTACCAAAATACATAACAAAAAATGCAATTATGTAAATGACTATTCATGGTGGTCATTTTGAGATGACTTAAAACATATTAGTAAAAAAAATCATAAATATTAATAATCTAATTAAAATTCTTGCAAAAGCCTTAAATTTTACATAAATATTTGATTGAGTTGTAATTGGATCAATCCAGCATTGGTGAGTAAAACATCCGACAAAAACTAATAATCTAATCAAATTGCTCAATACATGATTATTTATTAGAAATATAAGCTTCTATGAATTGCAACCATATTTGGAAATCAATGGAATAGATGGAAGAATACAAACAATTCCCCAAGTTCTGCAGCTCGGATTTAATGGCAATTCTTTAATTCCTTAAAAAGTATTGATAACTGTTTTTTCTTATTTTGTTGGTTGTCTTGCCCTATCTGATTGGGTTTGTTTGATTTCACAAAAAAAGAAGCAGTCTTATTTTCTATCAATTGAATGTTTAGTTTTGTACTACTTCCAATTCAAGAAATATTTTTTTTATTGTTTATTTTGGATGTCCTTATTTTAGTTTGTTTAAATAATTGTCTTCGTTTTGGATGCTTTATTTTAGTTTTATTACTTTGAATTTATGTAGTAGTTATTTTGTATTGACCCTCTGCCATGATTTTAAGTACTTTGATTTTATGTAGTAATTCTTTTGTGATAATAGTCAATAGCTTTCACATTCTTAGTACTTCCCCAACTCAATGCTCATCATTTGTTTAACTACCGGATTTTAGAAACTTTACTTTATTAATGTCCTACATTTATTTTGTAGCTGAATTTTCATTGCCATTCCTATTTATTAATATTGCTCTACATTGGCAGTGACCCAAAACAATTTCACTAATTACAGATTTTGTCTTAGGATAGCAACAATCCATTTCGTGTTTCCATCTCTCTAGTTTCGGATGGCAATTAGAGACTACTTCCATTCAAAATGGCTTGGGCTCTAACAATCCACAAATTGTCTGGTTTATCATTGCAACAAGCAGCAATTGACATTATCAACATACACCGGCAAGGGATTACTTTTACTATCATCTCCATAGCTTGCTTGTTTTGTTGCATTTACATTTCACCTCCCTTTGCTTTACAGTGTTGTGCCAAACTTGCATAACAATACCTTAGTTCTCGTCAAGAAATAAGAAGAAGAAAGCCTCCATTTGCTTACTTGGTATCCATAACTATTGCATTTGTCATTCAATTCCCCTTTCTATGTACTCCTAGTTCCACACTCGATGCAGTTATGTTGTTTTTGATTCCATGTTACTCCTTTTCTTTGTGACATCCTCCCCCTCTTTTTGTGTCACTTTTTTGTTCATTTCACTAATTAAAGTTCATGCACCTCTCTTTACATATCAACACATCCATTGCACCACTTGGGTATGATTTTTAGTATTACCTTCATATCGTAATGTCAAAATTAGGGGTTAATTTACTTGGAACTAATTACTATTTGTAAATGATTATTTAAAATTAGAATTATAGTAAATAAAAAATTTCAACCATGTGTTGATGTAATATCTATATACACGACTCTTGAAAGCTATATAAAACAAACTAGGGTTAGGGTTAGAGAGCTAACTTTGTTTTGCGAAGTTTGTAAGGGCGACAAAGATTTGGAACTATACAAATGTGTTGTGCAGAGTGTCGTAATGTGCTTATAGAATTTGGAATGCTAAAATTGTTGGCGCGGGAGGCAACACCTAGGTGGCTCCTCTTTTCCCATTATATTCAAAAAAATCAAGAAACTTCCTTGGAATAAGAAATAGTGACTTTTGTTTATTCTGCTGACTGTGTAACAGAAAATGGAGATGGGTAAGCAGGGGTTGGGATTGTGGAATTGCAGGTGGCTTATGTGGCTCATGTCAGCAAGATCACTTCACAAATTCTCCTTATCTCTCTCTTATAACTCTCTCACCTCTCACAAGAGCAGAACATCCCTACTCTAATACTAAATGTTATTGAATAAATAGGGCAGAGCCTGACAATTTTATTGATATGTAAAATTAATCATTACAAAATAATGGAGAGAGTTGTAATGTATATAGGCATTTCACAACTTCTATCCAATCCACATAAAATGGATCAAATCATCATAAACTAAGCATTATGTAGAAATAACATATTTCCTCTAACTACTGCTAGAAGCTACTTTCAGAGATCATATAGGAGAAATCAAGCTATAAACGTCCCACACTACTATCGGAGATCATATAGAAACAATCAAGCCAAAAAATTCCCACAAACATAAGCATAGAAAATTATCACTTAGTTAATTAACACCTAACAACTTAAGTCAACCTAATAAAAATAAATTACTTTAACTAATTACATTATTAAAAATGACTCTAATGATGAATTAACTAGGTACAATATCCTAACATTTTATTAATCATACAACTTCTTTAATAAATTTTTATGTATTTACAAGAAATTTATGTCTGCAGGCACAAATGTGGATCCCGTGATTGGTTGTTTTAAAATAAGTCACTTATTCAACTTCCATTCAGTAGATGATGTTCGTAACTTCTCTAGGCCTATTCCAGGAACTTTATTTAAAATGTCAGTGTGTTAGACCTTCATCCCAAAATAGAACCTATGTCGTTTATCCTCATATATCAAACGATGCAATATATTTATAAATAAAACATACTTTTTTGTTGTTATTCATCAACATAATGAACACAAACTCTCTCTCTCTCTCTCTCTCTCTCTCTCTATATATATATATAACTAGAAATCAACACAAAATACATTTATTTATTTATTTATTTTGAGATTGGGGATTAAAATAGATTATATAAAGATAGAAGACTCATATTTAGACAGGAAATAGATTTTAAAAATAAATGAAAAATATTTCATGAAATGTAGCTAGAATTGCCTATTTTTAAGAGTGACATGATTTTACAATGATAAATCCTAAAAAAAGAAAAAAAAAAAAAAGAAAAGTGCATACACAAGCTTTATTTGAAAATTCCACATGGTGTTGTATAAACAGAATGCACTTGAACTCATTTGAGCTCGTTTACACATGCCTTGAACTTATTTTCAATTTACACCACGTCCAAAATGGGTGGCCTCATCATATCTAGTACCTCTTCAATTAAAACTAGGATCTTGACATACAAATCCCTTACTAACTCATTAAGGAGTGAAACTTTCTCTACTTTATTGCCTTCATAGGCGACCAAAGTCATAATAGTGGATACTTGTCTTGTTGCATCATCCTAAGCAAAGTTTCTAACCATAATAGATAATAGATATGACAGTCGATAGTTATTGATCAAAGAAAGGATTTTGGATTACTCTGCCATTTGGATGGTAAACTAAAGTGATTTGAGCTTATTTCAGAAACTCAGTATCTTTCTTTTTGGTTCTCTCCAATTCACCTTATAGTCCTTCCATAGAACTCAACCAATTAGTCAGTTCTTTCGAAATGTTCTCTAAGTAAATCTTTCATGTGCTCAAATCAAAAAATTTAACATGAAGTACATTAAGGAAAAGATTCTTATGTATGAATTCCGAGAGTTTTTCTATCATGGAATTAACTTTTCATACTGTTATATTGACATCTAATTTGTTCGATCCATTATTCTGTTATGTCTTTATGGATATGGATGGTGACCAAGAGTTTATACAAGGTATTCAAGTTAGTCTAAACATTTAGTAAGGTTCTCTTGGGCACAACCAATTATCATTGAGCATTGAGGGCACCCATTCTAGATTGCATTCTTTGAATAAAATCATATGTCATTTTTAGAGTAGCACCTATGAAAAACAAAGGGTCGATGTCCATAAATTCTTCCCTTATGTGATATTTCATATAAATCTTGAGAATGACCTCCTTAGTCTCCATGTAAACAAGGGTTTTTCCTTGAGTAAGCTTCCTTTTAGTTTCCCTTTTCAGAGTGTTTGTGTGAAAGTCATACTTTCGTGCCATATTACGGTCTTAAACTTGCACCATAGTAGAAGCCATTGCTTGCCGACTACTATGAGATATCCATGTTTCCTCTTATGTAGCAACTGCAACTGTAGCCATGGAGTGAATGAAAGAGAAGGTCTCGTCACTTTTGGTAAGGGCCTTTGGGTCCAAGAGAATGATGGATGGGACTAAGGAGGTGGAATAGGGGACAAGAGCTAACTCATGAAGCTCTAGGTATCCATGGGATTAGAGAAAGAGGAAGTAGGAACATAGGAAGGGATGGGAATAAATGACATGGGCATGCCTGGTAGAAAGGTTTGAGGAACATATGAGCAAATAGAAGGTAGAAAATGAGGGTTGAAAAACCAACAAGATAGTGGAGGAAGTAGAGGAGGTGTCTAGAAATATGGAGAAGGTTATATTGGAGCCACCGAATTTTCCCGAGAAGATCTCCTAACAATGTTGTCAGTTTAAGTTGGGGGTGAAATTGAACTAACTAGAGGAAGAGGTGTAGTGGAAGCCATGGGTGTAGATATTACAATTGACACCTTTGGTGCCACTATGATGGAAGTGGCGGTTGAGTATGTGTCATTATTTCAACCTAAGAAAAAGAAGAACAAGAAAAAGAAACTATCATTTGTACTAACAATGGTGTACATATTTGAATTGATAGAGGCGGGGAATAACAAATTGACGTACTGGATATAAGAGAGCTAGGAGAAGGGATAGAGACTAAGGCTGAAATGGAGTCCAAAAGAGAAGGGGAAACAAGGGGAGTGGTTGACACAAGGGATGAATGGGGACCCTAAAATCCAATGGGGCCTAAAGTCTCTCCACCACCAAGAATAAGCAACAGAAGAAATTATAGAACTAGGGAAATAAAGATAAAACATTTATTTCACTAAATTGGGACATATTCCAATGAATTGGGACTCTGGTATTACAAGTATTGGAAGAAATCCATCTCCATTTTTGCGTATATAGGATTCCATTAGTAGCAATATTGGATTCCAATATAGTCATTATTGGACTTATTCGAGTTCCAATTTCTCTATTATTGAATTTCAATTTTGCTATTATTGGATTGCAATTTCCCTAATATTAGACTCCAATTTCACTATTACTAGATTCCAATAATGCTATTATTGGATTCCACTTTTGCCACTATTAGAATCCAATTACTAAATCTCGATTTTTGGATTTCAATTTCACTATTTTAGGATTTGTATTTTGTTATTATTTGATTCCCCCACATAAGCCTGACGGCTGCCCACTTACATAAGCCTAGCAGTTGCTATCTTACATAACCCAAACGGTTGCTAACTTACATAACCCAAGCAGTTGCTAACTTACATAAGCCAAGCGGCCGCTAACTTCAAGATAGTGCATAACTGATTGTTGTCATTTATGCCACATATCAATCTTAATATCATCATACATATACAACTATTCATGCATACCTTATTCGAATCAATAAACGTTGACATTGAAAATCCCTTCCATGAACTTCCTTGAATGGTGTTAAATTTGATAGATCTTTAGACGTTTTTTGTGATTTTAGACGTAGCATACTTTCAAATATTTTATAGAACTGGCACGTGTGACTCGCATGTTTAAAAGGTGACCATCAATTTTTATATACATTTATATAAAAAATTTATTCGTATATATTAAGCATAAATAAAAAATATGGAATTCTCATTTATAAATTTTGTAAGTAGTGTATAAGTGTGAGTGATCACACTTACAAGTGCGATTGGTCACACGTCTAAGTGCGAGCCTTGAGTCGCACATCTCTCGACTCGCACTTTAAGTGCGAGTATTGACTGACACTACTAAGTATGAGTATCGACTCACACTTCAAAGTGTCAGTCTCGACTCGCACTTCTAGGTGTGAGTCTTGATTCGCACCACTAAATGTGAGTCTTGATTCACACAGCTAAGTGCGATAACTCACCTATCAAACATTTTTTGGGCAATGGTAATTTTCAACATTGCCCTTCAAAAATGCAAAACATTGCTTATTTATACCAATAATTCTGTATAAATTTCATTTAAAAAAATATATATTGATGTAAATTTTTATAATTTATATATAAATCTATATGAATAATTGACGGTTAAATATTAAATATGCAATTCACATGTGACGCTTATTACAAAGATTTAAAAGTATTTTATGGCTACAATCAACAAAAATGTCTAAACGGATGGCAATAGTTGCACGTCGAAGTGCAAGCACAAGAATTAAGGGCTTTATTTTTACCTGAATTATATAAGGGATTTTATTTACAGTATAAATATAATAATAGCAAATTCTTACATTATTTTTTTACAATACCAAATGCAGTATTAATGATAACCATTTTGAAAAGCAAAATGTTAATTAATGTTGTGGTTGCCTCAACATTAAGTAGCCATTAATTTGAGATATGTAAACTTTGCCATTTAAAAGTCCATGCACCATTCGAAATATGTGTGCCTTTTGGAGCATGTAACTGTTGTTAGCCATTAATTAGTCATTTAGTGAAGAGCAATGTAAAATCATACATGTGCCCTCTTAAATTTGTGTGCCAACGAAATTGGCGGTTGGATTTGTCAGTTACATATCACTATAAGTAAACATTTTTTGAGTTATATTTTTAAATTTTTCCTTTCTATTCTCTTCGTCAATGCGTAAGATTATTCATCAATAGAAGAATCTCACCAGCGCAAGTGTCGAAAATTCTGTGCTTGAGTTCTGGAAACGTTTTGATTTCCTCTCCGTGCCAAAAATTGGTATGCATTCTCACCTTCAGTCTCTCCAAAATTACGAAATTATGTTAATGTAAAATTTTCCATAGCTAATTAAGGCTTATATCCATGTAAAATTTTCCATATTGATTAGGTCTTATATCCATGTATGGCTTTTGTAGATAATTAAATGGAAGCAAGTTTGTTATTCAATATTCTGTAGATGGTAGTTTTGTTTATCAAATAAATAATTTCGTAATATAGTAAAAATTTCTTAGAGGAGTGAAAGAGGACAAAATGGAGCACATCTTGACAGAGAAATGGCGCAGCTTAATATGTAATAACATGAGAAGAAGATTTGTAGAATTTTCAAAAACCCAAAACACCTGCCAAGAACTTGTTTTGTTGAGTCTTGAAAAATAATCCTGGTGGGATGGATGGTGGCTCAATTTTCACAATAAAAAAGTGAATATCGAAATCGATTTATGGTCATGGTGGTGCGCAAGAATAGAAGAGTAGATATATTTTATAAAATTGATGTTATTTTGTTGGCCTTATTGTTGTCCACAAATAGTCCTCCGTTGCTCATATTCAACAAAATTCAATAGCTACGACATCGTTGACATTGTCAATGACAATATTTTAGAAGATATTAATGTTAAGAATGAGTTTCCATTGAATATGTTGGTGTTGGATTACAGTGACCTATTTGCGAAAAAACATGGTAATGCAAGAGTAGGAGAACCAAACAGAATATGGAGAACAATATGACGAATACACATTTGTGAAAGGAGAATTTGAGGAACAAGGAAACTCTAAGATGTTGCTACTATGAAAGCAACAGCTATCCTCAAAACTTTTCACAAAATGTAAATTTGCTATGTTTGCATTGTGGTTATGTGGATTTTTGTCTTTTGTTGCCTACGAGATTTCTCTCTTCTATGCTTCAATGCCATATTCTGCCTTAAGGATTTTTTTGTAAAACGATGTGGGTCCTTTAAAAACCCCCATATTAACCCTTATACAAAAAAATGTACATAGCTTTTGTACATTGAAATATGTTGTTGTGGCATAACCTAGCAAACTCTATGATGACAATATCTTACTTTATTTTGTTAATTCCTATCGATCGATAATATCTAATTACTATGGTTTCACATAAGCTAGCGAATGCTAAGATAAAAATAATATTCTTTGACTTGTTAAATGCTAGCAATCCATAAGCTCAAAATATTATATTGTGGAAGTATTAGGTTACCTTAGCAGGCGCTGAGCTCAAAACATCTTAATTAAAATTTCTCCCCAATCCACCAATCAAAATTAAAAAATCCTATAACTTTTCAACTTCCAAATGTTTGTAATTTATTTAAATAATTTTTTAAACTATGAAACTCATTTATATTTTTCTTTATTTTCTAGGTAGTATTGATTTGACAAATATCAGGCCTTGTTGCAACATTGATTGATTATATTTAATGAAAATTATAATTCTAAGAAAACAATCGTACAACTAGCACATATCCCATTCGTGAGGCATGAACTTAATGATCTATCTTGTTTAATTTAAAATGTTGTTTAAAAAATTACTATTAACAAGGTTTATTAAATTTACATGAACATAATGATTGGCTACTTTATACAGGGATTAAGGCGCCTAGAAACCTTACAATAGAATGCATCGTGAGCATCACCAAGAGTGAAGAAATTAGAAACAAGAAAAAAAGGGCTAAAACAACTTATCCCAAACTATAGTCCAACAGATCAATACAAAGGAAAATCGCAAAACGTGGAGGGGAAAACATCCCAAACGATTCAGTCTACAAATAGTCAAACAAAATCTCCAAGAGCCAACGAACTAGCTAGTCTTCAAACGTTTGTATTCCTTCGGTTGATGCTCCTCCTGTCCTTTCATATTATCATCATGCATACTCGTGATAGGGATGTGGTCTTCAACCTGCTCTTCCTCATCAGAACTACTGAAGTGGAGATTATACATGCAAACTTTTTATCCCTTCTCAAGCTTGACCACACGCCCCTGTAACTCTAAAACCAAACTTTTGATTGCTACCATATCGGCCCTGATAGAGTTTTGGGTGATGCAAATTTTTTAGAGGCGTCGATGCAATGCATGAAACTATTTCCCATATCCATTCCAACTTTTCCTAAGGCCTCCATATCCATTTCCACCTGACTCACACTGAGAGAAATTTTATCAAAAGCCACATTCTAGCCCTGCTCTTCTCTCTCTTTCCCTTTAGGCGACTCCCCTTTCATATCAATTAGAGAATCTGTAGCCCCAGTACCAAGATTATCATTCCCCTGAGGTTCTTTACTCTTCTTGCTCCTCAATTTGTTCATATGGTCTACAAGAGTAAAATTTTAATATGAATCCTCAAATTTGGGCTCTAATTCCTTTGCCATCACCAGTTTACCATTCTTAAAAAGAAAAATAACTAGTCCACCGTGTATCGGGATATCAATATTTCCCTGTTGAAAATCATTCATCGACGTAGACAACGACATAAATAAGAAAGAGGGAAGGCTCATAGCTATCTTATTGCTAAAGATATTAATCATAGTAAGATGGTGAGTAAATATATTTCTATAATTCACTTCAAGAGTAATGTATATCATAAGGTATAGGCAGATCATATTTCAAATATCAGGGATGCAAAATCTAGCTATATCATCTACTAGTAGGTAAACCACTTCTTTACCTCGGAAAAAAGTCTCAATTTCGTTTTTGTGTATGGTGTAGTATTTGAATATCTTTAAGCCCTCTATCTCCATTCCAATCACAT
Organism: Taxus chinensis; assembly: GCA_019776745.2. Classification (NCBI taxonomy): domain Eukaryota; kingdom Viridiplantae; phylum Streptophyta; class Pinopsida; order Cupressales; family Taxaceae; genus Taxus; species Taxus chinensis. The sequence goes on from CM034155.1 coordinate 477,509,855, forward strand.
GTGCTATCGAATCCTCTGAAACCTGAATTCCATGACGTAGATCACCATGTTTTCATTTTTCCATGCCCAACCAAACTCCAATGCAAGATAGAGATCAGATCCCATGATTTTTGAGATGAAATTTCTAAACCCCCCAATTTTTAGAATACGCCACAGGGATGGGTTGTCCTTCAGGGTACCATAGCTTGTGGGCTCGGTTCTCAAAATACTACCTCCCATGGTTTTAGTCGACTGACATTGAAAATGGAAGAAACAATGGCCAAAATGAATCGTAAGAGAAAACTTAATACAAATCCCATCACATATCCTGCACGTGCGAAGGGTCCTGCTAACCATAAGTACAAGGATGACATCCCAACAAGGGAAAACATCCACCGGCCTATCAGTACTTAATGTTCTTAATGAGATTAATAACATCGGTGATATCAGCTCCCCTCTTACACACTTTAAAACTACTACTTTTATCCCCTAATTTGGTAAGATAATCCGCACATTTATTACCCTTTCTAGGGGTATGAATAATTATATTTATCAAACTCTTTCAAAAAACATTCTTTAGTATCTTTAAGGATATTGTTTATGGTCCAGTTATTAATTGTATCCTTTCTCACATTGCAAAGGGTTAAAATCTTGTTTTGTACAACTAACCAGAATAACATGTTGACATTGGTCAGTAAATCCTTAATCAAATTTTTCCTCTACAAATCCTTTCAAAACAACATATGTTCAGAAAATGAATATGTTTTCTCCAAGAACTAATATGTCAGGTGTTATACTTGAACATTATAGTCATTGATCTCCATAAACGTATGTAGGAAAATCATTTATGTGAAAACAATTGATCTAGGACGTTTAAAAGACATCAAATTATTTTACAAACACGTTCAATATTTTTCATTCAAACAACAACATATTATAAGTACAACATAAAAGGTATTTTGGAGTAAGTAACAAATCTTTCAAATAAATACAATTTTTGTCCTCCAATCTTTACAATTCAATTCCAGTTAAGGCAAGCAATCTTCATGTTGTTGACCTTGGGGAGTAAATCCTTAGTCCAATTTTTCCTCCAAAATTCCTTTGCAAGACAACATATGTTTTAAAAATGAATATGTTTGATCCAATAACTGATATGTAACACATTATACTTAAGCATTGTATTCATTGATCTGCATCAATGCATGTAAGCAAAGCATTTTTTGTGAATTTTTTTATCTAGGACGTTTAAAACACACCAGACTATTTTAGAAACATGTTCAATATTTTTTCATCCAAACAACAACATATTATGAGTACAACATAAAAGGAATTTTGCAGTAATTAAAAAATATTTCAATCCTTTCAATAATAAGAACTTTTAACATCCACGACACTAGTCGCACTTCTGTTCGAGTAGTAACAAATTTAAAAAACAAGTTACAAATTTCACTTCAATCCCAAACTAATATACTTTTTCTGTTATATCAATTCAATCCTCCCATGTGGAAGTTCATTATGAGATTAACACTGGAGATACTAGTGGAAACTAAACTCGATATGTATTTCTTCAGCTTGTTAAATGATAGCGACTCTTTAGCTCTAAATATTATATTCTTTAAATACACTCGGCTGCTAAGCTCAAACTAGGTTGATATAATTTGTTAAATCCCAGTGACCACTAAAATCAAAATAATGTATTTTTTTCTTTTTTCGAAACCTTGAGACCGTGAAGATTCAAATATTATGTTGTGTCATAACCTAGCAGACGTTAAGTTCAAAATATCATTCAGTAACTTGTTAAATGAAAGCGACCACAATGCTCGAAGTAATATAAACAACCAACTGCCGAATGTACCTCCAAAATAACAATCATGATTCAAGTTAATATATATATATATATATATATATATATATATATATATATATATATATATATATATATATATATATATATACCCACACCAGTCTGAAGTCATGTAAGGGTTCAATATAAGAGGAACTTTTAACATCCATGAGGCTAGTTAAAAGATGAAAAAGCATATTATTCTTGTCATGTACTTGTAATTGTAAATGTAATTGTACCTGTAAGAGAACACAAAACCAATAAGCATATTATTCTTACCACGTACATGTAATTGTATTTGCATTAATTTTATCTTGGTCTGAACTAAACACCTTGCTCTGCGTTGAAAAAATCAGACCCCGGGATGGAGAGGACTCGTGGGGATGCATTTTTTTTCGAGACAACACCGTCCCTGTCTCATTCCAGTCAAACAGTGTTTTGTGAAATCACCTAACCAAATATTACAAAAAATGCCCATCACAAGTGTTGTCTGTTCTCCCTGTAACATTTCTGTGCTTACCCACTTCATTTCCATGTGTAGAATGAACAACCTTGGAGAACCTAAATTTAACAAATAGATGTGTCAATAATGAAATTATAATAAGATATTGCTTTATGATTTGTTTTTTGATAATCTATATAGTATGAAATCATGTCTAACAATGTTAGTTATTTCACCTTGCTTCTCTTTGTTTGCATAATATATATTAACTAAATACATCTAATATTGCTGACATTCAAACCATCAACCTCTACTAAATGCAGTAATTATAAGAACATCAACTAATTAATGATGCAGTTGGCTGAACATTAACTAAGATTAGAAGTTGTTAGGATATGTTGAGGCATAACCTCTTTTGGCAGTGGCAAGAGGATACGACATTTGTGGCTTGTTTGAGCAATTATGGCATTCATAGATTGCATTCATGTGATGGGGGGACCAATTAATGACTATTACTAATTACATTAGATTTCAATTAGAAATCTTGGAGAAACATGTTGAAGATTGGAATGAAGGTGCTCGACATCTCTATTTAAGCATTGTTTTTATCAGACCTTTGACAATCACTGTCACAATAGCCCTGTTCACTATGAGTGGCACCGTCAAACACATTGAGCCTTCTTCTTGTGAAGAGGTTGTTAGAGTAGGTATTTACCTTAGCTCATGTTCACCTAGGTACTTTCTTTACCTTTATTGTATTTATCCTCACCCACTTATGTGTGTGAATATTTCTTTTATCTTATTTAGATATTAGGAGATATTATCTAGTTGTTAGGTATAGTTCTTTCCTTGATCTATGGTATTGACTAGATCTTTGATGTCTAGTTCTCTCATAAATCTATGGACTTGACTAGTTCTTTGATGACTAGTTATTTCCATGATTTATGGCTTGATCTACGACCTTGACTGGGTCTTAGATTGTTATTCCTTGCTTATATAAGCAAGGCCCATTCTCATTGTATTTCATTGAGTTCCATAATAATATATGATTTTGCTTCTCATTTGTTTGCAAAGGTTTTATGTAAAGTTATTCTGGTGAATTGCTTTCATTTTATAGATCGTGGTGTTTGATTAACATCTATGTTCTTGGCTTGGTATGATCTGGTTATTATTCCTTTCATGGTATCAGAGCTAGAGATTGTTGTTGACATCCGTCGTCACTTTTTACCCCGTCTATAATACCCATTAAAATCCTTAGCCTTTGGTCATATGGTATGGTCATATGAGGGCTTAAAGCTTGTGATTCCTACTAGTAGGTGCTTCACTTCAGCCCCCTTTAATTTTAATTGTGAGGTGAAGGCAACAACAATTTATTTTGTTTTAGTGGCAACTAAAATAAATAACCGAGCAAAATATTAAAAATCTTGTACCTTTTGATCGGTAACTCAGTTTTGAGTGCCGTTTTTTGTAAAAGTACTTGTTTTTTCGTGCTCTTTCCATTGGAGTTATTTATTTTGAGACTTGCACTATAATTATAAAGTTCCAAATATGGAGGAGTGTTGTAATCAATTGTGGATGCAATTTCAGCTGAGCCTAATTTTTGGGAGTTACAGTTTGTACCTGTCATGGATTCTGAGAATGATATACTTTTCTCTAAAGTATGTGGACTTCAAGAGGATATTGTAAAATTTGTGAAAGAAAATAGATCACTCAAGAAGCAAAATTCTCTTCTACAATCACTCATTCATGATAAGGATACAATAATACACTCCCTGTAGAACAAACTTGCTAGCCTACAACATCACCATCATATTGTGGACAGTCATATCCATGCTCCTAGTCCACTTGCAGCTATTGCTCTTGTACCCACTAACATTGATCTACCAGTCTTTGAGCCTGAACCTGCTTTTGATGCTTCTAAACCTGTGAGGCTTGTTACTGCATGCTCTTCCACATCTGTGCCTATTACAGTACCACATATTGTGTATCCTACTTCTGCTCAGCTACATGGCCTTTTTAAGAAGCATACCACTGCATTCAGTTCTCGCATGCTCTGTTTTATGGGTCTCACTAGAGGAGTCATTGGCAAACATTCATAGGGCATTGTTTCCTCTATTCCACATGTTAAGTGGAATTCTCGTCATGACATTGGATTTTGAGCAGATACTTCATTGGGATCACACATTGACAAAGCTCATTTTTTTGTTTGCTCGACTCTTTCTGAGGATCATGAGTAACACATGAGTTCTACACCTTCACTCAGGCTTGAGAAACTTGAGATTTCAGTTGTCAGACATGATCAACCTGACACACATTCTGATGTTCTTTTGCATGTACCCATCGTGCATTTTACACCAAGTCATATGCAAGCATCTTCTTCATCCAACCGTATTGATTTGGGGTGGATATTTGATCATTCGTGGAGGTGACATAGGCATTCATTGAGAGGACTCTACAGGCATGGATCCTCCACCATTCGGCCTCTTTCTACACTTTCTATACCTTCTGCATTGTGATGCTTCTTGTTTTGAGTATTTTTCTTTAGCAGGTGTAGTGTATCTCTCTTGTTTGTTGAGAGATTTTGTATCTGTATTTTTGACACTTTTGGCATGTTGACAGTCTCTCTTGTGGGGGAGCTATTCTGGTGGAGCCTAGTGTTAGTTTGTCAGTGTTCAAGTAGTTGTTTTGACAACTCATACAGATTTGTAGCACCACTCCACCCATTCAGCAGTATGGGAGGGTGTGGTACTGATCCTGCTTCTTCAGGTTTTGTGTTCTTACCTTGTTACCTTGGCTTATCTGTTCTTCCACTACCAGCAACCTGACCAATCATAGCTCTGCAGCTACTTGGTACAATCTTATTAGCACCAGATGGAAGCTTTATCCTGGAAGTGCCATTATCAGGGTCGTGACTAATAACAATGGCATAATCTCCAGAAGCTCTAGCAAATGACCCACGATCGCCGAGGTGGTGCTCCACATTGCAAACGACAGCACCCTCGAGAATAGATCTCAGAGGCAAAACATTCCCCACCGTCAAATTGGCCTTCTTGCCGTGGTAAATAAACTGACTAGTATACATACCCTCGGTGGCAATAAAGAGCTCCTTCTACTGTCTGTAGCGGAAGGGGTGCCTAAAATTGACCCTGCACAAAGGGGCGCCGTGCCCAGGGTCGTGAACAACCTCTGCAACAATTCCCTTCTGGTACTCGTTTCATTCGCCATAGTCCAAACTTCGAAAGCGCATTGGTCCCTTCCTGTGATGGGTGTGGGATTTGAGCACGGAACCTACTCCCTTTCTCTGCGCATGGATTACACGAACCATCTTGACGTTGAGTGATGGTTCTTGTTTTGAGAATTTTTCTTTAGCAAGTGTAATGTATCTCTCTTGTTTGTTGAGAGATTTTGTATCTGTATTTTCAACACTTTTGGCATGTTGACAGTCTCTCTTGTGGGGGAGCTATTCTGGTGGAGCCCAGTGTTATTTTGTCAGTGTTCGAGTAGTTGTTTTGACAACTCATACAGATTTGTAGTGCCACTCCACCCATTCAGCAGTATGGGAGGGTGTGGTATTGATTCTTCTTCTTCAGGTTTTGTGTCCTTACCTTGTTATCTTGGCTTTTCTTGGATTGTGACACTCTAGATTTTGTGTCCTTGCCTTGTTTCTTTGGTTATTATTCTTGGATCGTGGCACACCTATTTACAGCACTTGATCGAATTATGTTTGGTGTTTTTTGCACTTTTAATATCACTCTGTTGACAGTCTCCTTATATGGAGCTATTCTGGTGGAGCCTAGTGTCAGTTGTTTTTTATTTTTGTGATCGACCATTTGGATTCAGACCACAGTGCACACCAAACTTCTTTAGCATTGTAAGAGTTTTTTAAGCCGAGCTTCTTGGAATTCCATGGAGCGGGTCTTTACTCTCTTTACTTTGTTGTTACTTGTTTTGGGTACCTTGCGGTGTCCCTTTTTTTCCCAGTTATTGTACATGAGTACCTCATCAGGCCTAGTTTCCAGGACTCATACTGTGGACATGTCACATCTATTTTGGCCCCTAGCTTCACTTGAGGGGGGGTGTTAGAGTAGGTATTTACCTTAGCTCATGTTCACCTAGGTACTTTATTTACCTTTATTGTATTTATCATCACCCACTTATGTGTGTGAATATTTCTTTTATCTTATTTAGATATTAGGAGATATTATCTAGTTGTTAGGTATAGTTCTTTCTTTGATCTATGGTATTGACTAGATCCTTGATGTCTAGTTCTTTCATAAATCTATGGACCTAACTAGTTCTTTGATGACTAGTTCTTTCCATGATTTATGGCTTGATCTATGACCTTGAATGGTTCTTAGATTGTTATTCCTTGTTTATATAAGCAAGGCCCATTCTCATTGTATTTCATTGAGTTCCATAGTAATATATGATTTTGATTCTCATTTGTTTGCAAAGGTTTTATGTAAAGTTATTCTAGCGAATTGCTTTCATCTTATAGATCGTGGTGTTTGATTAACATCCGTGTTCTTGGCTTGGTACGATCTGGTTATCGTTCCTTTCAGAGGTCAAGGCTGACCCAGAAGTATGGAATATTTTACATGATGGCGGTGTTACATCATTTATGGAAATACTATTTGGTCACTCTGTTCGAGTGACCAACAGTGTGCTGATAACCTGGAATAAAGGAAGAGTCAAAGTGGGCAAGATGTTTTTTTTTTTAATTTCGATAGAGTCCATTCCAGCTGCGACGGGGTTCCCCGTGGAGGGAGACATTTATTTTAAACTCTCTTCAGGAGGAGATGGATGATTTCCTGTATCCTGTTGAAAATCCAATAATGTATCACTCGCGCTATGAACGGGACTCACTTCCACAACCTTGGGATAGGGTTCCTAAGAAACTGAGGAGGTACTTCATGTTGTAGTGACGCTACAAAGTGATCTATAGACCTCATATTTTTCTTCTTGCACATATTTGACATGATTGGAAGGTAAACTTTGTGGATTTTTTGTTTCGATCGCTTGAGAGGTCTCTTAAAATAGCTAGAGAAGATGAAGGTTCTTTCCTACATTAAGGCCTTTTGTATTTTCTCTTTAAAATGGTAGCTTCCTAAAAAGAAATCTCATGCTTCCCCTCTAAAATAGGAAAGTAGTGTTGTGTCCCCCCTCCTCTTTCACATCCAACTCCCTCTTTCTATCACCATCATCGCCGCCTTTGTCTCCCTTCTGAGTCTGATTCGGACATCATGATCATTAGCTAGAGCGGTCTAGTGGTCTCCCCCCATTCTTTCATTCTTAGGTCTCCCTCATCTTCTCTAGCGGCTCTTAACCCTTCGGATACCTCAGAGCACTCTCCTAAGGTCTCTAAACCACTTTCAGACCCGACATCTACTTCCTCTCCACCTCTTGCTAACGATTTTCTGGCTTCTCCTCTCATCTCCATGAACATTGTAATGGCTACAACCAACTCAACTCACCTAATCATGGAAGCATGTGTGGCTGCCCTCCCACCTTTTTGCATGGAAGTTAGCATGAAATTGGAAATTTCAGATATGTTGTAGGATCTCTCCTCAGTTTACTATGATTCTCCTCTGTCAAATAAAATGGGCTCCCCCACTGCAACTTCGTAACACAAGGAGAATTTAGAGAATATCTTTCCTGATCTACATGAGGCCATTAAAGATTAAGTTACACTTAGTATCTACTATCAAGGAATGGAAAATTCACATGGACATGACCTGGATGAAAATCAATGAAGACTTCCTATAACACATTAAGTTAGTGGATGTGTTGGTTCAAGGAAGTCCTACTGCCAATGTTAAGGATGAAGCAACTACTCTCATGAATATCCATAAAATATAATTTGGCTTTGTCTGGTTTAAGACTTTTTGGTTTTTTGTTATTTATTGCATACATGATTTTTATCTTCTTTTTCACTGTAATATCTGATCGTGAGGGAGTTTTTGTGAAAGTGTGCGGGTCATTTGGGAAAACCCACTTTTACTCTAATTTCAAATAGTTTTATGTTTTGGCATATCATATTCGCGGCTAAGCTCCTAATGTCTTAATGAGTTTTCTTACATCCTTGAAATCGTTATTCGCCAAATTTTATGTCTTGGTATAACATAGCGGCTTCTCAGATCACAGTATCCTACTTTATTTTTTTAAAACCTGGTGACCACCAAGCTCCAAAAATTTATGGTGTGGCATAACGTACCATTTTCTAATATCAAAATATAATTCTCTTCCTAGTTAGGTGCTAGTGAAAACTAAACTCAGAATATTATATTGTGGGTTTAATACCAGAAAAGTTATGAATATCTGTGTCTAATTTACTAGATGCTGTAAAATATCTTAATTATGAATTATTAAACCCTAGTGATGAAATCACCAAATAACATGTTGTGGCAAAACCTAGCGGCCGCGAAGATCAAAATAATATATTTTTAAGTACCTAATGGTCGCAAAGCTCAAACTATGTTGATTCAAATTTGCTAAATCCCAATCACCATTAAGATCCAATTATTATGTTTTGTCGTAACCCACCAACATCCAAGCTAATAATATCTTATTTCTTTTGTTTAAACCTAGTGAGCGATAAGCACCAAATATTATGTTGTGTCATAATCTAGCGGATGCTAAGCTAAAAATAACATTCAATAACATGTTAAATGATAACAACCACTAAGCTCAAAATATTATATTATGGAAGTACTTAGTCTCCGCTTATTTCAAAATATTTTAATTTAATTTGTTTAATCATATCGACTGTAACCTCCATATGTTATGTCATTGTTTAAACTAGTGTCATCTAAGTTCAAAATATCTTCCTGTAATTTGTTAACTGCTATAAAATATCATAATTATGAATTATTGAACCCTAGCGAATTCAATCTCCAAATAATATCTTGTGGCATAGGCTACCAACTACTGAGCTCAAAGTATCTAGAACTACCGATAGTCTCCAAATATTATTTGGTAGCATAGCCTAGCAGGCACTAAGCTCAAAATATCTTAATTCCAAATCTTAAATGCATACAAAAAATTCAACTAATTTATACTAGTCTTGCTTGCTATAAAGATCTCCAAAGTCAATGTCTTTCTTTTGTTTGTTAAATACTATTTATTTTTTAGCTCAAAATACTATATTCTTAAGTTCTCACTTTCTTTTGTTGAAACCTAGAGACTGCTAAGATCCTAATATTATGTTGTGCATAACCTAGTGGCCGCTAAGTTGAAAATATCTTAATTTAATTTATTAAATTCTAACCACCGATAGGCTACAAATATTATGTGGTGGCATAAAGTAGTGGGTGCTATGCTCGAAATATCTTAATTTGAAATCTTAAAATCATACAATAAATTTGACTAATTTATACGTATCTTAATTGCTATACATTTCTTCAAAGTTAATGTGGTTGATTAACTTAGAGGTCAATAAGCTCAAAATAGATTACTTTAATTTGTCAAAATGTAGCGACTTATAAGATTTAAATAAAAATTGCTATATTTTTTCTGAGGGGTAACCTTTTTTGGCGACGACAAGAGGATATGGCATCTGCGGCTTTAATGGTTATTTATGACATCAATAGATTGCATTCATGCGATAAACGAAATCGATTAATGGTTATACACACGCGACATGTAAGATGACATTGGGCATTTAATATTTTTAATGGTAAACATGATATTTATTATTAGGATATCAAATCGATGATCTTCGGTACCATCACACTTACCTCCTTTCGTGTGTTGTGCGTTGGTGGCTTTATATCTTCGGGTTGGCTGTGCTATGCCCTTAATCATATAGCTTATATTGGATGTATATAGCCGACTTGTGGCTATCATAACTTCTTATCATTATGTATTTCTTTCATATATGTTATATTTTCATTAGTGGTTCAGCCTTGGTGCTGGCCATAACATAGGAATAGTATATATAGAGGTTAGTAGGTAGTAGTTTATCATCATTGGAGCATTTGAGTATTATTGTATGGTTTGGAGGTTGCCCCCTCGAAGTGGCGAAGCTATTCTAATTGCATATTGAGATCATTATTCTAGAATATTGTGTTATTTGGTGTTATATTTTTACTCATGATCTAAAGTATACAAGTAATTTCATTACAAGTGGTATCAGAGCTTGAACTCGGCCAACACTGCGTCAAACCCTAATTTTGAAGGTTCGTCCATATCTCAACATCGGTAGCGAATTTTTCAGCAAAATTTTCCGTGGTGTGGCGAAATCAATCAAGTAAGCTTCCCTAAAAAATTTAAGAATTTTTGACTTGTTCTGTAAGCGTTATAGCGCTTTTATGTTTTTTCATAATTCGGCTACATAGGGTGCAATTTGTGGAATTTTTCAAAGTTATTTACATTTCCAGAAAGAAGATTAAAAATTAGCTTGAGTTTGTTCTTTGAGTTTTATAAAATTTGGCCGAATTCCTATTGAAATCTGAAACCCTAAATTTTGACCTTGATCCTTAAATCTTACCATTTTGGGGCATCATGGTTGGGCCTTCGACAAGAGGCAAAAAGAATCCCATCACTCCGAGTAAAACCCATGGTAAGGATGAGATAATAGTTGAGGAGTTAGAGTCAGAAGGGGTATTTACAGAGTCCTCAGGGTTAGGGTTTACTTCAACTGACCATAAGGTCAGCTATCTTGAGTTAGAGTTGCGAAACCTTGAAGGTAGAGTGGCCAGCAAAGAAGATGTAGAAAAGATTGGACAACGATTGGAGGATTTCATTCAAAAATTTAGCTACAATATCATGGGTCATCATATCATTCCTAATGAGCCACAACTCAATCATACTCATACTAATCATGGTGGATCTTTAGGTCAAAGTAATAAACAAACTAGCCAGGGTGGATCTGAAAACAAGACCAATCCAAATACAAACACTCTACAAGCCTGTCACATGCTTCCAAAAGTGGAAATGCGTAAGTTTGATGGAAAGGATCCACTCAATTGGATTAACCAGATGAAGAATTTCTTTGATCTTCATCAGATTCCATTGGGACAAAAGGTTACCATGGCATCATTGTATCTTGAACCTGACCAATTCATTTGGTATCGATGGTTATGTGCTCAAAGGAAAAAGAGTGGTCTCAATGTTACATGGACAGTATTCACCAAAGAGTTGCAATTGCACTATAGTTCTAGTGTGTCAGAGAATTACTTTAGCCAATTAGCAAAGCTCAGACAAACAGGAACAGTCAAAGATTACATCCATCAATTCCAAAACCTTTCCTTACGGGTGGAAAATATTCCTGAAGATAATTTGAATGACTTATTTCTTGGGGATCTTAAAGAACAAATTGAGATTGAGGTGCGTATGTTTAATCCTCATAAGGTTTCAGACTCTATGATCATGGCACATAGGGCAGAGGAAAAATTTCTTTCAAGTCGGAAACAAACTGTCAGTACTATCAGAGATCGTAGCACCCTTCCACCATCATTCCCTCGGCCAATGAGACTGACACCTCAACAAATTGAAGAAAAGAGAGCCAAAGGGTTATGTTTTAATTGTGACAACAAATTTGGACCAGGACATAAGTGTGCAGAAAATAAGTTGTTCTACATTGAGGGACCTACTGAAGAAGAAGAAAATGAAGAAGACGAAGAGGTAGAGCCAGAGGAGGAATTAGGAGATCCCCAACCAACAATATCATGCCATGCAATTTCTGGTATTAGCACTCCTCAAACTCTCAAAGTAGTTGGATTCTTAAAAAAACAGAGGGTAACAGTGTTGATTGATTCGGGAAGTACTCACAATTTCATCAATCATAAGTTAGCGGTACGCTTGAACTGCTTTGTTTATCCAGCTCCAGAATGTCAAGTCATGATCGCTGATGGGAAAATTGTTAGTTGTTCAGGAAAATGCCATAACATTAATCTCACCATGGGAGATTACTTGCTAACTAGCAATATGTATGCCATTGCCATGGGAGGAGCAGACATTGTGTTAGGAGTTCAATGGCTTACCACCTTGGGAACCATTGAAATGAATTTCCAAGAGTTGTTCATGCAATTTCAGTCAGAAGGGAGGAATTTTAAACTAAAAGGACTAAGAGCAAAGTCCCCACAGATTGTAAGTTCTCATCAGATGCAAAAATTTATTTGAAAGGGTGCAGAAGGGTTTGTGGCACAACTATTTTCATTGGAAGCACATCATTCCAATACATTTATACCTGCAGATATGCAAGCAGTTATAGATGAGCACTCAGGGGATTTTGGAGAAATGCCCAAGGGTTTGCCTCCAAAAAGAGACCATGACCATGCCATCCAGCTAGTACCAGGGAGTCAACCACCCAACATCAGACCTTATAGGTACCCCTATATGCAAAAGAGTGAGATTGAGAAGATAGTTCAAGAGATGTTAGAAGCAGGACTTATTCATCATAGTCAAAGTGCTTACTCTTCTCCTATAGTGATGGTATGGAAAAAAGATGACAATTGGCGCATGTGTCCAGATTACAGGGAACTCAATAAGTACACAGTTAAAGATAAGTTTCCCATTCCTGTAATTGATGATTTGCTAGATGAGTTACATGGTGTTGTTTACTTTACAAAACTTGATCTTCTTTCTTGATATCAACAGATTATAATCAAGGATGAAGATATTCATAAAACAACCTTTAGGACACATGAAAGACACTATGAGTTCTTGGTAATGCCTTTTGGACTAACAAATGCACCCCCTATATTTCAAAGCTTCATGAATTCAATATTTAAGCCATTTCTTCGAAAGTTTGTTTTAGTGTTCTTTGATGATATATTAATCTATAGTAAAACATGGGAGGAACACCTGCATCATGTAAATAAAGTGTTGGAAACTCTTGAACAACATCAACTTTATATAAAGCCTTCTAAGTGTTCTTTTGGTGTCAAGGAGGTTGAATATCTGGGTCATATTGTCTCTTATGAAGGTGTTAAAGTGGATCCTAACAAGATAAAAAGCCATGCTTGAATGGAAGGTTCCCAAAACCCTAAAAAATCTTCGAGGATTTTTGGGGCTTACAGGTTATTATCGTAGATTTGTAAGGAATTATGGCAGCATCATAGTACCACTCACAACTTTATTGAAGAAGGACTCTTTCCATTGGCACGAGCAAGCTACTATGGCCTTTGAGAAGTTGAAGGCGGCCATGTGCACCACTCCAGTTCTAGCCACCCCAGATTTTTAAAAAACATTCATTGTTGAATGTGATGCTTCAAGGTATGGTATGGGGGTAGTACTCATGCAAGAAGGGTGACCCATTGCCTTCGAGAGCCGCTAATTCAAAGGTAAGAATATCTCTAAACCAATTTATGAGAAAGAAATGTTAGCAATACTTCATGCAGTGAAACAATGGAGACCATATCTAATGGGATGACATTTCAAAGTAAAGACAGATCATGATAGTTTGAAATACTTCTTAGAGAAACGCTTATCATCAGAAGAACAACAGAAATGGGTCTCAAAAATGTTGGGGTATGATTTTGAGATAATATACAAGAAAGGGAAAGAGAATGTAGTTGCTGATGCTTTATCTCGGAAGGATGAATCTGCCCAGGCATTGTTGTATGCCATATCTGTATTACAGGAGGATTGGATAGAGGATGCAAAGTCTGAATGGAAAAATGACCCAGGTACACAAAATCTCATTCAGAATCTCCAACAAAATCCAAACAGGTTAGAAAAATTTTTATGGAAAGGATATGTTTTATGGTATAAAGATAGATTATATCTATGTAAGAATTCAATCCTTAAAAATAGGGTTCCATCTGAGCTCCATGTTTCTCCAGTAGGAGGTCATTCTGGCTTCTTAAAGACTTATCATCGAATCAAGCATGATTTTTTCTGGGAAGGGTTAAAAGGAGATGTCCAAAAGTTTGTGGCAGAATGCATGGTTTGTCAGCAAAATAAGGGCGAAACAATTAAGTCCCCAGGTCTTTTACAACCTCTATCTATTCCTAGCCAGAGGTGGGAAGAGGTGTCTATGGACTTCATCACAGGATTGCCTAAATCAGAAGGTAAAAATGTAATCATGGTGGTGGTGGATAGACTCACCAAATATGCCCATTTTTGTGCTTTATCACATCCATTTGTTGCGAGTACAGTAGCAACGACCTTCAGGGATACAATTCAGAAGCTACATGGGACACCAAAGATTATAGTAAGTGATCGAGACCCTATCTTTACTAGTAATTTTTGGATTGACTTGTTCTCATGCTTGGGCACACAACTAGCTCGTAGTTCCTCTTATCATCCCCAGTCTGATGGGCAAACAGAGGTGGTAAACAAGTGCTTGGAGGGATATCTTCGTTGTTTTACATCAGAGAAGCAAGAGAGATGGGTCCAATGGTTACCGCTGGTAGAATGGTGGTATAACACCTCCTTTTATACTTCATCTAAAATGTCTCCTTTCTTAGCATTATATGGGTATCATCCACCATCTATCACTTCATCTTTGAGAGTCCAGCCAAAGGTTCGAGCAGTTGAAGAACATATTCAACACCAACAAGAGGTGCTTTGTAGTCTCAGGGAGAATTTGGCCATGTCACAAAACCGCATGAAGCAGCAGGCAGACCAACATCGTAGTGAAAGACATTTTGAAGTCAGTGATTGGGTTTTTGTGCATTTACAACCATATAAGAAAATGTCCTTAAAACAACTCAAAAAGGATAACAAGCTTTCATCTAAATATTATGGTCCTTATCAAGTGTTACAGAAGATTGGAAATGTGGCATACAAATTGGAACTTCCTCCGGCTACTCGAATTCATCTAGTATTCCATGTATCTTGCCTAAAGAAGGTAATTAGACAGACAATATCAACCTAGACAGTGTTACCAGAGCTTGATGAAGAGGGAAGAATCATCCTGGAACCAGAATGCATCCTTCAGACACGCACTAAGCGGTTGAGGACAAGGGTCATCACTGAGTATTTGATCAAGTGGAAAAATCTAGACAATGAAGACGCAACTTGGGAGGATGCAAATTTCCTGCAGCAGCATCCAGATCTTCTCAACATTGGGGACAATGTTGCTTCGAAGGGGAGGGGCATGCTACGCCCTTAATCATATAGCTTATATTGGATGTATATAGCCGACTTGTGGCTATCATAACTTCTTATCATTATGTATTTCTTTCATATATGTTATATTTTCATTAGTGGGTCGGCCTTGGTGCTGGCCATAACATAGGAATAGTATATATAGAGGTTAGTAGGTAGTAGTTTATCATCATTGGAGCATTTGAGTATTATTGTATGGTTTGGAGGTTTCCCCCTCGAAGTGGCGAAGCTATTCTAATTGCATATTGAGATCATTATTCTGGAATATTGTGTTATTTGGTGTTATATTTGTACTCATGATCTGAAGTATACAAGTAATTTCATTACAGGCTAAACATTTTATCACCCCTTTCCTCTTTTCATTTTTAGTCATTGTGCATCTGGTGTCTCTTGGATAATGACAGGGGTGTTGATGGTTTCTTGGGTAGCATGGAGTGTTGTCCTAGTAGGAAGAGGCAAACAGCTATGATAGGCAAGAACATTGAGGAATCGTTTACTTATTGGATGGATGAGAAAATTAGGAATGCAGCTATGCATAATTGGCTTGATAAGGTCTAGTCAATTGTGGAGTGATTCAAAGAAGAGGATGAAGGTGATATTTTTGAGAGCATGCACAAGCTAATGCTTAACCCGAATCAGTCCAAAGGGAGGAGGAACATTTTTAACATGGTGCAAGGGTTGAGCGCAAAAAACATATTTTCTAAATTTTTGGGGCAGTTTATCTTGCATAAGGAGAATGATAATTTGGAAGAGTGTCTAGTCAACCTTCAGTATCATGTACATGCCTTGATGTGGGGGATGTAGGCGATTGTGCGTGGTCTGGAGGCAATTGCAGAAAATCAGGGTATAGAACTCCCTACTGACGTTAAAGTGAAAATGTTGAAATGTTGTGTCGATTCGTCCTCCTCCTTTGATAAGAGTAAAGGCGACGCATATTTGGATATCATCGACGAGGTGGAGTCGAGAGGCCAAACGGACTAATCTTTCCTGGATGCATTTGTCTTTAGTTTTTATTAAGGGTCGGAATGGCTATCTTTATAGCTAAATGTATAGATATAGGAAGTATTTTTCAGTGAAGTAAAGCTGATTACAACTCTTCCCCATATTTTGGCATATATTTAGTAAGATAAGTCACTTGTAATCATCATGGGAGTCCACTGTTGGAAGACTTATCATGGAATAGTTCCTCACATACTTTTTTTGAATACATGTGATCAAAATATCCTAGTTTAAAATCTTAAAATCATAGAATGAATTTAAATTATATATATATATATATATATATATATATATATATATATATATATTCTTTGCAATACATATAATGTTTTTGATACATAAAATAGTGAATTTAATACTCAAATACTATTTTGTGGTATAAACTAGTAGCCGTTAAGCTCTTAATACCTCAATTTAGTTTTTAAATCATAACTACCGCTAGGTTCCAACAATTATGTGGTAGCATAACCTAGCGGGCAATAAGCTCAAAATATCTTAATTTAAAATAACATATCATGTTTTGTGATACATAACCTAGTGAATTTAATACCCAAATAATATTTTGTGGCATAACCTAGCGGTCGCTAAACTCTTAATACCAATATTCACTAAGATTGTATTATTATGTTTTGGCATAACCTACCTGTTGTTATGCTTATAATATCTTACTTTCTTTTAATGAAACCTGGAGACTACTAAGATCTATATATTATGTTGTATCATAAGCTATCAGACACTAATCTAAAAATATAATTGGGTAACTAGATAGATTATAACGCCCACTAGACTCAAAATATTATAGTGTGGAAGTACCTAGCACCTACTTAGATCAAACTATTTTAATTTAATTTGTTTAATCCAACCCACCGTAAGGTCTTAATGTTATACAACTTTGGCAATATACTCGATGAATCCTAATGGACACTAAGTTATTCTTATTCATAAACAAAGCGATATACTTGACCCAAGCCTAGCAGCCGCTAAGCTATTCTTAAAAGTAAATATATTATTTTTATAATGTAGTTGTGTTATGAATTTAATTATTAGTCTTTGCATATTTAACATGAGACAAATATGGTTATGATTGCATGACCCAAAAAAGTGTGTTTCCTATAAAAAAAAATCCACCTATCCTTGAGTCCGGAAAGGTAAACAAATACATCATCCAAATAATAATTATACTCTAACAGTTGCTAGAGTAGGCACAATTTTTCATTTAGATCATTTTCAAAAAGGAATTTATATAAATGGTAAAAGATAAATCTGGAATTTATATAGTAGTATACATATAGACTTGGACTAGTTGTAGCTTAGTGGCTGCTGAGCTATACTTAAAGGAAAATATATCATGTTTATAATGAAGTTGTGTACGTTTAGAATCATATTTTTCATGTGTTACATAGCTATACATCTATAAATCTATATTTCTTATGAGATTTTGGCAGAATATTTTTTACATTTAGGAAAAGAAAAGAAACCTAGACTAGCAACCAAGAAGTTATACTACAAGTTTTTAAATACAACGTGATCTACTCAATGCACCCTAGTGGCCGCTAAGATATTCCTAAAGGGAAATTTATCATGTTCATAATGAAGCTATGTTATAAATCTAAATTCTTAATCTTTGCTAGAAATCATATTGAAAAGCTATAAAAGATAACAAATAAATTTGGTGTTTATATAATGGATACATAAATATATGTGTAAAATTGTATCTTTAATATGTTATACATGTAAACGTATAGTTTTATCTACTTCTTACAAGATTTTGGCATAATTATTTTACATTTATGGAAAAATATGGAAACCTAGAATTGAGTCTGAGAATCTATAAAACATGTTTTTACATACGATGTCGTCTACTCATTGCATCCTAGCGGCCGCTAATCTATTCTTAAAGTTAAATATATCATGTTCACAATGAAGCTATTTTATAAATCTAAATTGTTAATCTTTGCGGATATAACAGTGGACAAAGAACAAAAGCGATCGCTAGGACCAAAAAATGTTGTGTCGGCTATACAAAAACAACTGATCCGCAAGGGGCCAAGGAAAACATATGATTTTTCCAAATTAGAATTATAGCCTAGCGGATGCTAGGCTAGACAATTTTTCCTATGGTAGAGTTTATTCATAGAAAAGAAATCACATTGAAAAGATACAAACGATAACAAATCCATAATTTATATAATGGATATATAAATATACGTGTAGAATCATGTATGTAATTCGAAATAGAATTGGGATTTCATAAATAGGTTGTCGAAACAACCAATTATATCGTGGAATCATCAAAGCTACGTTAATTTTTGGCATAGATTATCAGGCTCAAAAGGAAGAATATATTAATTATAAAATGCATATTGATTAAAATTAGATTTAATAATATTATTGCATATATAATGTGTTTAACTTCCAATGTACATACCATAAAAATGATGAAGACATTACATTTGGTTAATTCTACATGGAGACATGTATATAATTGGAAATAAGTATCATACAATTGAATTTTTAATATAGTTTTATAGTTTTGAATTAATTTTTTAACCTCATATATTTTCCTAAAATATCTAAGCGGCAACCATATAAAAAATGTAATATGATTTAATTAATGAGGTTTCTTTGCATCATCTTGATGAACAACATTAAACTATTTTTGGTTCTCTGGACCAAAATAAAATTAAAAAATAAGGTGACTATGCCAGAAGCTATCATTATCCTAAAAAAACAATTGCATGAACGAGAATGAAAAATTCAAAACAAAAATAGCCAAAGAGAGACATAGAATGGCGGAAATGGGAAAGTGTTAAACAAATATAAATACTATAGCAGAAAATCGATTAAAATTTATTTCATTAACGCACCAAAAAAGTGATTTTTCATGAAGAACAAGGCAGTTTGGCATGGAGATCAAAAGCAAGTGGAAAACAAGGCTTGACTGCGGAGCATGATTCAGTAGGAAAAAATAGAACTTGTGTGGATCACGATTGGAATGCCGTGAAAAACACAGGAACCAGTCGACTACAGAGCAACTAATAGATCCCACAATAAAAATAGGTACACATTTACAATAAATACCTAGTTTAGTAATATCTGGGATTATTTTGTGCTTTATGTTGTCTATGAAACCTCCATTTGCTATCTCATTCAAACAATCATCGTGATTATTTTCGCAACCTCTATTGTTATCCTCCTTCATGTGCATCCTTTGTGTACATCCTTTCTATGCTTATTTTGTGTGCCTTTCTCTGCGAACAAGATTTTAATCGCATGCAAAAAAAACTAGGATTTGAACCCTCAGCCCTGTAATCTACACTTTGTGCATGTTTTTTATTTTGAAGACATGTTTTTTTTATTGACCAAAAAAATAAAAAACCCTACTCAATATTTCTCCAAGGTATTTAATAATTTGTTTGGCACATTCCACAAAAGAAATTTCAAAGATAGAAAAAGAGCGGGATACGAAAAATTTGAAATTTTCACTTTCCCCCTCTAAAAGCAAAAGGGCAGGCTATTGAAATTTCAAATATCTAAAAATGCGGGGGAATTCAAATTTCCCTATTTTAATTTTTACATGGTTTAAAAATTAAAAACTGAATATTTTTCATTGTCTATAGCCTATAATAATATAAACATAATAACAAATATATTATACAACATATAATTGAACCAAGCATAGCAAAAAAAATATTATAAGAAAACGGAAGAAATAAATCCTAAACATAGTTTTGAAGTTTATTAGAATAATATACAAACATTTACTTATCAAAATTGATTTATACATTGTTATATATAGTGTGCGCTAATTTAAATTAATTATCCACTTCAAATGTGCCATGTGACAAGTTCGAACCAACTATTTGGGGTACATAATAAGGCTAGCGATCCAAGACTGTAAAATTAGTGTTACTGTATGGCTATTTTCAAAATAAGAAACGTTTGAGCCTAGGCTCTAATAAGTCATTTCTATAAATAAGTTAAGGAGCATATCGAGTGCTAAGCCTTTTCTTTGTCAAGAAACGATGTGAAATATGTCTTGAAAACCATGTATCTTATGGCAACTACATACTAAGCCTAGCGACCCACAACTTTACATATAGTGTTTAAAATGAGAAGAGATAAAGGTAGGAGCCTAGTGGCCGCTAAGCTAAACCATGATTTATTATTTTATGGCTACTTTCAAAATAAGAAACTTTTGAGCCTAGGGTCGGATATTTTGTTTTTGTGAATAAGTAAAGGAGCTTAACAGGCGCCAAGCATTTTCTTTGATAGGAAATGATCTGAAGTATGATTTGAAAACCATATATCTCATGAGAACTACATACCAAGGCCATGGATCCAAAACTGTAATGATAATGTTTAAAATGAGAAGAGGCAAATATAGGAGGCTAGCGGCCACTAAGTTATACCATTATTTGTTGTTATTTTATGGCTATTTTCAAAATAAGAAACTTTTGAGACTAGGGTCTGATATGTCGTTTCTATCAATAAGTAAAGGAGCTTAGCAGTCGCTAAGCATTTTATTTGATTATAAATGATATAAAATATGAGTTGAAAAATATGTATCTTATGGGAACTACATATTAAGGCTAGTGATCCAAACCTGTAAAGATAGTGTTTATATTGATAAGAGGTAAAGGTAGGAGCCTAGCGGCTAAGCTATACCATTAAATTCAATATGTTAGCATTCCATTCAATACTCGTAAAAAGCTTAGTTGTAAGAATTTTCTCTCATACGAATACAATGTGAATTATATGTTACAAACAATAAGTCTTGTGAGTACTACATAGTCCATGAAAACACAATAGTGACCCAAAGCTATATACATATGGTATTTATAATGACTGGTAGTAATAGTTGAATCCTAGTGACCACTAAACTAGAGCATGATATTTTATTTTATCAGTTTTTTCAACTTATTAAATTGTTGAACCTAGAATCCACTATGCCCTTACTTTCGATAAGTAAAAAATGATTAGTGTTCGCTAAGATTTTTCTCCCATAAGATCCGTTGTGTATTATGTGTTTCAAACAATATAACTAATGGGAACTACGTAAGGCTTTATCCCTCTATATGGTATGCAATGCAGCTATTTTCTCCGCCAGGTACATTCCAATTAACATAATATAATTATAATGAATGAAAAACACTAGCGATTCAAAGTTGTACAAAGTGTTTACAATGTGTAATGGTTATAATGATCGTAATGGTATGAGCCTCGTGGTCACTTAGCTAGGTTGTCACGATTTATTATTTTACTGTAATTTCAATAAAAGAAATTGTTAAAACTAGCATCTATTGTGACATTACTTTCGATGAGTAATGAAAATAAGCGTTAGGTAAACAATTTTTTTGATATGAAATGTTGTGAATTATATGTTAAAAACAATATATTTTATGGACAATACATATGGCTTGATCCCTACCAAGTATTTGTAGTGTATCACTTGTTTCTGCCATGGATACGAGCCAAAAGTGTACAAACAGTTAATGTTTTCAGCCTAAGATGTATGAGACTATAAATAAGTTAACATAAGTTCGAACAATTTGGAATAAATTTCTTCAATTAGTATTGTAAATCTAACTTATAGTTAGAGTAAGAGAGAATAGACCCTTGTTTTAGTGGTACTAAAAAACATTGTTAATAATCAAATCTTTTCTCAAATAGGTTTAACCCACCATGACCTTATAAAGAGCAATGTTTCCACGAAAAATGACTATTGTGAAGAGGGCCATACTTAATGTTAAGGAAAAGTGTAATCCTTCCCGTTTGTTTTTGATAGCTTGTCGTGGAATTTCTCACCAAGCGTTATGATTAAAATATCGTACTTAGAGTAGTTATAGAAATTTAGACATAATGAATAAAGTATGTAAATCTAACTTATTGAGTATACATATATTTAACATTGTCTTATATAAAAAAAAATGATGAGCTATCACTAACTCCATTAATGTGATTTGTTGCTCAAATACTCTCCTCAAAATAACTTAAACATTAGATCTTTTGATCGTTATCCTTTAAACATGTTCATTAGTCGTGTTACAGGCATCTAATCCTCACTACTACTGTATGAATGATATACACATAAATCACATGCGTCTTGTAAAACAAAAAATCCCAAGCTACCAATTTTTTGCTCAAACTCTCTTTGAAATACCAAATATTACATCTTAATGTCCTCTATGGTTTATCATTAAAAAGGTGTAAATGGCTTAAAAATTGTTTTAGGTTGTTCTTTTATATGTTGACTAGAAGTCTATCTACCACTAAAGTGTGTATTTTTTAACATTCCTATCATGTCATCTATATAATGTTATAGCTTGTTTGACTCATATGTAATACTTTCAAAAGGTGTAAATGGTTTTGTATCTTTCAATGCATCATAATTCAATTTCAGACTTTTAGAAAAGTTGTGTTATTATTGATTTTATCCACAAAATATGAATTATTGTAGCCAATTGAATGATACATAAAATTTCCTATCAAAGCCTAGTGGTCACTAACCATTAAGTTAATTACTTTTTTATGATACATAGTAAAGAACTCTAGAGGTTGGTGTTCGGTAGGGTAGTATTTAAATTCCTTAATAAAAAATGTGAGAAAAACACTTTAAAGTTTGGAAATGACCTAATTATTAATGTATTTTACTCTAAATATAGGTAAAATGTCTTCCATTATTCGCACTCCATTCAGAACAATTCCATTCATTGCAGACGATATTTGTTGGAAGAAAAGAGACAAGGAATGGTTTATGGAACTTAATTCCCCTGAAAACTACCATGTCGACCTGTGGTTATTTTTTGTTATAGATGACAATCACGAGGAAGTTGGTATTGTTCTATCATCAAAAGTTATTGATTTGGGGACATTCTGTGTCCAGGTGGAACGCTTTGACTTTGAAAACAACAAGTGTCTTATTCTGGATATGGAGTTGGATGTTTCTTTGTTCATGAAATGGGAAATGCATGCCTCCATAAACAGTGGACCATATTCTTATTCAAAATATGGTTAGAATTTGGGGATTCTAACAGATTCTGACAAAATTGGCTATTCAAATGCAGAAAACATTCAAAATGGTATATTTACAATATTCAGAAAATTGTATAGAAACGAGGAAACATCTTATATTTGTCATTTATTACATAGAAAATGTTTTCTTTCACCTCCAAAACATGTCAAGTTGTTTACTATGTTGAGGCAAACATATTTGACTAAATTGGAGATAGACCCATCTAAATCAAAATTACATGGGTTGAAAAGGAATACTAAATCAATTGGGTCTTTTGAGGCTAGTGTAATAGCAGAGACATTTGATTCTTACTGCCAGAGAATAAAAGGAGAAAACAAAATGAGAGAAAAAGTTCTACATTATTTGAGAAATAAGCATCCAGATAATATTGTATTAACATCCTGCAGTGAATCCAATGTAATCGAAAAATTTAAATTGCATGAATCACACTACCACCAGTTATCTGTACTGTTGGGTGAAGAGAGAAATGGAAAAATAAAATTTGATTCCCATACTGGGGAAAAATGGAAAAACATAAAAAAATAACATGAGGTGGAAGAATTTCTTCCCGTCGCGGCTCAGACAATATTAGACAACTATGTGATGTCACTGGAAGGAAATATACCAGCAAGGATGGAAGTCACAAAAATAATTTTTCTTGTAAATGTGCATATACATTCCATCTTCCATCAACTTTATCAGTTATTCCTTCAACTGATCCTTTCAATGTTGAATGTGTGATCGTTGATTTTTGCAATTTGGCCAATGATATTTCTTCTGATGTCATAATGGAGCTTCTAAAGTTATCAGAACTAGTGTGCTGGATTGTATTATTATTGTTCTAATACTAATTGGTTATCAAAAATGTTAAGTGACATAGTACAAAGATACATGGAAAAGGTTAAAGACATTGGAGTATCAATTCTAGATGGATGCTATAGACTCTATGATAGCAACAGGATATTCAAAATTTTGTGTCTTATGTACACAATATCTTGTGTGCACAACCACGACAATAATGATGATTATAGAGAAGAGGTCACTATGGATTGGATGGAGAAACTGCCACAAAAATTGGTAACTGCAAGCGAAATTGGCCTACAAGGAAACATCCAGCGTTTTCTTTGTGAAATATCGTATGATTTATGGGCTGAGATGTTCACTCAATGTTGTTCCAAAAAATTTGTAGTACTAGTGCTTTATGACAACAGTGTCACACTTAGTGCATTGGTGGATTCCAAACTATCTGTTGTTTTTATTGTTGAGACACATAGTCAAGCAATGTTTCTAAAACATTACTATTCTCATATGAAGAAAGGTTTGTCTCCGAAAACAAATTCAACAAGTGATTTTGTTTAATGGATTTTAACCTAAATATGCTACTTATACAATTATTTTTTATGCGAACAACCAAAAAGCTATAAAATTTGATGTATAACCATTTCACTGTAGCGCTACACAACCAATTCAACATGGTGATTTACTTTCGATCATTTTATAAATATGTTTAATGAGATCTATCTTCAATTTCCATGGTTTTCAATTTTTTTAACAAATTTATGTTTTTTACAGTTCAGATGACAGATGTGGAGGACACAGGCACATCAACCACGAATACGCCATCAGATCTAGGTATGTTAATCATGTGAATTTACAAACAAAACTGCTAATAAGCCCCACAAATTTATAAGACAGTAAATGATTATGCAGACAACCAACTAAGGCCCACAAATTTATAGGAAACGATATGATATCCATGTGTATTTTACAACAAAATTACTTGTAAGGCCCACAAATTATAGAAAATGATAACTAACAGACATTAGTTTATATGTTTGGCTTAGGGTGAAAGAAAAAGTTTAAGGAAATCCATTTGTAAGCTATGATAACAATTTAAAATGAAGTATATAGAGCTTAGAAGACTATATGCATCCACGTTCAATACAGAAATGGTTTGACTAAAAACCTTACATTCATCAATATCTAGTTGATTTACAATTGCATATTGTCTACAATGTTTCACTGATTCACTACTGCATATTGAATACTTACATTGAATTAACATTGTTTTGGATTCAACATCATCATAAACATAACTACATACAACTTGATCCAACTCGTACATATGTAAATCAGCACTTGGATAACCTCATTAAAGGTTTTCCAGCTAAGTGTAGTTTGGCCAATGATGGCATAGCCTAGCGGTCACAGATCCTCATCAATAGCTGAGGACTGTTCTCCACCAAAGGGCCACTAAATTTGAATATAAGTGTAGCCTAACGACCGCTAAATTTGAATTATAAGACAAATAATAATTGATATTGTACTTACCATATCACCACAGAAACCACTATGTTTATCCATTTAAGTTTTCCACAGCATGAAATCAATTATAAATTGATTAATGTTTATTTCAAATACATTATGCTCACATTTTCAATAGGAAGAAATAGAATATGAATTGATGATTTTTTATTTGAAATAGCTCTTGCATCAACGGATCCAGCAATGTGTAAAGGTAGTGTAATCCAAGCCACAATCTCAATCGGTAACTGTTAGCCGTAAGCTAAAATGTTGTTTATTTCAATTGGTTGTAATTGATATGGCGATGACAAAAATAATTTTGTTTACTTCCCTGCAGGTAGCGATAAGAGTTATTTACTTATTTTGGATATGGAGGACCTGCTATATGGGATAAACAAAACATACAATAGGAAGATGTCATTCAAGTTCGGTATGAAAGTTTTCAACCTGCGAGGTGGCCTGTCATAATTTATAAAATTATTATCACCATATTGTGAACTGGGATTCTGGTCCGACAATCTCATTTCTGTTGATGTTAAAAAGATATCAATGGGCTTCAATAAAAAAATATCGACCATATTGAATCCAAGACTCACTTGGGGAAAGGAACATTGCAATATAGTCGAGGGAATAGCAATAAGAGACCTAGAAAAGGTTTGGAGTAGAAATGATTTTTCATACAGTTCGAAAAACACTTTGTGTATTACATTAGGTGCAAAGGGAAACCCTCCTAAAATTTTTATGGTGGGTATAAAAAGTAGACGCAAATATTGTATAAAAGATAAATTATTGATGGTCGATTAGTTCGAAAAAAATATCACAAATAGTGTCTCATGAATTGAATGTGGTAGAGGGTGTCAAATACTTGGAGCAATAAAATGCTAAATAACTATTTATCTTTTCATAATGTTGTTATGATGGTACTGCTTAACATTGTCAATAATATATACATACATATGTTATTATGAAAGTACCACGTAACTCTATTATATTATGATGAGATTGTTGAAATATAAGTTGGGTGGATTTATATTTTCACTGATTATAAGCTGACAGTATGATTGAATAACTTCTGTGGTGAATTATCAGAAAAAATTGCCCTTGAAAAATTGTAAAATAGTATTTTTTACACTGTTCATAAAATAAATATAAAATTATACTGTATATACTTAATTGTTTTTAATATTTTTTAATATAATTAATATATAAATAAATCTCTAGAAAAATTGACAGTCACATCTATAATATGCAAGTCATATGTGACGGTTATTTCAAAGATTTGCAACTATTTTAAGGATAAAAACAATAAAGAAACGTCTAAACGGGTGTCAAATTTAACACCACGTTGTGGCCTTTGTTGCAACCATTGAAGGACAACATTGATCCGTATAAAACAGAAACATGTTTTGTACATAACATGTCATAAATAATGCCTAGTGTCTGCTAGAACGTATAAAACATAAACATGTTCTGTATATAATAAAGCATAAAAAATGCTTAGCGGTCGCTAGCCCGTTTAAAACATAAAAATTTTCTTTATATAACAAAGCATAAATAATGGCTGGCAGTCACTAACCCTTTTAAAACATAAACATGTTTTGTACATAACAAATCATAAATAATGCCTAGTGGCTGCTAACCCGTATAAAACATATACATGTTATGTTTAGTACAAAGCATAGACAATGCCTAGTGGATGCTAGCCCGTATAATGGATTCCAATATTTGACTTTTTGGATTCCAATATATGGGACTTTGGAGTGCAGTAAATTCCAATATATGTGATTTTGGATTCCAATATATGTGATTTTGGATTCCAATATATCTGATTCTAGATTCCAATACATGCAATATTGGAATCCAAAACAAGTAGTTTTGGATAGAAATATTAGCTATATTTTTTGTTACTTGGACTGGAATAAATCCCAATTTAGTTAAGTAAGCATTATAAGAAGAGGATGATTGAGAGATAGGGGTGACCACAATATCAATATCTACTAAAGAAACACAAGAAAAAGGAGAAACATGGGAATCCAAAGTTGCAATGGTACCTACCAAATGAACACTCATAGGAGTGTTGGCCTTGTCGTCTTTATTTACCAAACCAGAGCTATGTGTGTTGGCACTTCATCTAGACAAGTCTGGAAGCTCAGGTCCAAAGCGTGCGCAGCTGCCAAGTCCCTCCTTTTCTTTGCTTATCAGGATGTGATCATGCATTTTCATCATATGTATAATAAAAAACCATTTATGCACAAAGAAACACCATAATCATGACAATTCAGAAACACATATAATAAATAAATCACTCGTGGAAGATAATAGTAAGATCTAATTACCCATAATTAAACACAACAATCTTTGCAACCATAGTATTTATCCATTCCAATTCATAATTGATTACAATATACTCAGTACATTAATACGCTATACCATGCACGCTCTCATACAAAGTCCACAACCATATACTGTTGAACCCTATCTCTAACCAGGATCCTCTATTCGCACACACCTAAAATAAGGTTACATAACTCATATTTATACTCGGTGGGGACTTTCCCTTCACCACCTACATGCACTTTCCTAGTAATAGGTATGCTTACAATAACCTACATGTTTTTTCTAATTTGTTCTAATAATAGATTAAGCTAAATACACATCCTATTGTTATTTGCTTTAATCATATTATTAGACTTCTTCCATGTGTGTTCTTTACCTCTGCCTTGCATGTGCTTTTCCTATTTATATTATTTGCATGTGACTTAAGTTTCTCCACTTTTTTTATTATTGGATCTTTGCTTGAGCAGCAACACTTTATCTCTATTTTTCTATTTTTAGCCTCTCTATAAAATTGGCTAAGTCTT
The DNA here is from genome assembly GCA_019776745.2 of Taxus chinensis. Taxonomy (NCBI): domain Eukaryota; kingdom Viridiplantae; phylum Streptophyta; class Pinopsida; order Cupressales; family Taxaceae; genus Taxus; species Taxus chinensis. Next base: position 477,538,354 of record CM034155.1, read on the forward strand.
TGATCCTCTGTATGCATGCGCATAGCCTTGCACACTGACCTCTTTCATTATTGTGTGTGCCTCTTGTGCACTACCCTGTTTCCCGACACATAAACCCTCACACGTAAGCCTCTGCACTCCATTGATACTTAGTCAATTTTCTCTGATCAACAGTGCTAATATGTATTTGATGAATCCCTTATAGTGACAACTGAAATCCCTGTTAGGATTGGACTTTTTCTTGGATAAGTCTCAATGTGGGAAGGATCGTATATTTATTTTAAAATGGGATGGACCCTAACCAGAATATTATTCAATTACTTAGAGTCAGTGCCCTCTTCATCTGAATCTTGATCCTCATTTTTTTCTTCTTACCTTGGCCTAATCTTAATTCCACCGGTTCTATTTGATATCCTAAAGGAGTGTAGGTAACCTTATGGTTCCTCATATAAAAGGATATAATCTAATCGTTTGTTTCATTCTTCAAAACCAAGTCATCCTTATGTGTTTGATGTTTATAACCATAGGTAGTCATGCCTTGAATGCTCCTGCAGAACTCAACCACTTTTTTTTCTAGATCATAGGGCCTCAGAATGTGGTAGTCTAGGTGGAAATAGGTCCTATGTGAGGTCACCTTCTTTACCTTTTTCCAGTTAGTTAGAATTGTAGATCCAATTTGGAAGGGAAGAGTAGGATAAGTATCCCTTTTCTTCTTCACTTCCTTGGAGACATGGTTGATGCCATGAATAAATTGGTAGGTAACATCATAATATGCTAGTTTATCTGGGACAAATCTTGTAAACTTGAATGAAATGGAGCAGATTCCTTCCACCCTGATCACTGTATATTCTGGGTAACACCAGAAATCCCCCCAATAATTAAACGAATTGATGATTCTTTAAGTGACCTTGGGCATTGGAGTGTCATATATGGAATTTAAAATGATAGTGTAACAGTGGTTATAGATGACCTCAATGTACTTTCAGTAGTTGTGCATATGAAAACTATTGAAAACCCCATGGACTATGTGTGGTTGTTAAGTGATCCAATTGGGAACTCCTTGAAATTTTTGAGCTACACACTCTACATCCAACAAGTAGGACATCATGTATAAATGAGCCTCCTTCTGCCTAACCTTTAGAAGTTTATTTTAGAGGTTGAAAGATACAAAAATAGAGAAATCAAAGACTTTATCATCATTAAGTATCATTTCCATCCAGGTTTGTTTTACATGCACAACATCAAGTGCACCGAAAATTCTATTCATGGGGTTCATGCCAATCTTGACTCATCGTCTGAATGATTTAATAATCATTTTTTTAGGGGAGACTTTTTCTTTGAATTTTTCGTAATCTTTTGTAAAATCCTTGAGCACTAATTTGATCTTATCCTTTTGTCCCCACTTCTCCATAGTTTCTTAGTTACAATTTTTTTTTACTAGTGGAAGGTGATAATAAATGGAAAATGCATAAGTATGAATGTTTCTAATAACATTCCCACCTTTGGAAATTAAAATTCCCCCTCTACAATTTTTTTTTCATCTCCCATAATGCCCATGAGAAAATCTGTGTGGCATTACTTCAGGCTTGCCTACTAGGATATATAGTCATGTTTGTTGCAGCCAGGTCCACCATATACTATTTCCTTTTTTTCAGATTCTTCATCGTCATCCACCAATCTAAATAACTTAACTTCCATTTTCAAGGCCATGTAGTGATTCATTCCCACCACTCGCATGTCAAAAATTGTATCCCCAAAGATTTTTTCTATGTAGAAAGTGTGCAGGTTAGCCTCCATTGATTACAAGATGTTTAAGTGATCTATATATCAATTCTCAAATAAAATGCTTAGTTTTTCTTTACATTTAGTTAGCTTTGAATTTCAAGTAATGTGTATTAGTTCAAATGTAGGGTATCCTATGTGAAATGTTTTAATTTATTTAAACTTTCCATACATGTTATTGTTCAAATGGTGGCATACCATTGTAGCATTCAATTCCACCTAGCCTTTTCATGTACTTTGCCTTGAATTTGAACTACTCAGGTATTTTCAAAAAGAAGGTGGATTTAACTAATAACGTCACTTTTAAATTTAGCGATAGACACATAGTGGGTTCTGATAGCTTTGAATTGTACTTCCTCTGTAAGTTGTGGGGCCATAGATGTTGGACACGTAATGCCTCTTTTTGTGTTGTTAATCCTTTGCAATAATATGTCAGAATGTTAAAAGTGAACCAATGAAGAGGCTCCAAGTAAGTACGACTCTTAGATTTGTCAGTACTACTTCACTCTTTGTTCTACTATGTCAAATCACAAAATGTAAACCACTTAAAATGTAACATGTTACTTCTATGTGAGAGTCAAAATATATTGCCCTTTGGCTCTATATAGGTATGGATACTACGAGGTGTGAACCAATGAAAAGGTTCCACGTTGCTTCAAATATTTTGTTGTCAATCTATTTCTACACCCTGTCAGTTGTTGTTGGTAGTGATCTAGTAGGAAAGTTCCAAGTGGAATATTCCTTTGAAAATGCATTCTTTCATCTAGGATGACGTTGTTAAGGATAGAGAAATGTGAAGTGCATGCTAATGAGTGACTCACACGTAGTGTAATTTCTTCATAAAAGGTTGAATTTGTTAGATCAATACACTACTCTTGTGTCAGTTTGCGAGCAGTGACTAAATATAAAAACTTCACGTTGCTTTAGATACCAAAACTTGTGAGACTAGGAAGATATCATTAAGACAAATAATAAAGAAAATACAAATAAATGATTGTTACATAGTGACGGGTTGTCATAACTACTGCAATAAACATTGATGACTTGTGCAACACTAGGATAATGTTCCTTGATAGAAATGCCAAAAATGTCTATATCCTTCTAATTCAAAACCTGTGATTTCACAATTAATACCGCAACTTTGATAAGGCATTGTTAGTCCATCAAAACAAAAATTTAAAATAAATGACATCTAATAACTGTAATCTAACAAATAGTCATTTATCCGAAACTGATGTGTAGCAACATCGCAATTCATAGATTGAGAAAGAAAATTTCTATTCACCAAAAAAAATCTCAATTTAGTAGAAATTATCCTACATTCTCCATTACATCCACAACCTAATTTAAAAATAATATTTTTTCCAATGTCACGACCGTTGATTTCAAACAATTTACCAACCCTATCATTTTAGTTCCAACTCGATTTGCCACCATTTATATAAGTTATTTTCCTGCACGTTCCTCAAAAGTTTCCCTGTCAAGTGGATCAACTCACTGTTATTATTCAAAAAATGGTCAACCCTATCCAATATTCCATTTCAACTTATAAGCCTTATTTTCAAATCACTGAAATAGTCTAAAAAATGATGGTGAAGAAATAAAGTGTGTGGGAATTTCAATGAAGGAATGGTCCAAGAAGCTAATCACACATTCTCGCCACATGCTTACCGAGGTGAAGAAGTCTCACGGATATATCGCTACCAAAGTTGAAGATTTCAAGAAAAACCCTTGACAAATATGAGACTAAAATGAAACTACTTATCCAATACTTTCCCAAGTATGAATTTTTCTCAAGGGCTGACACAAATGTTCTATTTCAAGAAAATGTTATCAGCAAAGAGAAAAAAATGAGATAAAATTGATATTCCAAGAGCTACAAAATTCCATATTCGAATCCTCGAGGAGAGCACAAACAAGCTGAAGGAATCAAATAATGAAGGGGTTGATGTTGTGCATGACTTGGAGGAAACAATTAAAAGATCCCTTGTAATTTTAATGATGATCAAGGGAATCCTAATCTTGTTAAGGAAATCATGGGGTAGTTTGAGAAACTGGTCTACAGAGAGTATACACCTAAAAGCTTCTTAAACTATAATTACATCAGTAGGTACATCTAGTACCAAAATTGTCTTGACAAATTGACTAAGTTGAAGAATATCATCACATATAGGATATGTACATTGGTGTATTATATGAGGAGCAAGTCAAGGAGGTGTTTGACAAATTTAATTCATATCGTGATCGTCTTTGGCTATTCAAGGAGAAAGTCATCAGCATAGGAGAAATTCCATAGGATTGTTGAAATCTGATTTATAAAATCACAATTTTTTGAGTTGTGAATCAACTTTCTAAAATCGTAGTTTTTTTGTAGTGAAAATCCATTTTACAAATCCATAATTTTTACTTAGTCAATTTTCCTTATTATAAGTGATTTGTTTGAATATGAGTCACGGTAGGTTTTGCATTAGGATAATAATGAAAGCATGTCATATTTGAGGATTTTATTATTGGTAAGGAAGGTTTGTCCCATGACATATGGATAGTAAATAGAAAATTTATCTATATATGTGTGGATTATATATTGCATTTGGATCTATTTTTTTAAAAAAATAGAAATGTTAGGATTGAAGGTTTTAGACTATTTGTATTTTATACCGTTATTAAATCAAAAGAATAAAAGAAGGAAGTGTTTCATAATTTTGGTGTGTCTCTCTTCATTAAATGAGGAGGTGCATGAACAATGGTACAAGTAGTTGGATAAGATTAATTCATAACATAAGGAATGCATACTTTTTAGGAGGTGCATGAAAAATGGTACAAGTAGTTGGATAAGATTAATTCATAGCATAAGGAATGCATATTTCTCTGGAGGAGATACTTGTATTTTAAGTTTTATTATCTAGTTCTTGGGCACCTATGTAAAGATAATTTCTCGCTAGGAACATATGAAAAACATAGGTGGAATAAGATTAGATTGTGTAAATTCCTAAGGAAACTTTTGAAAAACACATATTTTATAGAGCTACCAAAAGGGATAGGCATCCTTCTTATTTTAATTGTTTGGATATATATACCTATGTTTTGAGGGGAGGACAAGTAGAACAATTAGAACAATTACTAGAGTATAGGTGTGTATAAATTGAATACATTCTAGATGATTGTATAGTGAAGACATCATGCAAAAATGAGCATAAAGAATATATAGTGGAATGGAAAGATAGAGGATTCAAAGATGTGTCTTGCATTACTAAATTAAATATTGTTATACTTGGCCATTTCATTGCATACCTTCAAAAACCTATTTGATCAAGGGCTCAAGATAATTCTTACCTAGGGTGTTTGATGCAAGAGCCTCTGGGTTCATGAACAATCATATGTCACCCAAAAATATTTAGAGTTTTTTAATTAGAAATTTTGTAATTCCATGCCACTCTTGAATATATTGCATAGAATTCAACACCTTAATCATTTGTTTCTAAATCCATAAATCATATCTAGATTATAAAATTTTAGCCTCAATAGCATAACATTGTCTCGCTTATATAAAATTTCAAGCCACGCCACATTTTCCTTCACCACGCAAAGATAGACTTAGTTGCACAACATTTCAAACTAGATAATACTATCTTGTGCATCAAATCCATGCAGTCCTTATATAGAACCACACATACCTATAGTGGACTCATAATGCTTAGTCAAGAACATTGATGCGTAACCACACCCCAAAACACTTCCTAAAGCTATCATTCACTATATGATCCATGAATCCTTTATGTTCATGAAAAATCACATCCATTCATTCCAATGATGAGGTATATGTCAAATAGGATCTCCTATCAACATTAATACAATTAGTAGGGTGCACATGGTTCTTTATCCGCCCATCGCATTCATGGATTGAATAAATTATTTGATTGAGCTCAATTTGATGGTGAAGAAATTACAAAAAATAAATGGTATATTGAGGTGATATGAGGAATATTCTACGGGATATCTTTACTTGCAAGAGGCATCTTTTTTTCCCTCTAGAAGCTGCAATGAATTCTATAAGTAGAAGAAAGGGACAAAGAATCAAATTCTCAAGAGCAAGGATCGAGTGATTATACTTGGCTAATTTGAGCTAAGTGTGGTTTTACAAAAGCTTTATAGATTCTGGAAGCTTAGGATAAGTCTAGGAGTGTAATTATTCTGATAATCCTTACACAATTTTGTCATAAGATTGTAATTAGAGTATAGTGCCATTGTGCCTAAGTTTGTATTTCTTTCCTTAGATTAATAATAGATTTATTTTTTTCTTGTTAATATTTATGCATGATATCTTATTTTGGTGTTATAGGTTACATGGTGTAAGGAATCCTTTCAGTGGGAATCTTGATTGCAACTTCATCAAAGATGTATATCATAATGTATTTTGGTAGTGTAGACCATATTAGGACCTCCATTGGAAATGATCTTTAGCATGTATTGTAGCTTTTCAAATGATCTAGGGAATATTTCAAGACATGTGAAGACTTAAACTTGGTTGAATATTCTTTATAAAGTGATTTAGCAAATGGGTGATTTATTGTGATCTCCCCCAAAAATGTGATGTGTGAGGCCCTTTGAATGGGAAAAGTGAATGGGCTTATATAGGTGGCTATTATGATACAATTTCCCACTCAAATGACACATGATCAACTACAATAACTTATGGATTTTAAAATTTGACCATTAAGTGTATTTATGGCATTTTTTTTAGATTTGGACAAATTCAATCGGTCGACTTTGTTCTGGATGGTCAACTTTATTCAAGCATAATGTAGAATACAATATGTATATTAAGGATGGTGGCCAAATGTAAAAAAAGTGTATTTTATTCTAATAATTTTTTCATGACCAGTCAATGATCGATAACAAGTGTGGCCTATTAACAGATATTATTTATTGAGAAAGGAATACTTAATAATTAGTCAATTTATTGCAAAAAGAGTTTTGGTCAAGCTTATTATTAAAGATTAATTTTTAAATACTAGTAGGTTCATATTTCTAAATATCTATAATTAAAGGTATCCATACTTTATGTATACACAATTATAATCATTACCTGAAATATTTTCAAAACTTTATGATCAAGATATCCTTAATACATACTTGATATAAAAATGTCATTTTTGTAATTCTATACAACTAAGAATGATATTGTTAGTTGATTATATATTCCATCAATTTATATATGGATGTCATAATAATAATGTTTCTTTGCATTCATTTTCACACCACCACCCAACACAAAAAATGATGATTCTATTTCAATTGTGACCAATAAAACTTTTGGAATTTGTGGCACATGAAAAGCACTTATAAAAAGAAATTGAGCACTTAAATTTGGTTTTTAAGAAGAAAGGAAAACGTATTGTGGCATGGCTATTAAACAAGTTTAAAAGATTCAAAACAAGTGACATATATGAGTCTTTAACATGGTGTTCGTTAGCATTATTATATTAAATGAATATTCAATAATAATTCTAGATTTTTGTAGGAACTATAATATTCAAATCACTTTTACACCCAAAAAAATTAAGTTATACTTTAAAATAAAAGAAACAACATAGAAAAATGTCTTAGAAATGAGTTTTACAAAATCAAGTGTATATGTGGGTCCTCGACATTGTGGAAATAGGTACATCCATTGAGACTAGGATCAAGGAACATGCTAAGTAACATCTAACTAAAGAAGGAGAAAAAAGTATTGGAACAAAACTCAATAAACACTAAGCATTCGATTTGTATTGAGAATATTAATTTGATCACAATAAAAATCATTATTACAAGTGTCGAACGAAAAATTTGAATAGAGATGAGGATTTGTGTTTGAGACATGTGTGGAAGCTTGTTATTCACAAATTAGTGAATGAAACTTTTTCATGTAAATAAGGAATAATTGTTTGTAATTAATTAATTATAATAAATACCACAGGTTAGGGTCAGACAGGATAATGGAAATGAAGGTCCCTCCAAAGGGAAAGACAAAAGTGTTGAGGAGGAGGGTCAAAACTATGAGGACCTAAATAAAAGAATGCAACATTTGGATATGGTCATGCAAGTTATGGAAGAAGTTAATTCCGATATGAGGGAAGGGATGATAGAAAGCATTGAGGCCACTAAACAAATTTTTATGTCTCAGAGGAACATAAGGGGGGAAGTTACGGAGTTGCATAAGTTGGTGAAAGATATACAGGCTTGGTTGGAGGCAGTGGAAGAGGGTCTGAAGAAAAGGAAATTCCAACTCTATATTAGCAGCTTTGAGGATGAAGATGATGGAGGATGGACTCAAAAGGAGCTGGAGCACGAGCAGAACCAAGAGGATCCTACTAGCACTTCGGGCAACCCCCCAAATGTCAAAAGATAAACTAGTTTTCTTTGTTTCTGTTCTCGAACTTCTTGTTGTCTTTTGGTGAACTGTTCTGGTCTGGTAGCAGATTGTTTTGTTTTGTCTCTTTCTATGGCTTGGTTTCTGGACCTTCTTTCACTTGAGTTAAGCTTGTTTAACTCATTCTGACCCTATCTCTCTTGCATCTTTTTGTGTGCTTTCACGAAGTATTCTCTTTAGTAAGGCTTCTGGGAGTTGATCCCTGCTTATTACCTAATCTAATAAAAATTAATTAGAATTACACCGAAGGAATTACATAGTGGAGTGCAACCTGATCATTCTGACACCTTGCAGGAAATGGAAGGCTCAAATAATTTTTTTTGTATATGCTTTGAAATCAGACGGTTGTGGAAGTAAGTTTGATTTTTTTATTTCTATGTGACCGCACTACAACAATCAATCCTTAGAAGTAGTTTCATGTCATTTGCGTGAAGGCAGTTTCTTGAATCTTTATGGGATTTATATCTGTAGGGAAGTACAAACGATATTTACAAAACTTTTTCAGAAATTTTCGGCACAAAATGTACTCACCACCCTGTTTTTGAAGATTCAAGAAATCAGAATTGCTTGATTCACAACTACATTACTTGTATAATCGAACTGCAAAGAACCAAAGTACATTATTAAATACAGTTTAATCCCTCATGGATTTGTCGATAGATAGCATGGAAATCAATTTAAAATATTTCGATGTATATGGATTGAAATCGGATGGATGTGGAGATAAGGCATATTTTTTTATTTGTATGCGACTGCAGCAATCCTTCGAAGGCGGTTTCGTGTCATTTGCCAGAATGTAGTCCAGGCATGGCGATAAGTTCGAGACAATGTCTTCGCATCCTCCCAAAGACAGACCCAAAATCGGCAACAATGTCTACTAGGTACACGACCACAGCCAAAACGCACATTACGTCAGTCGACATGAATCTACACATCTTCCCTGCCATGACAAAAACCTAAGTAGTTACTCAGTTCGGTAAGTAGAGAAAATGGTATTTTATAATGCAGGAAGGGTGGTTTTGGAGGCCGAGTGGGGGGATTGTGCGGGTGGAGTTTAATGATATATTTAACGTGGAGAAGGACAGCGGTATTCAATTGTCCCCGAATATCAGAGTCGTGATGACATTTGTCGAAAAGAGTGGAAAAATCCAGAAATTTTTTAACAACTGTGTGGGAAGCGGACTGGTTTTAATAACATTTTATTTGAGGTTTTGATTCCTCCAGTTGACTATTAATAAGTTTATTTTTCGAGATAAATGACCTCTAACAAACTTTTTTTAAATTTTTTTAAATACAAATCTTTAATGTGTCACTATTATTTTAAATAAGTATTCATACAGTTCGAAAGTGCACCACATCCTCCTAAGGAAATCCTCATGTGTTATACAGGACAAAGATACATGGTTCAACTACGCATCCTCTCTCTACAACATCCCCACTCAAGTTCCAATTTCAGTAGAGAACAGGTGGCAGGGTAAAATTCTCTTCACAGACCGTATGGTGTTACGGGCTATCTTCAAACTTCAGGCAGGGAAATCAGCAGATATAGAGAACTTGAGACCTGAATTTCTTCACCACAGTCCAAAACTCTTAGCAATGCACATTGCTGATCTCTTTAATCTAGTGGCTTCTTATGGATTCCCACTAGCATGGATGTCTCACATCATCTGCCCCATATTTAAATCAGGAAATCAACAAGAGCCAAATAATTATAAAACCATCATGATTGGGCATACTTTGAGCAAATTATTTGCTACAGTGCTAGATGATTTGATTTCCAGATTTGTTGAATCCAAGAAACTCCGTGCGAAAGGACAAGCAGGGTTCAGACGGGATCACCGAACAATAGACCATGTCTTAACTCTTAGAGCCATAATTGAAGAAGCAAGGGCCAACAAGCGTAAGGTTTATTGCTGTTTTGTTGACTTTCAAAAGGCATTTGATACCGTACCTAGACACCTTCTAATCCAATGGCTTCGTGACCTCCAAATTCCAGAGCATTTGGTTCTTCTTGTGATGACACTCTATGAAAAGGTGGTTGGCCAAGTCCGAACTCCTACTGGTTATACAGGTGATATCAATAGCACCATTGGTGTTAAACAAGGCTGCCCACTTTCTCCTACTCTATTTGGTCTCTACATTGACGAACTAGAACATATCATTGCAAATTTTGGTCTTAGAGACGATGGTTGTTCTCTATATGATATCATCATTTCTATTTTATTATTTGCGGATGATATCATTCTCATGTCACATACTGTTGCAGGCCTTCAACGACACCTTGACATCTTAAGTTCTTTTTGTGATACTCATGGCTTACAAGTGAACTTAAAGAAAACTAAGGTCATGGTTTTTAATACAACCAAGAGGATTGTCCATGCAACTAACCTCATGTACAAAGGAAACTTGGTGGAAGTAGTCTCCTCTTACACCTATCTTGGAGTGACTTTCACGGGCCCTCCTTTGAACATGCTTCATGCAGCAGAAGAGAGATTATGTAAAGGTTATGTAGCCCTCAATACACTTGAGAGACAATGTTTCCAACTTCAATTTCAAGATGCCAACGCAAAATTGCATATTTTCCAAACTCTAGTGACACCAACAGTGTTGTATGGTTGTGAGATTTGGGGCTCTGATCTTCGACACAATAGTTGGGCTTGTGTTGATAGAGTACTTGTCTCCATGCTATCCAGGACCCTCCGGGAAAAACGCTCAATTCCACATGCAATCATCTTGGCTGAGTTTGGCACACACCCTCTCCGAATCTCAACTATATTTCATCTTGTGATGCTACTCCATAGACTAAGATGTATGGCAGATACACCAATTGGGCAGAATAGATACCCCTTCAAGGCTCTCCAATCATCCATGAGGCTATGTGAGTTGGGGATCCAAACCACTTGGTATGCACATTGTACAACCTTCCTCCAAAGCATTGGATTGGATATTAATTGCCTTGCTCCTCTCACATTCTCCATTAATTCTCCCCACATGCCTAGAAGGGAAATTCATAAAGGAATTAGAGAGGAGATCTACAAAGCGTACATTAGATCAACGTGGATTGAACCATTAGAACAATTGCCAACAAAAATGCACCACTATTTGGAGCATTATCTCCAAATTGAAGATGGACGTGTCATTCCCCCCAAATACATCAAGTTCCCACTGGGTTTGAGATTCCCCTTGCATCAACTACGAGTTTGCTCTCATCAACTTCGCATGGAGAAAGAGCACTACATTCCTAGGGACCAACGCATTTGCACGCTTTGCAACAATGAATCTGAATCAGAGGAGCACTTTATATTTTATTGTCCTGTGTACCATGAGATCCGTGGCAGGTACTATTGTCTCTTTCGAGAAGCTCAAGGCTCATTACGTGCCCTTATTCATTATGAAGACCATAGGTGTGTTGCTTTATTTATCAAGGAGATGACCCAACATAGATATGGCCTCCTCAAACATCATCATGGCAGCCTTGGGTTCCAAAATATTGGTGCATTCCTTCAGCCTTCTACACAACACTGGAGGCATAAACGGGCACATGACTTCACACAACAGTCACGATCTACCAGGCGTAGAACCTCCTAAGCTTGGCACATAGACCTGTTGCTTCCCGTGTCTTCCCTGTTGCTTCTCGTATTTTTTTTTGTATTTATTTTTTCCCTTCATGCATTGTCTTGTTCTCTTTGCTCCTCTTGTAGTCCCTTTAACCTTTTTGGATACTTCCGGACATTAATTTTTAAATTAAATTAAATTAAATCATGTGGAGATTATCATAAAGTTTGGGTAGTTTCCTTTTTATAATTTCTTTCAATTGTGTTATTTTTTTTTAACTCTTTAGGTTGGGTAAGCTTTTTTTAAAACTCTTTATACTCTAACAAATTTGAAAGTTATCTTATATAGTTGTTTCTATCAATTCATCCATCATTATCCATCAATGGATCAAGAATACTGGTAAACAATTTGGTTTTTACGTTTCAAGCTTGGTATTTGGGAATCAACCCTTTCGTGACATGCAAATTTGTTTGCATTGTTGTATGTATTTGTTCTCCACATTATCTGTGTATGTGATCTACCTAAGGAAACTTTGTATTTGATTCTTCACTCATCCCATAGATTCTAAGGTTTTGGCGATCCACACAATTCCTCTACCGTCAATTTGGCTTTAAGTTGGATCTTGATTTGGCTTGGAGCTCGGTGTAAACTCCATGCAACGCTCAAACCTGCACTCCTACCAATCTATTACATACACACATCATCACAACAATTCTTCAATTCCCCTACCGTGCATGCAAGTTTTGATGTGTGGTATTTGGGAATCAACCCTTTTGCGACATGCAAATTTGTTTGCATTTTTACATGTATTTGGTCTCCACATTATATGTGTATGAGATCTTCCAAAAGAAACTTTGTATTTGATTCTTGACTCATCCCACAGATTCTAAGGTTTTGGCAATTCAAGCATTTCATCTATCACCAATTTGGATTTTAGTTGGATCTTGATTTGGCTTAGAGCTCGTTGCAAACTCCATGCACCATTCAAGTGTGCACTCCTACCAAGCCATAATGTACACACATAAATCACAACCATTCTTCAATTCCCCTACCGTCCATTCAAGTTTTGAAGTACATCATGTTTTGTTTTTATACTATTCAAAGTTAAGTATTGTTTTAAACCCATAAAAAGTAAAACAAATGTTCTCAGTTATGTTAAGTATTAGTCATTACAATCATTAGGTTTAGGCGATCCACACAATTCATCTATCACGAATTTGGCTTTAAGTTGGATCTTAATTTTACTTAGAGCTCGCTGAAAATTCTAGATATGAATCGCAATAGATAAAATATTGTTAGGAAATAAGAGATAAAATATGCGGAAAAATCCCTCACAGAATCGCAACAGTAGAAACTAATATGCAAAAAATATTATAGATCTCAAATAAAAGTGCAGAATAAAATAACACAACATAAAGAGACAATATTTAACGCGGTTCACCCAATTTGGGCTACGTCCACCAAGAATCACTTGCTCAACTTTTATTACAAGCCATCGCTCTCTCAATACAATACCCAAATCTGTTTGGAGCTATGCTCAACAAACTCTACAAAATTCACACCCGAATTCAAAGCACATATGCAATGTTTTTCATACATCTATCATATGCATAAAACCATATAAATAGACAACTACTTAAGCAGTTTTACAAAACTGTGGGTATCAACACCATGGGCAAAAACTGTCCCATAAAACTATGGGTCAAAATCCCGCCCATATGAGAAAATCACGTTTCTCGATATATCGGGCACGTTTTAAGGCCTAAAAAATTTTGTTACGAAATAAGAGATAAAATATGCGGAAAAATCCCTCACATAATCGCAACAGTAGAAACTAATATGCAAAAAATATTACAGATCTCAAATAAAAGTGCAGAATAAAATAACACAACCTAAAGAGACAATATTTAACGTGGTTCACCCAATTTGGGCTACGTCCACTAAGAATCACTTGCTCAGATTTTATTACAAGCCACCACTCTCTCAATACAATACCCAAATCTATTTGGAGCTATGCTCAACAAACTCTACAAAATTCACACCCAAATTCAAAGCACATCTACAATGTTTTTCATACATCTATCATATGCATAAAACCATATAAATAGACAATTGCTTAAGCAGTTTTACAAAACCGTGGGTATCAAAACCATGGGCAAAAAACCGTCCCATAAACCTATGGGTCAAAATCCCGCCCATATGAGAAAATCACGTTTCTCGATATATCAGGCACGTTTTAAGGCCTAAAAAATTTTGTTAGGAAATAAGAGATAAAATATGCAGAAAAATCCCTCACAGAATCGCAACACTAGAAACTAATATGCAGAAAATATTACAGATCTTAAATAAAAGTGTAGAAGAAAATAACACAACATAAAGAGACAACATTTAACGTGGTTCACCTAATTTGGGCTATGTCCACCAAGAATCATTTTCTCATATTTTATTATAAGCTACCACTCTCTCAATACAATACCCAGATCTGTTTGGAGCTATGCTCAACAAACTCTACAAAATTCACACCCGAATTCAAAACACATCTGCAATGTTTTTCATACATCTATCATATGCATAAAACCATATAAATAGACAACTGCTTAAGCAGTTTTACAAAACCATGGGTATAAAAACCATGGGCAAAAACCGTCCCATAAAACTATGGGTCAAAATCCCGCCCATATGAGAAAATCATGTTTCCCGATATATTAGGCACGTTTTAAGGCCCAAAATACATGAAAAGTGTACAGTACTCTTAGTGTACAGTCTTCAACACTTTCACACATGAAAATAGGCTCCACAACCTAACATTAGTCATTACAATCATTAGGTTTAGGCGATCCACACAATTCATCTATCACCGATTTGGCTTTAAGTTGGATCTTAATTTTGCTTAGAGCTCGCTGAAAATTCCATGTGTTGTTCAAACCTGCACACCTACCAATCCATTACGTACACACATCAATCACAACCATTCTCCAATTCCCCCACCGTCCATGCAAGTTTTAAGGTGTGGTATTTGGGAATCAAACCTTTCGTGACATGCAAATTTGTTTGCATTTTTGCATGTATTTGGTCTCCACATTATATGTGTATAAGATTTTCCTAAGGAAACTTTGTATTTGATTCTTGACTCATCCCGCATATTCTATGGTTTTTGCGATTCACGCATTTCATATATCACCATTTTGGCTTTTAGTTGGATCTTGATTCGGCTTAGAGATCGCTGGAAACTCCATGCACCATTCAAGCCTGCACTCCTACCAATCCATTTCGTACACACATCAATCACAACCATTCTTCAATCCCCCCAATGTTTGTGCAAGTATTTAAGTCCATCATGTTTTGTTTCTATATTATTCAAAGTTAAGTATTGTTTTAAACCCCCCCAAAAAAAAGCAAATGTCCTTAGTTATGTTAAGTATTAGCCAATACAGTCATTAGGTTAGCATAAGAGCTTTTATATTAGATTTTAAGTGCAAATTCCACTAACGCGCATGATGTCAACTCGATTATCAATGATTTTTCATACTTCATTTATTTCCCTATGCTCACTCGAGCTTAGTAGGATAAAGGGTACCTAAAGTGTTCCAAGAAACAAGCATTTCAGTTGGGTTTCAAACTTTAAACCTATTGGCTTTTTCCCACTATTTATTTTGCCTCGTTTAAGTATAAATTGTACTTACAAGAAAAAAGGAACACATATAAATGATATTATTAGGGTATTACAATTTTCCCTGTGGAAACTGTGTGATATATGCATTTCTGTTAAGTTTCAAACATGGAACCTTTTCAAATTTCCCCATTTTTTAGTTTTTTCTCTTCAAATGCATATTGCAACACAGTGAAAAATCCTTGTAAGATAGAGACAATACACTGGAACTAAATTCCCTCCCCCTCCATCGAATCCTTTCGTAATAATCCCTCATCCTTTCCATCTTTTTCACTTCCTCATTTTTCATTTTTCATTTTTCACTCCATCCTCTTTGGTGTTTTTCCATCGTACACTTCACTTACGATTGCTAGTAAATAATCACTAAATCATACATTAGTTAATTTCTTTTTATGTGAATTGGGTAGACAATTCATTACAATTAACTAAACATATCTATATAAAAAAATTCTTAATATAATTTTTTTTAGAATATTCACAATATTAGTCTAAAAATATTTGTATTCACATAACTTTAAAACCCTTAAATCATACCATCATCTAACAGTTTGATAAATAATTACTATTAATTATATAATATAATCTTTTTCTTAAATTAAAAAATTAAAAAATTAAGTTAAAAGGCTTTCCCTATTCCTCCTTTAGTTAAAGACTTTCTCCGTTTGTTACAAATTGTTTATGGGGTTTCTATACTTGTCTTATAGTATTACCAAAAGCCATCCTTTCTTCTTTATTAACAAATATTTATATTGCTTACTTAATATCTTTTACATTATAATTTTAAAGAACTAAATAATTTAATATTATTCTATTAAAAACATACCATGTACAATGTGAATATAAGTAGTACTTACATATTAGAAAGCACTAAGGGAGAAGCTTCTAATTCTTTGAAGTTCCCTAACTTGTTTGTATGTCCAATTATTTTATTTTATGATAGTAAGATTATCAATTCAATAATATGGACCAGATGTTCCAATTCTATAAGTTAGGTATATCTAATATTGTTTTATTTGATACAACTTTATTATGGGCCCTAATGTCATACGTGCAAGATTCTTTAGCCAAACCATATAAATCATGTCCAAAATGAGGCTATAATTTGAGCATCATTACATGCTTAAGTGACACGCATCTAGCCCAAAAAGCCTAAGATTTAGCTTGATTGATGGTGAACAAAAACTAATATGTTACTTTCAAGTTTTATTGGTGAACAGCATCCTATTATTGTTGATTAAGATATTTAGGACCATATTAGTTATTTGTTATTAGTGTTGGTAAGTGAATCTTTTGTGCTTCATAATTCATATTTTATGGTTTAGCCTATGTAAATATATTGTGCTTATGTAAGTAAATGTTCGTAAGTGGTAGTTTAATTGGTAAAGTGGGTAGGTTTTTCTTTGTAATGAAAATTGTAGTTGAGTTATCATATATAGTTTAATTAGGTTTGATGTATTGTGTTAAATTGATGATTATACCCTTTAAAAATAGAAACTTAAATATATTAGAAGGAATGAATATGTTATGAAAGAGGTATTCGTAAGTGGTAGTTTAATTGGTAAAGTGAAGCTTTCATCTCCATAATAATAATTGTAGGTTTTTCTTTGTAATGAAAATAAATTGATGATTATACCCTTTAAAAATAGAAACTTAAATATATTTGAATATGTTATGAAAAAGTAATTCAAAATTTTCATATATGTATTAATGATTTGAAAATATTGTATAAGAAATCGATTGAAAATGGGAAGGCTTTCACATCATACTAATAATTTAAATATATTTTTAGAATAAATTCCCTGACTTCTTAGAGAAATATCTATACTTCGTCCATATAAACATCACTTAAATGTACCATGAATACTCAAATTATTTATGTTAGTGGAAGATGAATTTATGTAAACTACCACTTAAATTGGTCTAAAATTACAAAGCTAAATTCCCTAAAATATCACATGATTTCATTCATTAATGAAACACCATTTATATATAACAAAGGAACGGTGGAGACAAAATGATACTTCATTATCCATAGTCTATAAAAACAACTAATGTCACACAATACAATTCATTCATTAATAAAACATCATGTACATATAGCAATAAAAGGACGATGGAGATAAAATAAGAACATATTATCAAATGTGTAGTCTATAAAAACAACTATTTCAAACATAAGGACAACGTAATCCTTTTGTTGACAAGAAGGACGATGCAGATAAAATAAGAATATATTATCGAATGCGTAGTCTATAAAAACAATTGTTTCAAATACAAAGAAAACCTAAAAATTGACAACTCAATCCCTTCATTTGCAAGTAACATTGAACCTTGTCTATATAAATATTTGCTAATAGGGTCCCACTAGTGGTCCTAGGAAGTAGGAACTACCCTCCTCCCATGGTCACATGAGAAATAAATAATATGTACCATGGGAAAAGCATAGCAGGGAGGCGGCCAAATATAAGACAAATGACTTCGTCAAAATCAACACCAAGAAGTTATGTCACAAAATCATCGTCACAGCTAGACGCGATTTGACGCCCATTAAAGTGTGTTGATGTGGAATGTATTCACATGACAGCGAAACACATCCAAGCGCTGATGTGGAACGTATTTAGCCATAAAAGAATCGCCACGTGGAAACCTGGGGGTGGCGGCGATGGCTTCATATCGCACGGTATTGACGTGGCATAAACTGCACCGTGCATGGTGTAAAAGAAAAAAGGATCTGTCAAGTGATCCTATCATTGAAATCGCAAAAAAACGATTGGAAATTGATGGTTTTTTTTTTATAATTTAGTAAATGATATAAAAATATATATCTATGATAAAAAAGTGTATGGATTCTGGTTGAGGGGTCCTCAGCCGGGGTTAAAGTTGATGGCCGTTTAGATGTTTTTTATGATTTTAGTCATAAAATATTTGTACATATTTGAAATAACTGTTATACGCGACTTGCATATTTTAAGTATGGCTGTCATTTTTTCTATAGATTTATATATAAACTATACAAATATAATTTAAAAATAATTAAATATATGTAGAATAATCTTTTATATATTTTGTTAACATTATAAAAATAACATTGTTTTACATTTTTGAAAGGTAATATTTGGAAATGACCGTCGCCTAAAAATTGTTTGACAAGGCATGGGTGGCCGTCAAATTTAACCCATGTGCCTTAGCAAAGAAATAGCGGGACCCACGCATCTTGAGCGTCGAAGACCAGAGTCATAAAATCAAAAAAAATAGAGGTGATGGTAGATAGGTATCATATTTTATTTGAAATAGTCCTTAATAAATCGATATACAAATTTAAAAAAAAAATACATAATCTATTACACTTATTCAAATAAAAAATTCGTAACTATTTGTATGTACAAAGAACCACACGATCTTTAAGTTGATATACAAGGTCTAAATTTGGGACCATAAAATGCTAGCAAATTTTGTTATGTCTTGTCAAGTGGTTTAAAATGCCCTAGAGTAATCATACTAATCACAAATGGTTTCTAGTTGAGTGTAGGTTGTAGAAGTATCTGAATATTGAGAAAATATTGACAACATTTGAAAAAAAAAATAGAGAATCAAGATTTGTAAAGTGATTCGATTTGCCATTGATTTGGAGATTAGTGGAAGACATGTCTAGATCACAAATTGAAATAGATGTAGAAAAGGTAACAAAATCCAACCATGTCATCTACAATTGTAAAAGTACAATTCCAGCTCATCTAGAACTATAGTAGGGTTTTTGCTCTCTTCTGCATTTACAAAATCAACCATTGAATGGATCTAATCCTTTAATTCTAGGTTCCACAAACCTTGCTCACATTTTCTTAAATTCATTACGAATCATTGGGAAAGTGTTCTTCCTCCAAACCCTAAACTGACCTTAACACCTTGCAAAATAGTAAAAAACGAGTTTTGGATTCTGTTATCACCGAATCACAGCACCCTTATGTTTACACAAGTGCATACACTTGAATTCACAGTGTGATTGGATAACATGGGTACTATCTCCAAGTTGTGGGACTTGCTACTTGAGATAGACCTCCAAAGAAAGCTAGTTCTTGCTGCTAAACTACCTGCCACGATCTACTCTAATGCAGGGTAAAATTACTATTCTAATCTAACTTTCTAAGGGACCAAGGAGAGAGAATGCATAAAATGAAAGCCTACACTAAAGTGGTGATACACCAGAAAAGGAGGGTGTGAGAGTAGTCTTCCAATGTGTGAAAACTAGGAGTAAAATGCATACTAGAAGGGGTGATAACAGTTCTCCACAATCTGAAAATGCATTCACAACAATGTTTCATACATGCACAATAATAAAGGATCCTTGCAAGAGTATAAAGATAGACACAATACACTTGTAATCAAGGTTGAAGGGGCAAGAAAAATGCAAGAAAACACAGCAGGGGAAGATGTATTCACAAACTTATATTTTATTGCTTCATGATATGCACAGTTCAATTTGTTACAAGATAAGGGTCTGGATCACCATGCAAGGAGTCCACAACAAGGGCCTGTGGCACATTGGCTTCATAAAGCATTTTTGGCAGAGCTTTGCTACAAAATCTACCTCCCTTTACAATGAGCCCAACACTCCAATTTATAGAAAAATGAGAAGAGAGAGAAAAGGGAAAATGGAAATCCCAAAATTTGTCCTTCAACCACTTGTAAGAGGCATTAAATGGAGTAAAATGATTGTATATTACTTGCAAAATGGTCCCCATACTGTCCCAGATGCTACAACAGAGAAGGAATGATGACCATGCCTCTTAATTGCACTTCCAACTACCAAATAAATCACTGTCATGAACCCGGCCACGTTTTATAAAAAATCCACATTTATTTTTCATCAAATTTGGAATTACTTGATTGTTTTACATTGGGCTTGAAGCCATGATTCCAATGGTACTAATTTTGTGCAATTTTGTTGAGAGATGCAAAAGTTATGGCCTTCTGAGTGCAACCAGCTATTTTGGGTTTGCCAGGTGTTTTCTGTCATTTGATAGGAATGAGCATTAACTGAGTGGAGCCGAATATGTTTCTTTTATTTAAATATATCTACCCTCATCAAAATTAAGTGTGACGTAGAGGACGTCGTGCTCGTTCCAGAAAGTCCAATTTTGTGAAAATCGGAGCTCAGAGTCAAAAGTTATGGTCGTTTGAAGCTTCAGGAGTCAAACGTTAACTTTTCTTTTGAGTCGCGGGTATTGTGGCAAAATTGGGTCCACGTGTCCCGGCTATCCCGAACACATTCTTCCATATTGGCCGATTCGGGCTTCCTTGTCCCCTTTTGTGGCATTTTTGCCCTTTCGCGTTCCACGCGTCCCACATGTACTTTTGTCCCGAATGTCCCAGACGAAAATCTCCGCATCACCCGCAATAGACTGTCTTGCGGAAAATTGGTCGATTCGCATCCCGTGCATAATTTTGTCCTGGCTGTCCCAAACCACGCAGAACAAAAACTTCCACTTTTGTCGATTTTCACTGCCTGCGGCCATTTCGGCTTTGCACGTCCTGACATCCCAACTGTTTCGTGGACCGCCTGGGACAAAAGTTCCAACTTTTCCGATTCCTTTGCATTTCAGCCGCAAACTTGGTACAACAAACCTTAGTACGATCCGCATTGGTACGACCCGCAGCCTTCAGACCTGCAATGCTTTAAAACAAGCCTGCGACTTCATTTTTTGGATTTTTTCGATTTTTTTCTTAACTTCTTAGATTTTTTCTTTGATGGGAAGCTAGAGAGAAGACAAGGGGGCCCCAAAACATGATTTTGGGCCTTGAATCAATTTTTCTTGCTCGAGACTGAAGAATCTGATGTATGTTATCAAAATTACCTTGAGAGGTGAATTTTAGATAACAAATTCTACGCTCTATCTCAATCAATCCTCGTTTGGGGGAAAAAGAAAAAATATAGTACTCGACCAAAGCTAGCTAGTGTCCACATGCTTCTTCTTTCAATGAGTACGACAAATAGAAAATACTAAATGTAATCTAAACACTCGAAACATACTTTTGGCACATAGATTTTTTAGGAAAAAT
The DNA here is from genome assembly GCA_019776745.2 of Taxus chinensis. Taxonomy (NCBI): domain Eukaryota; kingdom Viridiplantae; phylum Streptophyta; class Pinopsida; order Cupressales; family Taxaceae; genus Taxus; species Taxus chinensis. Next base: position 477,559,809 of record CM034155.1, read on the forward strand.
TGAATTATATGGTCTAGCAACTTCAATATCATTCTCTTATAATTAAATTGGTGTCTTGAATACACTTATATTTGTATAATCTCTTATAATGAACGTCCAATCGTATATAAAAAAAATGCAGTGGTACTTTTTTCTGTGGATATCCTAATCATCAACCGAGAAAATGGCATAATAACCATGTCAATCCATGGTCCTATGAGCTCAATAAGAAACAAGTAAATGAAAAATACGCAATTTAAAAGACTTCACATGCAGTTTAGAGTTATTAATACCTGTTGTCGGCAGGGTACTATTGTTTTCACTTTTCTATTAAATTTCATGCAGTGGGGTGGTGAATTGTTATTGGCTGATTTTTTCCAGTATTGTGGCTTTGTCTAAGGTTACATTCCATGTTTGACGGGGACTATAGTTTATCTTGGCTAAATGTTTTATTTCTTCTGCTTTCTATTGGTGGTTGCTCTTTCCTTCATTGCTAGCTTTATATTTTATTGTAAAAAAAAAAATCCCAACTATGGTTCCTCTATGTTGTGGACAATTGGATGTATGCATGACCTTCATTTGCCTATGGCCAGAGTTTTCTTATTGTACGCATGGTTACAGAGGTTTTAAAACTTTTTTTCCTCTACTTACAAAATAGGAACGTTGTATCATTTTTTCCTCTGCTTTCAAACTAGAAATTTCTACCACAGACAATTTCTTTCTCTAGGGCTGAGATCTGAAAAGAATGGAAGAAATGGAATCCCTACAAAGAATTTTGTAGCTATTTGTTGAATAGGAAGTTGTGTATACTCTTTAAAAGTAGCAACTCCTTTAACAAATTTGCAAATTTTATTGTCTAGTAAATTTTGCAGAATTTTGTCTTCCATTTGGTTTTTCACAATTTCAAATTTCTTGTGTATTGTATTGTTACCTTTGCTATGGGAAAAGAGCATGATTTTTTCCTTTTTAAATGATTTCCTTTTCAATTATTTTGCAAAAAGTCTTTCACGTGAGTATGGAAGCGGAACAAGACAAGATTAATGGAATTTCATTTTTCAAGTCTCCAACACCTACTCTTCACATGCCGAATGTCTTCTTTTGTGGGGAAAATATGTATTTCGTTTGTCGTTGTTGCGGTGCCTGCTTTTGCAGAAGGGATAAAGTCTATGTTGGTGGCAGTTGTCATTCCCCTGGTGATAGGAACTCTGGATTAAATTGTTGTTTGCTTTCAATCCATTAGAAGATGCAACTACAACCCCCACTATCTGATTCATATTTCTATGACAACTAAAAGGTTTGGAAATTAAACTCCTTCCATTTCTGAAGGAAGCATTATGTTTCTTATTTTTCTTGGAGGCATATTTAAACTTCGGTAGCTGTAGGGCAGCTTTAACCAGTGAAAATTAGCCTTGATAATGAAAGCCATATTAACAATTCAATGATGCTAAAATAGCAGGCAGAGATGTCCAATGCCCATCATTTGTTTTCGACAGTTGTAATTAATTTTGAAAATTTTGCTTTCAGTGGCATGTGTTTTGTGTAAAGACTAAATTTGGAGTATTGTTTTCAGAAATATATGTTTCTGACACAAGATATACTTCCTTCAAAGTTAATTTTTCTTCATTACATTGTATGACATTTGTTGTTTGTGTGCTTAAACTATTTTATAAGCATGATGTACATTATGATCAAATCATAAATCTTGTTATAGTGGTTTTCTTTTGGGCATTTGACACTTTTATTGTGCAAGTTATGCTGGAATATTCTTGCCAAGTGAAGATTATTCAATTTCTCATTTATGCTAAGCAAGAGGCTCATTTTTCATCATCAATTTTTCCCCATGTCAAGATGTTGACTTGAGAAACATAGCTTTTCGTAGTGGGAACATCTTTCGTGGTAAGTGTAAACACCTTTCACATGTTGATTACCTTGTGGAGTCCTTATACCTTGCATTCTCTTTATTAAGAAAATGAATTTGTCTTGAGAGTTTATATACTGAGGTGTTTCTACTACAGTTCATTCCCCTATTTTGTTCCTTGAGTATACTTTTATTACCCTTGTTTGGCTTGGTGTATCACCGAAAAAAACATGAACTCTAGACTTCTAAATACACTCAGGAAAAGCATAATTTCAGTTGTTGCTTTCTAATGAAAAAGACAATCACAAAAAATAATAATAACAATACCTCCGCAAACTACATAAATGGCAGGTATTGTTGCCGCAACGCGGCCCTTGTTGTTAGTTGCTTTATAAACAAGGCATAAATAACACTAAATTAATCAAGTACTTCATGATTATCATTCTTTACAGGACCAAAAACTACTAACATGTTACATCGTTTTACTAAAATTAATAATTTACTCTATTTTAATTCATCTCAATTCAATCTTAAATGGAAATTAAAATATTTATTTGCATACCTATTTTTTAGTTCATGCTAATATAGGTACTCTTGCAATCCATGTGCATATTTCAATTAATACAAACACTTTTAACAAATCCAAGTTTTTATTTCCTTCTCATTTTTCGTGTTTACAAAGTTTAATATCTTTATCTAACATGTGTTTGGGAAAAAGTTATAATTTAAGGTATATTTCTATATTTTTAATATTTTAATAATATGCATTTTAAAATACATATATATATAATCCATCAAATGGTAAGAATGTGTCATGCCTATACTCATTGATTTTATTGATTAGAAATCACATTGGAACAACACAATGGAGATGTTGATAGGGAAGCATTAAACAAGTTAAATGATTGGAGATGGAAAATTGGAGGGGGTAGAGTTGTGATGAAGAAGGGCGTTGAGGGAGAAGAATATTTTATGGGTTGTGGAATCTATTAGAAGGAACATAGGCAATCCTTTTTTCCCTCCTAACAAGTTATATGTGGACCACATGTCACTTTTTCGTACCATCGCCACATCCTATATATAATGCGATATTAGCTAAATAATATTTTTTTCTTAATATCACTACAAAACTTTGAATGAAAATATCAATCTATTATATAACATCCAAAACACTTCCTCTCTATACCAATCAATCAAATAACATTGGGTTGAATATTAGTGAAGGAATATTATGAATACGGTGGTACTGCATTGTGGGATGGAGTAAAACAAGGCATGTTAGGAATATAGGGGTTGCATATTTATTCATTGTGTAAACCTCTTCAAAGTCATGCGCACAAAATGATCAATTGGGGGTGTGATGCAATAAGTGTTATCCATGTTATTGAAGTATTTACTACAACCTTCATCCACCAAATTGTTTACAACCTAATTGAATTAATAATGTTATGAATGCATTACAAGAGGATGTAAGGTTTGTTACATTGGTTATTCTGATTAACTCACTTCTAAAAATCATAACAACTCATTAATACTTACAACTAGTGATAGCAATATGTCATAAGCTCAAAAACACAACGGGAGAGATGTGCATACTAGCGTAGGGTAAAATTGGAGAGATCTAAGTGTACATTCTAGATAATATATGATTATTGAACCTGAAGATGCTTTTTTATTAATATTATAGCTGGAAAAATGCCCTAGTATGGAGCTTCATAGTTCTTCCATAAAAATTTGTGTAGACACCTATAGTTTGATCAAAGCAATCTTATTAGTAATATTGCACTAACTATTCTACCCTTTGCAAATTGACGATACTTTGTCAATTAGGCTTGTTTTCCCTTCAACTCCTCTTATCAAACACTACGCAATGATTAAGCCACCTATCTCGCATTTAACAAATAAACCTTCTTATTGGCTAACTCCTTTCAACGCTTTTAAAATCTATCCAAATCGCCTCCATAAACTCTTGTAAAGCTTCCTAAGCCTGTTTAGGGTCCTTAATTAATCCTAAGAGATTAATTAGCTCCTAATCTAGTCAAAAAGGTGCTTTGACTTCAAAAATCCTATTCTTGGCTTTTCCATTTATCCCACATGCACTAGGATTTCAATCTTGCCCAAGTGAAAATCTATAATAGAAGGCTAAGGCGTCCCTTTAAATCTTACACCTTGACACCTTGTTACATATCACATCTTGATAATACTTGAGAGCTCATTTGCATTATCCAAGCTATAAGGCTTTTGATCTTGAGTAATCCACCATTTCAAAATAGCTTCATCTTGCATCTTTCCTCTAAGATGGGTTAGTAAGGTATTATTTAAGCATGGCCTTATAGCTATCTTAGAGAGATCTCTTCATCCTTTTAGAACAAACAACAAACCACTTTGATTGTTTAGAATCTAAATAGGTTCACACATAGATTAGCAATCATAAAGAGTAAAATAAACTTAGCATGTTGTTTGTTTCATTCATATTGCATGCATTGTAGTTCATTTGTTAAGCTCTTATCTTGATGGTTATTGATTGATTTGGCTCAAGCTTTAGACTACTACATATTAGTATAGGTTAAATATCTTTCCAAGTTATTCACTAATACATTTGGCATGCCCAGTGGGACTTACTCCATAGTCCATAGAAGTTGTTTTAGAAGCTTTGTAATTTTGATCATTTTTTCTAACCATTCCATGTATTCTGAAGATTGAATAGAGTTTGTTAACCTTGTATGTCTTAAAATATTCCTTTTGCATGCTAATATTACGTGTTTATGTTAGAAAATGATTTAACTGGTACGGTTCTGACCTATTAGCATTTTTAGAAATTGGGTTTTCATCCTTTTTGTGCAGTTCTAGGTACATGCGCATGCGTTAAAAGAGCATGCGCGCACGTCAGAACTCACGCGCACACGTTGGATCGAGTGCGCACACGTTTCCAAGCATGTGCATACACTTCCTAACCCATGCACATGCATCCTTTTTCCTTTTACCCTTTTTGTTTTGTCAGACGCTCACGCACACCAAGAAGAACCTACATACATTACCATTTGTGCGTATACGTCTCTCGGGACACGCATACTCTAAAGACCTCTTTTTTGTTATCTTACTTTTTAATAGACATGCGCATACGCTTGCAAGAGAACATAGTTTTCTCTTTGGACGCACAAGTGTTTAATACTTAGTGTTTTCTGACAGAGACGTACATATGTTATAATCTATGTGCATACGTCGCTAAACATGCGCTTGCATCATAAGATATGTGTAGGCATTATAGTGCCATGATAAACAGTTTCTTAAAAGTTTCAAAGTTTGTTTTCTTAATTATTCTAACACATTGTAGGATCTTTGTGAAAATAATATGTGATTTACAAGGTATTTAGAGTTCGTTTTGTATTTGCTTAGTCAAAATTAATAAATGTTGCATTCTTTTTACTTATAGGGTTTGGATCATGTATGTTCTTCCCTCGCACCTTCTAGGTGATCTTGGGAATAAAAAATGATTCAATACCTTTCTCATGTTTTTAAAACAACATTTCATTTAAAAATTGCTAAGGGAACGGACTTCAAATTTGGTTAAAAGGAACAAATTGTGTGTTTAATTGTAGGTTTTCCTTCATTGCTACTAGTTAGTTGGGTTCTATGTTGTGTATACTCTTCCTTCACATCTTAGGAAAATCTTAGGAATCAAAAGCAACGTATAATCCTATTTCTATAAATGCCTTGGAGAACTAATAAATCTTGTTTGAAATACATAATTTCTCATGAAAGAATCGGAGTCTAAACAAAGCTAACTCTTGTGTTATAGGTTGTCAACAGTGTAAAAAAACCTCACTAAGTTTAAAGATTAAAAAACACACCATATTCAAAAAATTGTATTTGCAGGTTTGGATAAGGGTAACCCCATCCACTTGGAATTAGGAAAATTCTCTTTGGCATAAGCCTTAATCTAAAATAGAAGAGATGTTCCTAGGAACCCAAAAGTAGTCCACGTAAGAGGGAACCTTATGGATGAAACGGGAAGCGCTCTTCCTACCCACTTGACTAGTCATACATTTGTGAGTTAGAGTCAAAATTATCTCCATTGCAACCCCAGTGACAACACAACTGAACACATTTTTTTTCTCATTGTGTCAAAGGGGGTAAAGTAAATCCGGGATACTCCAATACTAGTCAGTGTGACTTTCTTGGAAAATCGAGCTCGTAGAGCTAATTGGTGACACCTAGTTGAGAGAACCAATAGGAAGCCATATCATCTTGGAGCCCACTTTGCCATATCAAGCCATCGATGTTTTATAGAACATTTAATGAGGTAAGAAATTTATTGGAGTCAAAACCTTGTTATTCAAACAAGGTGAGAGTCCACTTCAAGTTTGAAACTAAGTAGCATTCATCACGAGATTTATGAAGCCTTACTTTTCTTAGTTTATCTCTTACCCTAAAGTGAGACAAAAATTTTCCAAAATGACACCAAGTCTATTTCAAATACATTTTATCTACACCTTTTCTATCTTGTTGTCCATTATTGGGGTAAAAGAAAACAACATGCATGGATACCACTAGAAATAAATGTGTCAACCACTTTTGTAGTCTAATTGCATGACTAGGTTGCATTTCCTAAATACAAGCATTGAAAGTGTGAATGGTACGTCCTCGCATTCTAGTAGGCCCTTTGTCTCAAACACATATTGAGACACATTATCATTGTAGTCAGGCTTCAATCATTATAGATCCTCCTTATAATTGTTATATTGTTCGCATCACTACGACACAATTTCAATACTTATGTCATCATTTCTTGCAAACGTGATCTAAGTGTCCATATTGTAATGTTACGCTTCCCACATCATTAGAAAATCCTTAGTAGAATTTTACGTGGTTTGGTGTTCCAACATTACCTATATCTTGAAAAGGTGTTGGTTACTTTGTTAGTCATTGTATCGATATTACTTGTGGTATTGTTATCTAATTTTTCCCCTAAGGAAAAATTAAACAAACATGAACTTGCACACTGAGAAATTGGAGGGATCATTTGGCCATGGGAGCTCACATTTTGATTCTGATGGTCAGGTTGCAGATGTGCTCAAAAATGGCAATGATGTCAGAAGAAAGAAATTGAAGGAAGCTTGGATTCAAGATAAGCAAAAAATGGGGGGCCCGAAGTTTGATGTTTTCAAACTTCGGAGGTTTTACAGTGCGGAGTTTTGGCGTACAAGAAAGGAAAAAACAACTTAAAGGCCCGAAATCCTGAAACCCCAAAGTCTGAAAAGGCTCGAGGTTTTTGGGGTTAACTCCCCTTTAGGGGTCAACGACATCGTAGATCATGGATGGTGAACTCTGAACTCCGAAGTCCAAATTTTGGACTTCGGAGTTTCAGAGGTTTCATATAGCTGAATGGATTCGAAAACACCGAAATCCAAAAACCTGAACCCCTGAAATCCTAAAACCTGAACCCCCGAAATCCCAAAAACCCAAACCCTCGAAACCCTAAAATCTGGAAGAGGAAAAAGGGCTGAAACCCAAAGTCTGAATTTTGTACTTTGGGGTTTTGGAATTTTGGAACCTTTAGTTTGAAAAATCACAGCTCGAAGTCTGAAACCAAAAGTCTAAATTTCAAACTTTGGGGTTTCAGAGTTTGAGCTGTGATTTGTGTTGACTCAAGTGGATGAACAGTAACATGACCTTTGAAATCAAAATGCCTGATGTTCCAAATCCTGAAAGTTTGAAATTCCAGATTTCATATGATGCGATTCGATTTAGAGTCGAAAAAGGCAGAGATAACCACCCACATTTATTGTAGGATGGCACCCTCATTTTCCGATGGCCATAACTTCCGATGGCCATAAATTTTGACTGGAAGCTCAAATTTGCACAAAATCAGACATTTTAGAAATTTCTTAGTGTCCTCTACACAACTACGAGTTTTTTTCTTAATTTTAGTAAGGCTAAGTATTTAAAAATGAATAAATATAGTCCACCATTTTAGAGGGTGTTTCCAGATTTATCACCTACCCAAATGATGAGGTATGGGCTTCCTTTCTTATCCAACAAGTAAAAGTACATGGGGGTATGGGTTTTGCAGTGGCACCCATCATTGTTGCAGAGTATTTTAATTTATTTTTTGGGTGGTTGAAGAAATATTTCGAATTCTTCTCTCTCCCTTCTCTCATTCTTCCTATATATTGTAAGGAGGGGCTCATTTCAAAGGGTTGGATAATCTTGCTTTGCACCCTCCCTTCTTCCCTTGTCTGTAAGTGAATTTTTGGAGTTCAAACCTCCCATTCAAGTTGTAATGTAAATTAGTGCCTCTTGGCCATTGTAATTCATTGTATCAAGTCTGTGGAGAAATAATATAAGTTTGTGGATGAAGCTCAACCCTCTCTTGTGTTCATTGCATTCTCCTGATCTCTCATTGAAATTTTGGTTAATTGTGCATGTTAGGTTGTTTTACATGGTATGAAAGTTTTTGTTTAATGGTGAATGAATTTGTGATAAGAAACTAATTTTTTTATGTTCATCCTCTTCAATCTTGTTTCATTTTCATTTCCATGCAAGGCCATTTATTTAGTATTCCTTTTGGTGCATCACCTCCTATAGATTAGGTTTAATTTCTTGTAATCTTTTCAACCCTATCACCTTAGCAAGTTAGAGAAGATTTTAAGATAAATCCTCTACAATTTGAATGTGTGTATCAAAATAGAGGAATAGGATCCAGAATTATCCGAAGGGTTATCCCAATTGCAAAGCCCCACACTTTGGGATAACTCCATGTTTGGCGAATCACACTAACTTCCTCAACCATTCACTTGCAAGCAATCAGGGGTGTTGTGATTACGCCATAACAGGTACTAATACCTCACTTTCTCACAAAGCTTGGGTAACATACCCTAGTAGTGCAGCTACGTGGCTGACATGAGTAACCTCCATTTTCTTTAGGTTTTTCAGCATTGCTAAGATCTAAGCTCACCTTTAGTATCCTTTGATCAGAAATCACGTTAACCTTTTGTTCATGCTTATTCCTTGTTCATTTCAAACTTGATTTAAGCATTATCATTGTGTTAATCATATAACTTCAAACTATCTTTGAAAACACTACGTAGGTTGTAGTTTCTTCATTAATTGATTGGTTTACTAGAAAATTACATGATTGTTTCCTACGTGTTATCAAACTCATAGATTTGATTTATTCCTTATTATTTTGGTCCATTTATTGACATACTTTGAAACTTTAGAGAAAATTGTTACACAATACACCTAGGTTTATTATTCCCTTGAGTACATTAGACAAAAGCTTGTGTAAACAAAAATTACAATGGTCCATATCATGAAAATGGAATCCAAGATGCGTGAGGTAAAGCCTTTTCCAATACACAATTTAGGTCCCCTCTTCTTTGAAGTAAAGGAAACAGATAAGTTAGTAGATCATAGTGGAGACATGAGTGACTCATTTAAATATATAGACAATGTTGATGTCTCTCGATTGGATGACTTCCTATTCTGAAATATAGATCAAGTGCTTACATGAGTTATAGAGCTAGGTGCCACTATGCCACAAGAACGAGAAGCCCCTAACTAAGATACTAATAGGAAGGAAGAAGAAACACAAATACCTCCCATGGATGATAGCGTCGAAGGTAGACATGCTTCTACCTCCGAAACCCACATGGAAGGTGAAACATCAAGACAAAGAGGTGGTTCTCAACCACCACCCCTTAAAATGCATCGTCGATTCATGGTAAAATGCAAACATGAAGAGTTACCTCCTCCTCAAAATGACGATGAAAAGGACCCTCAAAACAAAGAATTCACTATACAAAGCCAAATACAAATCCTTAGCAAATAGGTAGCAAATTTAGCTTCTTTTGTAAGTAAGAACATAGGAAAGGGTACATGTCAAGAAAAACCTAGGACTAAGGTTAGTGAAATTTATACTAAACCTACAGAAGATGAAGCCTTCAATAAAAATTGAGTGTTTAGACCATATTCTTCTATGAAAGAGAAACTCTTTACATAAGAGTTACAATCAATGAAAAATATGCTTACAACTCTTCAAGAAAGTAATGTAGGCCATAGTAAGAAATATCAATATGAGGAACTATGTCCTTATCCTTTCAAAAGAGACATGTTGCTAACATCATTTCCAAAAAAAATTGATTGCCAAAAATTTGATAAATATAAAGTCAAGGGTGATCATCGTGATCACATCAAATACTTTTACATGGCTTTCCAAGAGGGTAACCTATAATGACAATTACCTCATATGTTTTTTCCCTTATAGTTTAGGAGGACAAGTGGTGGAATGGTTCCTTCATTTACTAAATGAGGTTTATAGTCACATGGCCGTGCACTAGCAGAAAAATTTTTTGCGTCACTTCTCCTTCAACATGGAGAATGACGTAACCATGTTAGACCTCTGCAGTTCTAAACAAATACCAAACCAAACCTTCACTAGTTTCTTACAATGATTGTGGGGGTTAGCTAATCACTTCCCTTGCATAGTCCCTGAGAAATAATTGGTCACTATATTTTTTCCCAATCTGAATATAGAAATTTTAATCCACTTACAAATGCATTGTGTTACTAACTTCGAGGAAGTTAGTGAGAAAGGAAGTTAGATTGAGAAGGATTTAATATTGAAGGTAACGATAAAACCCTTCTCAAAAGACAAACAAGAGTCAAAACCTAAGGAGAAGCCTAAATTATTTAACGGAAACAAGAACATTGTAGGTGATGGCATCACGGACTCTAAACGAGTTCAAATAGTTCAAGTTGTTCAAAGTATTCCTCTTCTAAAACTAACAAAGGGGGCTATTCAAAATCTAATCAAACGAAAAGTGTATTACTCCCCTCACTGATTCACTATCCATGATTTTGAAACAATTAGAGGTAGTAAACATGGTTCAATATCTAACCATGATGCCTTACACAGATGATGAACCAAAACCAAGATGGTATAGAGATCATGACTACTGTGACTTTCATCGTGTCAAAGGACACAAAATAGACATGTGTTTAAAACTAAGACACTTTATTCAAGATCTCATAGAAGATGGGAAGATTGAAGTGGATTTTCCTGATTCAGGACTAGGGCTTAATGGAAAAATGTGAATCTTCAAACAACCCTTTCCTAATCATAATAAACAAGGAACAAATAATCTGGATCAAGGTCAGTCATATGATGACTATAGAGCCAACAAATTATGTGTATACTTCCATTAAAACTCCCTTTGATTCACTCATAGGTTGTATTCATTCATCCAATGAACATGTAAATACTATTAGAATCATTAGCAATGATTACGTCGTGCCAACATGACCCGCTCGTCTAGTGATCCTCTGAATCTCCTTTGACTACACCTCAGAAGAGTCAATACAATTTATTAGATCAACTTGAGAAAACTACAACTAAGATCTCAATCTTAGACCTTCTCAAAATATCAAGCTCACTTAAAGATATCCTTTATAAGACCCTTCAGGGGTCAGGAGTGTCAACGGACGTTCATCCATCATACCTTCAAACCATTGCTCAGAGTGACTGTATCTCCTTTGATTAGAGTGAAGTACCACTCAATAACCACACGCACAACTTACCCCTATATATTGAGGTATTTTTTACTCACTGAAAGATTAAAAGAGTGCTTGTGGATAACGAGTTAGGTCTAAATATTTTTGCCTTAAATCTCGTCAGACAGCTAGGGCATATAGAAGAAAATCTGGATTCTCATGTAATCACAATCACGACTTATGATAATGTTGAGAAGGATTCATCTGGAACCAATGTGTTACCTATGGAAGTAGGACCAAAAAATCATGATACGAAGTTCCACATCCTTGATCTAGATCTTCCTTATAACATGCTCCTAGGTTGTCCATGGATCCATGTGATACAGGCTATACCCTCCACATTTCATCAATACATTAAGTTACATCATGAGGGGAAGACGATCACCATCCTAGGAGATCCTGAGCCTTTTATGCATTCTAGAGCATTACATTTCTCTCGAGTAGAGTATGAATTTCCTTCAGTGGACGTTATTATACCATTACAAACGGAAGCTCTGAAAACTTGGGTTGATCCTGACACATTGCATGTTGATAATAAGGATCCTTCCTCATCACTCTCTCCCTTTGCTTCATGGGAGCTAAATGCTAGATTATATGGCCCAATTTAGGATTTCAATCTTCAATATGCCCTTTTGGTATCCAATCTCTCGCTATCACCTAAAACACATGGTAGACCTAATTTCCAATTCAAAAGCTCCCGGGTTAGCTTTCCTAGCCCCTTCGAAAATTTTGTTCCTCGTGGTCTTTCGTCAAATGAGAAGATACTAGATACACCTACGATTTGGACACATGAAGGAACAAAGGATTCATGTAACTAGGCTTGAAAATATTCCAAAGCACACTGAATGATGCACATCATGGGGTATTAGGGATTTGGATGTGGTCCAGATGCACAAGGTAGACTATATCTTCCAATCCCCCCTCGAAGGAAAGAAAATAAGCATGAGCTTGGAGTTAAACCTCATGAGGTTCCACCCTCTGAAATGGATGACACTTCTTCAGAATTTGAGGATGATTCACCTCATTCAAACAGTGACATGAATTCCCATTATAGCATATACGAGGACCTTACCTCTACTAACCTTTTCCTAGATTCCACCATCTTTACCCTATCCTAGTCCAAACCCCAAACCAATTTCCAAGTCACCCTTGTATATCCCATCCTCATTGATTGGGGCCAACAACTTCATGTGCCAGTTGATTTATTTGAAAATGATGAGGCCATTGCTGAGTTTATGGGTACTCAGGACGCCATTCTCAATCAGTGACCATAAGAAAGGTTTCTCCATCAAATTGGACACATGCATGTACTTTGGGGAAGAGGAAAAATTGTTTGGTCGCTAAAACAAAAAAAATAGTAAGCAAGGGAAAAATTACTACCATAAAAGCCTTTACAAAAAAATAAGTCCAAGTCCCATAGTGAAAACCTCTTTGAGGCACTTGTGGACGAACAAACAGAAAAATCAATGGAAAAAATAGTTGACCCACATGAAGATAAAACTCTATTTGAGCCACCTGTAGAAGTGGATCTTACTCTCCCCCTTGATCCTACATGCATGGAAGATACATCCAAAATGTTGGTCGAGGAGACTATCAATGTTAATATCAGATCAAAAGAGGATCCAAAAATGGTAAAGTTGGGGGCTTCACTCTTAGAACAAAAGCAAAAAATATTTTTGGAGCTGCTAAAATTATTTGTAGACATATTTACATGGTCTTACACAGATATGCCAGGTTTGGACCCAACCCTAGTTGTACATAACCTTGTTGTGTACCTAGATTCTAAACCTATTAATAAAAAGTTAGGGAAAATTCACCCACATGTTGCGCTCATTATGAAAGAAGAATTGGAAAAAGTATTGGCAACAGGTTTCATCAAACCGATTGATTACTCAAAATGGATATCAAACATCGTGTCAGTACAAAATAAACCAGTGGGTATCCAAATCTTCACGGACTTAAGGGATATCAACAAAGCATTCCCTAAGGATGATTTCTCTTTGCCTAACATAGACATGATTATTTATTCAAATATGGGATATGAAATGTTGTCCCTCATGGATGAATTTTCAAGCTATAATCAGATTAAGATCAACACAAGACTGCATTCATAACCCCATGGGGAAATTTTTGCTACCAAGTGATGTCCTTTTGTCTAAATAATGTTTGAGCCACTTATCAAAGAGTGATGACTGTCATCTTTCATGACATGATGAATGAAATCATGGAGGATTACATGGATGATATTTTGGGAAAGTCCAAAACCAGAGAAGAGCACCTAGAAGTGCTAAGGCATATATTTCAATGCCTCCAGAGATTACTAAGGTTAGACTCAAATCCTAAGAAATGCATCTTCAGTGTATAATCCAGGGAAAATATTGAGGTTTCATTATGTCAAGAAGATGGATTGAGGTAGATCCCGTCTAAGGTTACAGCTATCACTGAGATGCCTCCATCTAAACAAACCTTAAGCAACTACAATAGTTACAAGGTAAAATTAAGGAAATCCTCTGTCGATTCATATCACAACTTGCGGATAAGTGTCATCCCTTTCACACATCTTATGAAGAAAGATGTTTCTTTCAACTGGGGTCTTGAGTTCCAAAAGGCTTTTGAGTTACTTAATCAATATCTAACCAGTCCCCGTTTTTTCATTCTGCCTACCCTAGGTGAACCTTTTCTATTGTATATCTCAGCTACCCAATGTGTTATTGGTGCACTGCTTTCCCAATACGACCTAAGATAAAAAATAAAGAGTTGTGTATTACCTAAGTTGCACCTTAATCACCTATGAGCTAAAATATCCTCCGATCAAAAAATCATGCTTAGTCGTGGTCTTTTATGTGTAGAAGTTGTGTGACTATCTACTTAACATTAAAACCAAGTTGATTTCTAAAGTAGACCCTCTCAAATACCTTTTATCAAAACATGCGCTTAAAGGATGGCTGGCTAATTAGATCATACTCCTAAGCGAATTTGACATTGAGTTTGTTAACCAAAATTCACTTAAAGGACAAGTACTTGTTGAAGCTCCCCTACCAGGGTTGGAACCATTGTGTCTGGATCTTTCGGATGCATCTATAATATACATTGAGGAATCCATCATATGGCAAATGCACTTCGATGGGTCATTCAATTATCATGGTTTAGGAGCTGGTGTGGTGCTCATCACCCCAACATGAGACTTCATTCCACATGTTTTTTGTCTAGGTTTCTCATGTAAAAATAACATAGTTGAGTATGAATCACTCATTGTTAGTTTAAAAATTTCCATTCGATGGGATACAAGACAACTCAAAGTCATGGGTGATTCACAACTAATCATCAAACAAGTCAATGTTGAATACAAGGTAAAGGAAGACAAGATCATCTCATAGAAAAAGATGGTTGAGACCTTAAAGGAGTACTTTGTATAGGTAACTTCTGAATAATTACCATGGGCAATGAATAAGTCAGTAGATTTTATGGCCACAATTGGGGCTTTTCTTCGTATGCCGCCTTAGATAACTAAAATTCCATTCTTTATTGAACATCTGTGAGAAACCACATATGACATGCCAGAATCATGTATGGTATGCGAAGATGTTGGTCCTCTTTCCCCCTAGTAAGATCCCATTTACATCTACCTAAAATACAACACCTTCCCTCAAGACATTACCCATATTGAGAAAAGAGTCCGTTAAACCCTCCTAAGATGCACCCTTTACCGTCTAGGATATGATGGGAATTTGTTACATTGTCTTTATATGGATGAATCAGTCCAAGAAATTAAGGAAGCACATGAAGGAGTTTGTAGGGCACATACAAACAAGATGGTACTGTACGATGGAAAAGTGACATGTGAGCATAAGAATCTACACGTAACTCTTCCTCGTACCTAACCTCCCGAGGTCATGCCAAGACGGCCGGTGAATGTGGATTATGTATGGATACAGACAAACTAGTTGGGCAATCTTATATCCTCAACACGCAATAGTGGAATCTGCGAATCTAAGGCGCAGAAGGCCCTCTTAACCTGAATTGGCATAATGGATCACTCAGATATAATAGTTGTTCAGAGGCTCCAATAAATGTCAAGCTCTACCGAGATCCTATTTATTGGTTGTTGGATATGTGGAAAATGACCTGTAGGTGTTGTTGTCGCGAAATCACTGCACCTTCCGAATGGCCAGGATGTGAATAGGACATTCAGTGTGATTGGGACACATGGGATCACCTCTCAAGCTGTGGGACTTGGGCTCAAAGTGAACCTCTGGAGAAGGCCAACTTCCTCTTCCTAAACTAAGTGTTGTACTACTCCTAGTATAATAAAAATGATTATTTAATCCTATGCTAACATCTTCATGGAGTTTTAGGGAAAGAGATTTACAGAAATGAAACTATACTAGGGATGGTGATGCACCAAATAAAGGGTATTTCCAGACTCATGAAGGGTTAAATTAAAGAGGGTGTGTGCACCACATGTCAACCTCACCTACTGCAACTTAGAGAGGGTACAGGATACCACAAACTAAAAGACACGGGTTCCCTTTGTTAAACTTTATCAGACTGAGAAATATACCAGTTTCCCAGTGAAGAAGGATGAAATCAAGAAGGGTGAACAGACACCACAACTCAACTACATGCAATACTCCACCACTCGATAAGCACAAAACTCCAAGAACCTGCAATAGAAACTTAAACTTGCACAGTGTACCTGCAAGTATGAGAAAGGCACAAAGAAGCATAAAAGGGTGAAAGGACCGAGATTAGTCACAAAACACACACTTTTATTGCTTCAATAACATGCACAATGCATCATACATTTAGAAGAGGCAATAGTTGTCATTACAGTCTTGAAGAGAAGGCTTGAAAGTTCTCTCAACACACAAGAACAACTTGCAGAAGAGAGATGACTCTTGGAAAGCATACACTCGCCTAAGATATCTAACTATCCAACCTGTTTGAACTGTTGGAACCCTTTGAAATGAGCTTCCAACTTACATTTATAGAAGAATATGTGAGAAAGAATAGGAAAAGGTCATAATTACATTCCTAAATTGAAGGCCCATGATGTATTTATTACAGTTAGTTGAACCACCTGAGAAGGTTCCATCATGGGTCATTAATTGCTTGATGACCTAGTCTTCTCAATTAATTAAAAGAATATTAAAATAAAATATTTAAATAATAATAATAAATTTTATTATTAAAATATTTAAATAAAAATATTAAATTAATTAACATAATGTCGGGACCCCCCGTTGACCCATTTGACTTGAAGAGGAGGGGGGTCCATGTGGATAGAGTCTGCACATAGCCCAACTTGGTGAGTTTTGAATCCTCTAACTTGGTGTTGCACTTGATTTTGAACCCCACACCAATTATTTCCTTACCTTGACAATCGAGCTCTTTTGCATTGATTCCTTTAAATGGTGAGTTATCAAACTCAATTCTTATCGTTTCCCTTGGTTAGCTCGAGGCCATTTACGCATTCCACATTGCCTTTCGTGAAACATATGTGAGCTTCCCCACGAAGTCACCAAGCTCCGTTGGTGAGTTTTATCCTTTTCGAGTTCCATTTTTTCCATGAGTTTGGTTCATTCTCTACATGTTCATCCTCTATAATCTCGACCAGATCCAATTTACCCCATCGTCATGGCTTTTTGAACACCTTGTGAGCTAATCAAAATGAACTCAATTCTCCACAACTTGTCTTCCACTAGCTCTTCAACTGACTCGGCCTGACTTCGTTTTACATGTCAACCCGAGCACCCGGTTGGCTCAACTCAGACTCTCACATGTCTATGTACCGAGCTCATATTTACCATCTTGCACATCTGAGTTCCTTACTCCCTCGGCAACAGTGGGTCTATGCTCATTGGTTATAAACTCAAGCACTAGATTTCTTCAATGCCATTGTGTTGCCCATAACCCAAAGCATTATGTAAGCTTGTGTTAATGTCACATTCATGCGGTGAACATCAGCTACAAAGCCAACCCCATGATTTAAAGCTTGGACACAAGACATAATGATTATATCACGCTCCTAGCCCTGAAATGCATCTACCGTATTGATATATAAACCTTTTCCTTCATCAAATTTGAGGACAACATCAAAATCTCAGTGCAAACAGTTCAGTTGTAGCTTGTAAGGTATGATAATTTCAACAAAAACCTTTATGCTTGCCAGCTTAGTGACTCATTGAAGATGCTCATATAATTGCAAAGCAAATTGTGCTTCATGAATATTCTGATATGAAACAATTCCACCTCTATGAGATTCACTTCCATGAGTTACATTGTAAAACAAGTAAGGTCTCAATAGAGAATCTTTGTAATAAATTTCAACAGGTCTCCTGGTAACACTCTCATTGTCACTTAATCGATTTTGATAAAAATATCTTGAAGGAGAATCCCGAATTTGAGGATGCATTCGATACTGAACATATAACAACATAGTTGGACAACCTGCTTGCTGGAGGCACTCAAAAGGCTTCTACTATACTACAACATGCCTGCTGCCTGGTTAAATACTGTCAACCGGATGAGATCTCACTGTGGTTTCAACAACTCATCACTGTCGGCACATGTTTTTAAGCTTAAAACTGAGAAAATCCCTTTGCTACAAGTTTCACCTTCCATACATCAGATGGTCCGCCTCCTTAAACTCCTCTCCAACACTTCTCCAGTGATGGGTCATTTTTCTCCATTTGACAGTTTGATCATTAGTAAGAAGAGCTTATTACATTGTTACCGCTATCAGTGAGCAACTCGGTCCACCTCCTTCTGTGCTGCCATGCTTCGTATTGATGAGCTTGGTATTACCTCCTTACATCACATTTTTTTCCCCATGAACTGCTCCAATTCACAACTATCCTATTAATTCTCCTGGTGACTCGCACAATGATTCGGACCACTCCAAGCTGCGCGGAATTCTCATGATGAATCGTCATCGTATGATCTCCACTTGGAAATTTGATCCGATTTCTCCCATGCTTGGAAGTATCACCATGGTTTACCAACCCAATATTTCCACTTGGGAATGTATTCCCTGAGTTCCCCTATTCATGCGTTAGCATGAGATTTATATATCTCTTCCGACTACATCGGGCTTGTTATAGCTCATTGACCCCAAAACTCTCACTTAGCAATGCGGCCTTGGGAACCCACAGAGTATCTTACCATCGTAGCATACCATGTTAACATCCCTACTTGGCAAGAGGGGAAAATTTTCTCCACCGTTCCAACCAACATGCAGGATCACGATGATTTTTCCCTGCTGCCGAGTCAAGCCAGATGGGCTCTTCTTTCATCCCATGAAGTAAACTTACCTTAGAAAATCGGTGGCCTCCAGAGAGATTTAATTGCGACAGCTACCACAGGGTGATCCCAAGGAACCATTGGTGTTGATCTTTATGTTTTGGTTACACGTGAGCATAGTCATGATCAGTTGTTGCAATATCTTGCAGTTGTAGTAGAAGGATGAGATAAAGTTTTAGCTAATTTGTCTCGCCTTTTCATTTTGGAAAGTCACTTCCATGGAAGAAGCTCAATCAAATCTTGAGGCAAGTTTTGAAAATGAGGCTGAGATTGTGTTCACTACTATTTCTAGTAGTAGCCGGAAGTTATTCCAGCACCTAGCCCATGGGTTTGATATGGTGGTTATAGATGAAGCTACAAGCTAGTGAAGTAGGCATGTTACCTCCGCTTTCATCTTTCAACACTCAGGCCCATATCATGCTGAGTTGACCTCTTAACGCTATGCACTAATCTCTTTATGCGTGGATCGAGCCCACTATGAATAACTTGATCCTTTGACTCCGAGTCACTCGCACCGAGCTATATTATGAGTTTTCCATTGCAACTCAATTTTGAGCTCTGTTCCGAACTGACCATGGACCGAACTCCCCATTGAGCTCTTCACTAAGTTGGCACTGGGCTACACAACAAGCTGGCACCGAGTTGAGTCTGAGTTGGGCTAGGTGAGATCACTTATCAATATATTGATTTTTTAAATTTTTTTATCTCCCTGATGACCAGAAGTGGGTCCCTGGGACCACTGTCGTGATTTGATCGTAATAAGGCCCCGTTTTTTCCAATTTTTTCATGTGCATAAAATTGGATAATAGGTGCTTCGTGTCTATTTCTAGACAAGGTCATGAGAAATGGTGATGGGAGGTGTAGTGGATCCTCCGTGGTTTTATGGATGATTCTCTAGTCTAGTCCAGAAATCCTTAGCTTGATTGGCTGCTACATTTAATACAGAGAAATGTGTAATGATGTCTGGTGGGAGTGGTGAGGACCTGAATTTTAGTGTTCGTAAACCAGTTTCAATTTCTAATTGATCAGTAGGCCCATTGGGTTGTGGGACGTGTGGATCACAACCGTAATTTCATGGTTGTGGCGGACCTCCTATGGTCATATGAGAAGTTAATTTCTCCTTCTGATTATCTAATAATCATACACCTTTTCAGCCTCTATGTTTAGAACTAGTAGTTGTGTAATTTTCTCATAATACCTTACAGGTGTTCTGGCAACTTGAATGCGTAAGCTAGTATTTATGTCAATGAGGAGGTCTCATGCGTTAGGTTGTGGAATGAAAGGATCGCAACCAAATACTTGTTCTCTTTCGAGTCCTTGTATAGTCATGCAGACATCCTATCAAGGAAATCTGTAATTAGGGTGAAAAATGTGTATGCCTTGTCTTCTTCAATATTTAACTCTCTCAATTGTTCACTAATTGTTCGTAGGTCTACCATTATTTGAAAAACCTGAATCCTAAGGTCTTGATCTATATCAGCCAGCGTTGTGGGGAGATTTGGTTGAGGCACTATTGGTTCAAACACATATTCCCTGAATTCCCTAGGTCCCATGATTGTCATGCAAAACGATTCAACTTTAACTAAAACTAATAAACTAATTATGAAATATGTATCTACACTACGCATGCATTCTTTTATCTTTGTATTTTCAATGAAGTATTTTAAAGGAATTTAAAAGAGCATCTATTCTAATATATTTAGAAAATGGACAATTAATCTAGTAATAGAATTAAAAAAAATAAAGTAGCCCGGTGTAGCTATTTTCCTGTGCAGTTGTGTATTTATCCTAAATATCTAAACAACTAATTAATTTAAATTGAAAGGCTCTCGATCCTACCTCAGAAGTGAGGAATGAATCATAGTTTCTCAGAAACTATCAATCCCCATAGCTTCCCTAGCGATATCGAGAGCAAGCTTTGACTGAAATAAAATAATTTACTACTCTATTTGATATTTTATAACTAGAACTTTGACAACTCAAACCTGGAGTTTACATAATAGTGATAAATCTAGTTGTGTGTGACTTTTTCCCCTCAATGTGATCTCCTCGTTCCTTCATTTTCTCATGAATCCAGAAAAGTGTGTATATGATAGCATCAACAGAATAAGGTACTCGAACAATGGCAGTTTTGCATATAGACCGAATACAATGTGAGTAAGAGAGGGATAGTGCAAGTGAACAGAGCTTGACTATGAAATTCCTAGCGGGATTTATTGTGATAATACAACACAAATACGCCAAGAGTTCTAGAAACTATCTTTTGCGACTAAACAAAACCTGTAACTCTAAATGGATTCCAACCTAAGAATGAAACTATCTTATTCTAAACTAACTTACATGGAACAACAATGAAGCAAGATTGAAACAATAAGATCAAATGACCTCTCGATAGCAAGAGAAAACTAACAATGGATGCAAAACATGAAACTATTGGAATTCTAAGCAAGAAACTCAAAATACTGAATGATTAAACAAAGAAGGAGAGGGGCCATTTGTTTGAAAACAAGCTGGCTATTTATAAAAAATGCATTCACTAGAAGGTAACTTGGAATGGAACTCTTTTACCATTAAACAAAGAGAAAACACTATTCATAGGGTGGCCAAGACATAAATGCAAGGCAAAGTAGCTAAAAAATGTGTATAGAAATTTGACTTTTATGTCTGACGCGATCACTATTCTGGAAAACGCGCATAGGACCGCCGCCCAAGTAGGGCAGCAGTCTCGTCACTTAAGACCAAAATGTAACAAAAAAGGGGGGAAGAGGGAAGAACAAAGCACACAGAGGCCGAATGAGGCATACAAGATACAAATGTATACTTGGTGAGCTTTTCTGGATCCCGAAAACCTTGCGAGGAGACCTGTATCATCATTGGGGTATGTGTAACCTCTTTCCGGTGGTGTAGTACCCTACAACTTTGGGTACGTACATTTTTCCCCCTCGGAGAAGCATCTTAGCCATGAAGATGTGTAAAACGGTGGATCTGAGTATGGCGGTCCTGAAATGGGGAGTTTTGAGTTATACTTGACATGCCCATGTGTCGGAAAGTCACCATCCAAAATCCCGCTATCTGCAAAATGAAAAAGGGGACTCAAGTGCAGATAGATAAAATAAATCGAGAAATAAAACTAAGTTGATTTGAAATGAGGACTTACCATCTGATCGGGGTTTAGAACTTACCTCCTTCGACACTCCAACCCTGCAAAAGACATTCAAAATCAACTTTAGAAAGCTATATATATAAAACAAACTCATTTTACTATTCATTTACGCGTGTTGATTTGGTGGTTTTCGAGCTCTGGAACCCACGGTGACCATTTTTGACAAGAGTACAGTCGAAACATCCGTTGCAAGAACATGATCATGCCTCCAAGAGTGGAACATTGGCCTGCAAATTCTTAGGTTAGTCTCTAAGGGGAACGCGCATAGGGTAGGTCTTTATTTTGTTCAAAATGGTGCTTTCTTGTATTTTTAATGTGTTTTAGGGCTTTCGAGTCGTTTGTCATTTCGGGACAGGACCTCCGCCCTGCACAAGGCGGCGGTCATGGGACCTCCACCCTAGAGGGTGGCGGTTACGGGACCACCACCTCTGAAGGCGGCAGTTAGGAAACCACCACTCTGCACAAGGCGGTGGTTTTGAACAAAATGCAAAAAAGGATGTAAATTTTGATTGTCTTTACATTTTTAGCATTTTTATATGTTCTTGATAATTTTTATCTATTTTCTATGTTTTTAGGTGGATGCAGAAGGAGGAGTATATTAGATGGAGTAGAGAAGGGGAGTGTGATTGGCTCCTGACAGTGTTAGATGCACTATCTCAAGCAGAGAGAGACATTCTACAAAGGGCTAGCATTTGGAGGATTGCAAGGTCCCTCATGTCGCACCTGCCAGTCACATATTATGTGACTTATTTTCATATTCGGATGCAGATCGGAAAAATTTCCGATTACCAGGTATTAGGGGTGAGTGGTCTATCACCCTGGAGGATGTCTACCGTATATTGGGGGTTCTGATCCTTGGGAGGCGGCTGTCTCTCAAGATAGCAATATTGAGATCTTAGTTGGTTCAGTGGGCCACTTATATGGGGGATGCCATTGTTTCCACGGGGTCGAAGAAGGGGGTGAAGGTTCGCTCCATTGTTGAGTCAGATATCCCTGTGCTTTGCAAGGCTATCATGGGCATCCTTGCTTCGGGATTGATTGGGGACAAGGGAGGGGACACTCTCTTATATTGTTGGGCTCCCATCATTACACAGATTGAGGGCCATGGCTGTGTTTACGCTTGGGGAGCATACATCCTCAGGACCACCTACCACGATTTATATAGGGTGGTCAGACTATAGGGACAGTCATTGAGCCACCCTACTCTTGTCATGAGTTGGGTGTATGAGCACATCATTCCGTATGGGAGAGGTGTATAGGCAGAGGATCATGGGGCTGTCAGGGTAGAGAAGTGGATAGGGATGACCATTATTAGAGCACCTCACCAGCTAGTGGCCTCTTTGACTACTATAGACATGGAGGCTACTCTTTATTAGGCCATGATAGGGTTATGGGGAGAGGAGACACTCACATTGATCACTTTCCACACTACTAGTCAGTTAGTAGATAGGACGAGGAAGTTGGAGATCCACCCCTTTGACAGAGTACCACAGCAGTTCAGCCTCCCATACATTGACATGTTTCCTCTAGCGGGGCCAGTGTATAGATCTGTTCATGAGGCTCAGGGAGGTCCTAGAGACCTGGGTTGGACTATGGTCACTCATGGTGTTCCCATCACAACTAGGAGGGTGGTTCGTGCTCGAGGGGTAGCCAATGCTCCTCGGGCACCTTTACTTTAGATTGCCACCGGTACTACTCATAGCAGAGATGAGCCTGTTGATGTGGACTCCAAGTCTGAGGAGTTCACTGGGGGAGAGACAGAGGAGATGGAGACCGGAGCCGATAGGACATGTGAGGAGGATGACAACGATTCTGAGTGGCATGACACTCAAGATATCTTGCGGGCTGAGAGGGCGGAGCAAAGTGCAAAGAAGGTGACTTTGATTTCAGAGGAGTTTCCTTCTCAGGATTTAGGGGGAGATGATGAGTCCGTGGCAGGCCATCACATTGCTCCAGATGTGGGAGAGGGACGACAGTCAGTGACAGCATCAGTGGCAAGCGCTAATCCTAGAGATCCCACTTGAAGGCCTGGAGATCCAAGTGAGTTACTACTCTTTTCTCAACTTTGCTTTAGTTAGAATTGCTTAGTTTTTATTTCATTTATCTTTGGTTTTATTTTGGACAACTTTCTAACTTGTGTGTTTCTCCTTTTTACTTGCAGTGACTGTTGAGGGATGGCAAGACTTGATTCGCCAGGTGTGCGCTGACACTCTATTGCTCCCTTCTGATGGTACTCAGGCCAAGCTCACTGAGGATGTTGGGGAGCCCTCAGTAGCCTGTTAACATAATATGTCTTTACCCTTGTTTGGAAGGTGGCAAAGATCATTACCTCCCTTCACACCAAGCTGGATGGATATAAGACTACTGAGTGTTTGATGAGGAGGAGTCACTCTCATAGTGAGACCACAGAAATTGGCCGTGACCATGATCCCTCCATCCATTCAGAGCATCGTTGTAGTAGGAGTCCTAGGCACGGCCATACACCTTCTGAGAGATCTCGCAAAGATTGAGAGATCATAGTGTCTTTTTGTTTTTGTAGTGACCTTTGGTCAGATGTATGTACGATTGTTTTGTATTTTTGGGCTCGCGTTTTGACCATGCCTTAGTGCATGATGGCATTGTACATGAAACACCATTTATATATATATATATATATATATATATATATATATATATATATATATATATATATATTTGGATTTAGAATCTTAGAGTCTAAAATTTTGTGACTCGTTTCCCATGTGTATACTAGATGTTTTTTTAGATTATTATTTTTCATGCTTTTCAAAGTGTATGCAATCAGTGACAAATTCTAACAAATGTTTTACTTTATATGCTTTTGTAATGCTGATATGTGATGACGAACACATTGTAGTATTGAAATTTCGACCTCTTTGGGAAATGTCTATGATTTCTTCTTATGTTGGAAAAACGTGATGAATCAATAGTGATAAAGAGATGAACTTGCCCCATTCCCAACTTCACGCAACCAATAAGATGCGAGGGCTCAACACCAAGAGTCGGGAAGGGAAAAAATTGTATGAGTTTGACTGAATGGAACGATGAGAGATAGACAAACCAGTGATAGAAACCAAACTTAGAACTACACACTTATCCTACTCAAAACTACCACCAGGCTCAGCGGGCAACTTACTTTCAAGTTTATCTAGACTTAGATCTATAAATGGCAACCTAGTTGACAAAATTTGGTTTTGAGGATTTGATCTCTTTGGAATTTGGACATTTTTTTTACTTAATATAATTTGATTTGTATTTCTAGAACACCAAGATTTGTTAATTTGTGTGAATGGACCCCCCACACCCTGCCTCATGTCACTAGTAAGAAGCATGGGTTTGTCACCAAATGCAGGATATAGGCGAGTAAGGGCACTTATTTCCTTTCCCAACCTTACACCACTAGTAAGAGATGCGGGCTTATCACCGAAGGTTGGTGGGGCAAAGAAGTGTGTAAAATAAGATATTCTGTTTGCTTGACACTTTTGATTCTATTTGATTTTGACACTTATGATCTGTGACTTTGGGATATCCTTTCTTTCAAAGAGACATAAGAGGGATATATGTGACACCAAGAAGCTTCTAGAACAGACCGTAGGTAAGGACAACTTCACCTAGTAGAAAGAAAGAGAAAAACCAAGTATGCAGGCCTTGGTATGGTTTTCGTCAATACTTGTCTATCAAACTTGATGAGAAGATTTGAGATTACTTGATGATGTTTGAAGAGATGTGATTTGAATGCCTTTGCCAATATTTTCATAAATTTGTAATAGATTGCTTAAGAGTAAGTTCCTTGACTACAATTTTTACGAAATGAGTGGACAAACTTAAACAGCTAGATGACTAATGCAATGTAGGTAGCTAAGTGGTGATTTTGATGTCTTATGCGTAAAACCATTTAAGATGTAAGGAATTGATAGTTTCATTGAATTCCTCACCTTCTAGTGTGCACAAGAGATATGCACCATTTCCGTAGTCTTTCATGACTCAGTATGGGCCCAAAAACTTGGGCTGGAACTTCCTTCATTCGCCGGTTTTCTTATCAATTTGGTTGTCTAGTCTTAGAACTAGATCTCCCTCATATATTTCTCCCTCATAGAATTTTTTGTTATACTCCCAGCACATCCGGTCAGCATAGGCTCTATGCTGTTGTTCAACATTTATCCTGGCCTCGTCAAGGCTTTCTAGTGTAGATAGGTGTGCCTCCTTGTAAGATTCTTCATCCAAAAACCCTTGTAATGAGATGCAGAGACTGGGTATTTCAACCTCAAGTGGGAGAACTGCTTCTGCCCCGAATACCAACGAGAAAGGGGTTTCTCCTGTTGGTGTTCTTATTGAAGTTCGATGGGCCCACAAGGCCGGATATAGTTTTAGATGCCAATCTCGCTTGTTCTCCTTAACTGTTTTGAGGAGAATAGCCTTTAATGTTTTGTTTGTTGCTTTGGCTTGTCCATTGGCTTGATGGTAGTAAAGAGAGACCGTGTGATGGTTTATTTTGAATTTTCTACATAACTCACAAACCTCATCATTTTTAAAGGATGTGCCATTATCTGAGATAATGACTTGTGGGACACCATACCTGTAAATGATTTCATTCAGAATGAATTTGGCAATTACTGAACTTGGTATGGTGGTGAGAGGCATGACCTCTACCCATTTGGTAAAATATTCCATGGTTGTAATTATAAAATTATGGCCATCGGTTGATGAGGGAGAGAATTTCCCTATCAAATCTAGACCCCACATGGAGAAGGGCCACAGGGTTGCTATTGGTTACAGGGATTGTGCTGGCATGTGAATCTCGTGAGAGAATTCTTGGCATTTGTGGCACTTACGTACAAAATCTACTGCATCGTGTTCGAGAGTGGGCCAAAAATAGCCCATCTGATGTATTTTGCGAGCAGTGGTAAGACCACCAAAGTGGCCTCCACATATCCCACTGTGGGATTCATAAAGAATCTTCTTGGAGTCTTCTGTGTCGACGCATCTTAGAAGCATGCCATCGAAGGCTTTACAATAGAGTACTTGTTCTAAAACAACATATTTAGCAGTGATAATGCGTAACCGCCTTCTTTGTTTTGATGTGGCACTTTCCGGGTATGTGTGGTCCATGATAAAATTGATGATATCAGTGTACCAGAGACATGTAGAGATGGGGGGCTTGGTTTCGAAAAAGTATATACACTCATCAGGAAAGTCCAAATTTACTAGATCACCTCCATCTAATGGATTGTCAGCTAACCAGTCTGCAATGATTTGTCCCTTTACGGATTTTTGGTTTACAAATGTTAACTCAAATTTGCCCATTAAGGTTATGAAATGCCCAGCCTTTTTAGATAAAGACCCTTGCGTGAGGAATGTTCGTAAATGATTTGTCTTTACAATGACCCTTGTTTCTTAGTTTAACATGTAATGTCTTAAACATTTTGTTGCAAAGACTATGGCAAGGCATTCTCTCTCTTCCTGTGTATAACCTATTTCATAATCGAGAAACGTTCGGCTAATGAAATAGACTGCACATTCTTGTTTATCAGTCTTCTTGAGCCAGCATGCAGGCTAGCGAGACATCAGTGGCTCGTGAGTATAGGAGGAATTAGCGTGGGGGGAGATAACAAGAAGCATTTAACTACTTCAAAGGCCTCATTACATTCTTCAGTCCAATCAATGCTATAATATTTCTTTAATAGATTGTTGATTGGATGAATAACAAAACTTAAATCTGGGATGAACCTTCGGATCGCATCGATTTTCCCAAGAAATGACCTGATTGCAGACTCGTTCGATCATGGAATCTTTTCGAGAACAGCCCAGATTTTGGCTAGATCAACATCAATCCCTCGTGAAGATATAATGTAACCCAGAAGTTTGCCTCATGTCACACCAAACACACACTTCTCTAGGTTTAATGTGATGTCATATTCAATCAATCGTGAGAGGATGATATGGAGTAATTCTAGATGATCACAGTGCTTTTTGGCCTTAGTCAATAATTCATCCACATAGGATGCCACAATTTTATGGATAAGATCGTGGAATATGTATGTCATTACCCGTTGATATGTAGTGTTAGCATTCTTAAGACCGAATGGCATGACAACGTAACAATAAGTTCCCCAGGGAGTTACAAATGTAGTTTTGGCTTGATCTTGTTCAGATATTTTAATCTGATTATACCCTGAGAACCCATCGATGAGGGACAATAGTTCAAATCCAATTGTTACATCAACAATAACGTCAATGGATGGTAACGAGAAGTCATCTTTGGGACAATCATTGTTAATATCCTGAAAGTCAATGCAAATGCGTATCTCCCCATTCTTTTTGAGAACATGGACGATATTATATACCCATTGTGAATAGTCAACGGGTTTGATGAATCCCACTTGGAGAAGTTTTATTACTTCCTCTTTTACCATGAGAGCCACTTTTGGATTCATCGGTCTTGAATTTTGTTTAATTGGTTTTGCATCTAGTTTAGTGACAAGGTTGTGTACCGCGATGTGTGGTACAATGTTTGTCATTTCTTTATAGCTAAATTCGAAAGCCTTTTGATGTTCTTTGAGGACTTGAGTGTGTATTTCTATCTCCTCCGGAGTTAATGAGGATCCCAACTTAAAAAATTTTGGTTCTTCTTCCATTCCGATGTTTATGTCAATGGTTTCTTCTATTAAAGAAGTGTTACCTTCTTCAAATTCAGGTGGGGCTGGAGGTAGCGCCAAGCTTTCTCTATCTTCTACTTCATAGATATCGAGATACTTTTGTGGAGGAGACTCTACCATGGTATTTCCAAAATAGGAAGAGGAATGTGGTATTAGGGAAAGATCCACTATGTGGTGAGCAAGGTGTAGCTCCGCATAAGCGTTTAGATATTCGAGAGTGACTCTATCACCATCAAAGTGATCCAGGATAGGAAAATCATTCTCATCTTCTCCATGAGTGAGGAGTGGGTTTTTTGGTATTTTACGCACTAATGGTTTAGTACGAAGTGATACCGTGAAACTTGTATCTTCTAACTCACTGTTTGGAGTGAAACGGGAAGCTGAGGTTGCTATTGAATCTGCGAGAAGGTTCTGTTCTTATGGGATTGCTTCAATTGATATGAAGTTAAATCCCTTGCTTAGATCTAATACCACTATTTTGTAGAGTTGTAAATGTTCAGCCCCAGTTTCATATACCTCAGAGACTTGGTTTGCAACTAGTTGCGAGTCTCCTAACACTCTAATGTTATCAACACCCATTCTTTTGGCTAGGATGAGGCCAAGGAGGAGAGATTCATACTCAGCTTCATTGTTTGTACACTCAAAGTTTAATTTAAAGGTGAAAGGTAGGAGCTTTCCCTCAGGTGAAGTAAATATTACTCCCGCCCCAGCTCCAAAGTGACATCTAGCTCCATCAAAGTGGAGATTCTAATATTTTCTTGGAAAAATAGATGTTGGGATATTCGTCGTATATGTTTTTTCTACTTCGGTTACTTCTACTATACGAACTTTGTCTGATGGAAGAGAAGAAATTCCCAGGGTGTATCCCATACCCATAGAATCAAATGGTAGGAGAATAGGTAAATCTTTCTCTAGGAACTCGATAATTTTTTTGGTAGTCCCTATTGACACTGTTTCTTAACGTTGGCCTCATTTTTTAGCACTGGAATGCCCTCGGTCAGATTTGTAATTTCCAATTCTGTGTTGGGTATCAACTTCTCTTTTACTTTTGAATTAATTGGTTTGCTAAGTTGATTTGTTGGGAGTTCAAACTCGGAGTGAATGCCTGGTCTTTTCTTCAAATCAACTAGGTGTATATCAAAGGGTTTTGGGTCACCTTGTGCCACAAATATTTTCCCTAAGTGTAGAAATATTATTTCTTGGAATAACATGGAAGGGATTGCCTTCATGCGGTGTATCCATGGCCGATCGAGGATCATATTATAGTTGGTTTCCCGATCTATAATATAAAATTCGGTGAGGACCGTCTTGGGTCCTAAAGTGACTGGTAAAACTATGGTTCCAATTGAAGTGGCCTTGAGGCTATCATAACCTCTTAGCGTATTTCATGTTGTGGAACAGTTTGTCTCTCCATATCCTAAATTTTGAAGAAAAGAAAAGGGGACTATGTTAATTGCTGCCCCATCATCAATCATTGCACGTTCAACGTAATTATTGTAAACCCATACTTGTAAATGTAAATTTGGGTCACCTCTTCATGCAATTTCAGCGTCTGTTGGCATTTTTCTTATATCAAATATAAACTCAGTATCCCTATCTGGCTGCCCTAGAGGGTAGACATCAAATTCTACATGGTTTACTTGTGTTTTTGGAGGAGGAGTGATGTTGATTAAATGACCAAGGCCTAACGTTTCTAAGAGGGCAGCCCTATGGGAGGGAGAGTTCTTTAACAAATCCAAAAAGGAGATGTAAGAGAAGGTTTTAGTTAAGTCATTAATTAAATCATAAGTGCCTATGGGTTTTACTAATGTTTGTTGAATTTTGTCTAGTTCTAATGAATAACTTAGGACTGGTTGAGAATAATAATCATGTGTTCTTGTTATGGTTTCTATGGGTAGCTCGGTGTCTAACTCTACTAGACCAACTATCTTAGTTTTTGGTCGAGTTCCTAATTGGGGTGCAACTGGTGGATTTAATGAAGTTGAAGCTTCATGATCATTGTTTCCTATTATAACACCCTTGTTTGTTCCACTTGGATCTAACCTGTTATTGTTAGAATGGTTTGGGAGCGGATCATTAAAGATCTCGAGGGGTGCATTTTGAGGGGAAACTGCACCTGTGTAAGTGTTTGGAGTGGGTACTATAGAATTTGCTAAGAACATATCTATAAAGAGTTGATTTTTGATCTTCTGGCAAACGCTGCATGAATTTATTGTAGTCACGGACGAGTCCTAGTATCGTTGCCTTGAATTTTGTGGAAACCACAATACAAATTGGGATTATAATTTTGAGGTTGTTGATTTGAAACCTGTTGTGGCCCA
This sequence comes from Taxus chinensis, assembly GCA_019776745.2. Taxonomy (NCBI): domain Eukaryota; kingdom Viridiplantae; phylum Streptophyta; class Pinopsida; order Cupressales; family Taxaceae; genus Taxus; species Taxus chinensis. The sequence continues at coordinate 477,590,661 of CM034155.1, forward strand.
AAATTTCTAATAAGGTTGTTGGTTGTTAGAGTTAAAATTTTGAGGCTGTTGCCTTTGGTTTTGACTCTGATATCTAGTTGGGTTTCAATTTGGACCTTGTGTTTGGATTTTTCGTCGTCATCGTCATTATTGTGTTGTTGTTGTGGTCATGGTGGACGATTAAAATCCACCGCGTTGATTGTTGGAGTAAAATTGTTATTTCATTGATTATTAATAGGTGGCGAAATGTTTACAATGTTTTCTCTTTTAACTTGGTCAGTTACTCCATCTGTTGTAACTCCACAATTCTTGTTAAGGATCTTAGGTCCTTGATTAGCATTCCTGGTATTAGGATAGGCCGCGGTGTTTTGATTGGGAGTGATTAATTTCCCGTTTGTTCCATATGTCTTACGACCACTATCTATCACTGCTTGGTCGATTTGGAGAGCACTCTCGAGTACTTCATCATAAGTTCTTAGTGGGAACTTCTGGACTTCTTCCTTTATCTCTCTATTGAGAGAATGAAGGAATAAATCACATAGTTCCATCTGATCCATGTTTGGAGCACTTGCTGATGAGTAGAGAACCGTATGCCATCTTTGAATAAAATGAGCAGCGGATTCATTATGTTCTTGTTTAATATGCAAGAATTCCCTGATTCCTGTTCTTAACAATTTGTTCATATCAAAAGCTTTGATGAACTTTGACACAAGTTGTTTAAATGAGTGTATCGAGGCTTCAGGTATTCTGTAATACCAATCAAGGGCAATACCCTCTAAGGTTTTAGGGAATATCTTAGCAACAACCCCATCCCAAGGGAGTAATTCCCGTATGGTTGTGGCATAGGCCTTAATGTGTGCATTTGGATCTCCTTCCCCTTTGTATTTGGGTAAATCGAGAAGAGGTCTTGGAAGCATAACACTTCGTATGGTGAAGTCTAGGGGCTCTTTTAAATATTCTGAATAAGTCCCTACCACATAGGCCGCGACCATTGATGGTTCTCTCTGAGGGGGTGGGGGTGGTATGGTTTGTTGGTATGGCATAGCATATGTATTTGCAGGGACATAAGGGAATCCCAGTGGTTGAACGAACATCCCGGGAGAAGAGAACATGTCTCCTTGTGGTGATTTTGAATAAATGTTTAAGTAGGGAGGAGCATTGTTCTGGTATGGATTGTTTGGTGCCAAGCCGGGAGGTATCATATTTTCAACTGGAGCAGCGTTTGAAAATGTGGTCCTAGTTGGTGTTTGTTGTGGGTAATTATACGGATGTTGAGGAGGCATGCCTAATGTGCCTATTCCTGTAAGGAGGTCAACCTAACTGGGTGATGCGGAGGGTTGGGGATTCATGCTTGCCCAAAATATGAATTTTGGTTTGCTTGAGCAAGTTCCAATCCTCTAACCTTCTCAACTAAGGCTGAAATGACCTCTATTGGCGAAGACACAGTGTTTTTCCTTAATGGAATTTGTTGTACACCTTGAGGTTGTAAAGGGGTATGATACCCTGCTATGAATTGATCATTACCCTGCCAAGCTTCACTGAGGGCATTTCCCATAGGTGGAGGAATGGGGGTGTTTTCTTGGAGTAGGGTATTGGATTGTATTTGCAAACTCCCTATAGGTGGGTACATGTTTTGGAAGCGTTGTTCGCTTCTAGCGTAGCATGCTAAGTACTCCTCATCCAAAAATGGGAGTGGATCTGACTGTCTACTGATCTGTGGTCTGAACAAGACCCGAGGAGATGAAGTGGATTCTCCAGTAAACGTCATATTGTTAGAGCCTGAGGGCTCTGGTTGTTGTGTTTGTGCAAGCTGATCCAACTCCTCAATTCAGAACGAAGAACTAGAACTAGTTCTTTGAGGGGGAGTTTGAGATGACAAGTAATTACTTGAATAGTTATCAGCCCATGCAGAAAGTGAGGGTGATGGTTGTCTATTTATTTGACCATAATTTGCTTCGAGACCTGAGAGAGGTCTACCATATGCGTCATATCCCAACATATTCGGGGGGTATATGAATACCCGCAGAATAATGGGAAAGAGTGAAGGTGGATGAAAGAAATGAAAATAAAAGGGGAATAATTGTTTGTTTCATGTCGGGTTCACCAATTTTGTATGATGGAAAAGTGACATGCAAGCATAAGAATCTATAAGTAACTCTTCCTCGTACCCGATGTTATGATTCTCATGTGTGGATTTCACTAACGCCTCGAGTTTTTGGTGTAACAGTTCGTTACATTTGGTATCAGAGAAACCACCCATGTTTGAATCCCACTCGGTTAGTTACATCATATAGCCGGGGCCCGTGGGGTGCCTAAATGTCGGTGAAGCGGGGATCATACGTATAGGAGTGCGGGCGCAAACCCAGCCCGAGTCAGGCTCTATGGAAGCACGGTGGGATGTTATGATCCTCATGTGTGGATTTCACTAATGCCTCGAGGTTTTTGTGTAACAGTTATTTACACCCGACCACCCGAGGTCATGCCGAGACAACCGGTGAATGTGGAATATGTATGGATATAGACAAACTAGTTGGGCAATCTTATATCCTCAACACACAATAGTGGAATCTGTGAATCTAATACGTAGAAGGCCCTCCTAACCTGAATTGGTGTAATGGATCACTCAGATATAATAGTTGTTCAGAGGCTCCAATCAATGTCGAGCTCTACCGAGATCCTATTTATTGGCTGTTGGATACATGGGAAGTGACCTATAGGTGCTTCGTGTATATTTCCAGACAAGGTCATGAAAATGGTGATGGGAGGTGTAGTGGATCCTCCAGGGTTTTATGGATGATTCTCTAGTCTAGTCAAGAAATCCTTAGCTTGATTGGCTGCTACGTTTAATACAGAGAATTGTGTAATGATGTCTGGTGGGAGTGGTGAGGACCTGAATATTAGTGTTCATAAACCAGTGTCAATGTCTGATTGATCAGTAGGCCCATTGGGTTATGGGACCTGTGGATCACAACCGTAAGTTCGTGGTTGTGGCGGACCTCCTATGGTCATATGAGGAGTTAATTTCTCCTTCCGATTATCCAGTAATCGTACGCCTTTTCAACCTCTATGTTTAGAACTAGTTGTGTAATTTTCTCAAAATACCTTGCAGGTGTTCTGGCAACTTGAATGCGTAAGCTAGTATCTATGTCAATGAGGAGGTCTCCTGCGTTAGGTTGTGGAACTAAAGGATCGCAACCAAATACTTGTTCTCTTTTGAGTCCTTGTACAGTCATGCGGACATCCTATCAAGGCAGTCTGTAATTAGGGTGATTTGACCAAAATGTGTATGCCTTGTCGTCTTCAATATTTAACTCTCTCAATTGTTCACTAATTGTTCGTAGGTCTACCATTGTTTGAAAAACCTGAATCCTAAGGTCTTGATCTATATCAACTAGTGTTGTGGGGAGATTTGGTTGAGGCACTATTGGTTCAAACACATATTCCCTGAATTCCCTAGGTCCCGTGATTGTCATGCAAAAATGATTCAACTTTAACTAAAACTAATAAACTAATTATGAAAGATGTATCTACACTATGCATGTATTCTTTTATCTTTGTATTTTCGATGAAGTATTTTAAAGGAATTAAAAGAGCATCTATTCTAATATATTCAGAAAATTGACAATTAATCTAGTAACATAATTAAAACAAACAAAGTAGCTCGGTGTAGGTATTTTCCTGTGCAGTTGTGAATTTATCCTAAATATCTAAACAACTAATTAATTTAAATTGAAAGACTCTCGATCCTACCTTAGAAGTGAGGAATGAATCATAGTTTATTATAAACTATCAATCCCCACAGCTTCCCTGGTGATATCGAGAGTGATCTTTGACTGAAATAAAATAATTTACTACTCTAGTTGATATGTTATAACTAGAACTTTGACAACTCAAACATGGATTTTACATAACAGTGGTGAATCCGGTTGTGTGTGACTTTGTCCCCTCAGTGTGATCTCCTCGTTCCTTCGTGTTCTCGTGAATCCAGAAAAGCGTGTATATGATAGCATCAGTAGAAGAAGGTACTCGAACAATGGCAGCTTTGGATATAGACCAAATACAATGCGAGTAAGAGAGGGATAGTGCAAGTGAACAGAGCTTGACTATGTAATTCCTAGCGGGATTTATTGCGAGAATACAACACAAATACGCCGAGAGTTCTAGAAACTATCTTTTGTGACCAAACAAAACCTGTAACTCTAAATGGATTCCAACCTAAGAATGAAACTACCTTATTCTAAACTGATTTGCATGGAACAACAATGAAGCAAGATTGAAACAAGAAGATCAAATGACCTCTAGACAACAAGAGAAAGCTAACAATGGATGCAAAACATGAAACTATTGGAATTCTAAGCAAGAAACTCAAAATACTGAATGATTAAATAGAGAAGGAGAGGGGCCTCTTGTTTGAAAACAAGCTGGCTATTTATAACAAATGCATTCACTAGAAGGTAACTTGGAATGGAACTCTTTTACCATTAAACAAAGAGAAAACACTATTCACAGGGTGGCCAAAACATAAATGCAAAGCAAAGTAGCTGAAAGAATGTGGATAGAAATTTGAATTTTACGTTTGACGAGATCGTCGGAACATTCTGAAAATGCGCAAGGAACCACTAGGGTGGCGGTTACAGGACCACCACCCTGTCCTGGGTGGCGGTCACGGGACCGCCGCCCAGGCAGGGCGGCGGTCTCATCACTTAAGACCAAAATGCAAGGAAAAAGGGGGGCAGAGGGTAGAACAAAGCACGCGGAGGCCAGATGAGGCATACGGGATACAAACGTATACTTGGCAAGCTTTTCTGGATCCCAAACACCTTGCGAGGAGACCTGTATCATCATTGGGGTATGTGTAACCTCTTTCCGACGTTACGACATTCCATCCACCATTGTAGCTGATAATGGTAATTCCTTTAAGAAAAAGATAATCAAAATGTTGTGTCAATATTTTTGAATTCATTTAAATTGGTCTACTCCCTTTTACCCTCAAGGTAATGGACAAGTAGAGGCCACTAATAAAACCCTTGTTCACATCATGGAGAAATTGGTACGTAAGACACACCATAATTGACAATTGCAAATCTATCCCACCCTCTAGGCCTATAAAACCTCCATCCACACTCCTACTAGTGCTACCCCTTATTCATCATTCTATGACACAAATACCATTTTACCACCAGATGTTGAGTTTCCTTCCCTGATAACATCCCTCAGGAACTATCTAGACAAAGATGAGGATTGCAAAGTGGCTTGACTAGTAGAGTTAGATCTACTAGACGAGAAACGTATGATGGCCCTTAATCATTTACAGTTATACCATAATCAAGTGTCAAGAGGATACAACAAATGGATGATACCTCTTCAGTTTGAGGTAAGAGATCTAGTATTAAAAGAAAATCAATTCAACACCAGTAAGGACCGAGAAAAGAGAGGCAAGTTTGAGCCTAACTAGTTAGGATAGTATGTGATAATTGCTAAATATGGTTCAGGGGCCTACAAACTTGCTCATTCAGATGCTGGGGAACTCAAGGACCCCATGAACATAACACATCTCAAGTTTTTATATGCTTGAGTATGTAGTTTCTTCAAAAAAAAAAGTATAAAAAATCAAGAAAAGGTAAAAAGAAAACAGGTCATCCAACTGTGAAAACCTCGTAATTGTGGCACATTAGGCAAGTCCCTAGGTGAAAATTGGTTTTTAGTGCCTTGGGAGGATCCTTTATTCATAAGCATATCTCATATCTAGAAGGAGTACACTTGCTTTAATTTAGGGCTAATTTTTTTCTTAAGTATTGAGATCCTTTTTTATCATGTCCATTGTGGCCTTGATCTGGCTAATCTACTCCAGTATATTTGTGAAGGTTTTTCCTTTTTATATTCCCATATAGCACTAGGGTACCTTCACATATTAACTATCTTGCACATACACGTATGACATTCTACCTTTGTATATTCCCATCTAATGTTGAGGGCATCCACGCATCTTCAGTTTGTGTACATATATTTGAAAAACCTTAGAAAACACAAAAACATTAAAATATGTTAGAAAAAGCCTAAACATCTGAACAACCATTTTAGGGATGAAGATACAAAAACAAAATAACATTTTCTTGTGGAAATACCAGAAATAATGTGAACAGTAGCCTTGAAATTTGTCTTTAAAATGACACCCAAAACAGTAGTGGTTGTTTACTTTTATTTGTTAGTTTGTATAGTTTTGATTGAAATACTTTTTCATTTTTTTTGTTTTATAATTGAATTCATTTGATTTCTTAGATTACGTATTACTTATATTTGTTGTATATTGCATTAAGTTCATTTTATATTGCATATTTGTATATATTAACATTGTTTTAGTTAGATTTGATTAATTTGTGCTTCTTGTTTTCTTGTACAGGTTTTGTCATCATATCATCTATCATGACATCATATATCAATGAAATATAAGATACACCATCATGAACATGAAAATTAAACATGTATGCTAAGCTACACTCATATAATATCTCCAAAGTGGGGCAAGAGGAAACACCTTTTGTCCCCCCTCAAACATGGACCATAATAAAAACTTAGATCATCATCAGTATCGCATGTAAAACAACATGATATAATCTACTATTATCCCATACACAACATATGATAAGTAGAGCATGAAGTAACGCATCAAAACATGTGGTATCATCTAAAAATCTATCTCATACATCAAGAAACATGTGATCTAATCATAACACATCATGAATAGGTCCATAATCATCATCGCCATCGTCGTCATCATCATCATCATCATATATATATGTCATGTGTGTGTGTGTGTGTGTGTGTGTGTGTATAATGTGTGTGTGTGTGTGTGTAAAAAATAAAATGTCCATATACAATGTGTCTTTGTACATAATCATCTAGATATAGAGTATGTCATCATGGGCATGGGTCAAAAATGTTCCTTCATAGTGAGGCATAGCAAAAAACAATACATATACATTAGTAAAAAATGAGCCTTCATAAGAGGCGTACATCCAAAAGTGTAGACATCTATAAATACATCATGAATAAAATCGAGTCATGTATGAATCGATCCCTCGTGAGGACTACCTAGCTTCTAAGGTGGTGGAGGGCCCATCACCTATGGCCCCTATTAATCTATCAGCTACTCTACTAATCTAGTTGATGTTACTGCTCTGTGAAACTGAGAACCAGACTTGCTCATGGAATGTTGGCTAATATCTAGAGCTCTTTATCCCTATATGACAACATCATAATATGGTGATTTGTATTAGGTAGCATTTTCTGTAGTTGTAGCTAAATCCATGTGTACCTGACATGTAACAGTTGCTCTGGTAGTCTGACGAAAGGATGCCACCTCTACAGAAACCCTGGCTACCTCAGCATATACTACTAACCACTCAACTCAGAGTTGATCTCGCTCTGCTATCAACTAAGCTCTCTCAATGGTCCACTATGCTTGCTGAGTGGTTAACTGATCTCTCTCACCCTAGATTTGGGCCCTATCTACCACTTCATGATCCCTCTCAATGATAATGTGATCTCTCTCTGAGGTGACTTGGAGCTGAAGAGCTATTACTTGTTGTAACTATTTTCGTAATGTAGCTAGCTCACTTGCACCCTGCGGATCCTGGTCTACTCTACCCCCTACTGGGTTGTGTGGCGGGCTATGTGGAGGATGGACTATGGGACCCTATTGTGGCTGCTGAGGTACATGTTCCTAAAAAGGAACCTACTATAGAGGCACATGGATCCCAATTGGTATGCCCACCTGAGGAATTTGTACCTAAGACATCTATGGGCGACCATGTTCCTGTCCCTATCCCTGTCCATGTCCATGTCCCTATCCTTGTCCCTGTCCCTGTCCATGAGCCTGGCCCTGCCCATCATCCCCATCATCTCCATCTAAGCCCTCATCATCACTCTGTCCCTCACTATCACTGCCCCTCCACCACCCTCTCCCTCTGCGAGGTTGATGCTCTTGTGGTGACGAAACTCTTGCATCTCATGCTTCCTTCAGGGTCATCAATATCACTGGCATCACTATATTGTACCATGAACCACATGTCATTGTGCATCCTGGATCAATAATCTCTCATAGTGGCGACCATGCCAATGGCACCATCTTATCAAAACTAGCACGGGTTTGCTGAGTCTAGATGAGAGGCCCAATATCAAAGGTCTCTCGAGCGCAGCGTCCATACCACATCTCTGGTCCCGGGACATCCTGTACAGCACCCAATTATCTCTGTCACCGGTCAACTCTATAGTACTCTATCATATAACCTCAGTTTCTAATCATAAAATTCTATACCAAGGCTAGGCTTAACTCCATGGGGTCCTCTGGTCATTGGCAATGTCTGTAGGGCCTGTATACTATCATCCTTAGTTGAATGTCGTCAAATGCTCATCGATAGTAGTACATATATTCTAGATGACCTCACACATCTCCACCAATAGGTGCCCAACCATAAACTGAAGGCTCATCTATAGCCTGACCTCGTAATACTCTTGCAAGATGACCAATTGAGATACAGTCCCTAGCCCATATCAGTAGTAGAGTGGCAGGTCCCACGTTATTTTGACCATGGAATGTAATCAAGCAAAGGTCCTAGTATAGGTGTGTGATTATGCACTAACCCCAGTAGTAGTGCTCACCTCTGATCAGGCCTCAAATCACACTGATCAAACCCAATGGAAATGATGCACCTATCTTGTAAGTGAGCAAAATGCCACTGACAAACGCCATGAAGTAAACTAGTACACAAGACAGTCTCATATTTGTAAAACACTAGTACATTCATACTATCATACCTTATCGAGCTTTATCATCCACGCTGAAGAGATCAATCAAAATATTTGTGATCTAGGTGGCATCTTCCATATACTCAATCAAGTGCCCCTGAATCGGAACTCGTAGAATCCTTCATACATCCTCGAGAGTGACTTTCATCTCTCCAGTCGGGAGCCGAAAACACTGGGTCTCACTGTGCCACCTCTCAGCTAAGGCTGTCAGGAGGTTCTGATCCACGGTGATATGTGGCATATGCACCACATAGGTAAGTCATGTGACCAATGTCCAAATATGCCTTATCACATCGCAATAAGGTTGCCTTGAGATTGTCCAATCAGCCATGTTGTTCCCGTACATACAAGGTAGGCAACCGCATCTGCAAGCAAACGAAACCTACTCATTAGAATTTCTTCTATCTAATCTTACATCACCTCACCTGGCAACTTGGCCTATTCAACCCTATTTCTTCTAGAATTTTCCTAATTCTTCTAAGCCCTGATTTCCACCCCATTCCCAGCACATATGCACCCCTGGCGACGGATGCTCGCCCTTTATAGCATATGCGTGCTCATACGTGCATACACACCCAATATTTCACCTATGCACTCTTTCCAATGTATGTGCGCACATCATAAATATCCCCCTTCTAGAGCGCGTGTGTGCAAAACACGATGCATGCGCACATCTTTCAACATGCGCGCATGCACACATATCTTTCTCTCTCTGAAGCGTAAATGTGATCATTTTTATGGATGCACTTGCGTGCATACATGTTTTCAATGTATACACCCACGCACATATGTGTCCCCGACGCTTGCACGTGTTGAATGATTTATGCACACACAAAAGGCATGTGCATGTGTTAGCGCCTCCCCCCTTCTAGGCCTAATAAATGACGTTAAATGCAATCAAAACAAAATAGAGTTATGATACTCACAAAGGGTCCATTTCTTGGAATCCATGTGTACTCTTTGATGGTGTCTGCATGCCTAATCCATCTATGAACTCGTCCCATCTCTCTCAAGGGTCAAAGTAAAAATCAATAGCAAATCAGCAGAGGCTTAGTAGCAAATGAATTTTGTCATGATAATTCCCCCATAGAAGAGTATATGTCGTCATTTTTTACCACCGTGACGTGTTCTCATCCATTGTGATGCTTGAGATATGATATTTAACCATCATGATCATTTTCTCTTCCTCTATCACCTACTGCGATATTTATTTTTAATAAATGATCATTTTTCACCCATTTTTCGACCCACTGAGACATATTTTTACTACCTGGCACCCGTTGCTTCTCCCTAGGGAATTCTTCTTTCTTATAGGTGATCCCCTCCTTGATTTCTTCTAAAAATCACTTAAAATCACAAAAAAAAAAAATCAATATTTTCAAAAAATTCCAAAAAATTGTAAAAATTCCAAAAAATTGTAAAAATTCAAAAACTTGCAAAAATTGGTAAAACGCTAGTACACAACTGAAGCCTGTGACAAGTGCATTGTCTTAAAATTATACCTTTCTTATCTTCTCATTTATTTCTATAACAACAAATCGCAGATCATTTGGATCTACCCCATTAACAAATTTCGTTTGCTTGCTTTGTCAATACTATCTTGGCACAATGAGTTGCATGGTACTATTTCATAGCACACGAATGCTTTTTCATTGGACCTCTATGTCCATCATATTTCCCCTCGCATACACACTTACTTTGGGCCCCACTTTAAACTATTTTCATTACTTATGAACAGGTTGGAATTATAACTCAATAACAAAACATTTGTGTAACTATATTGATCGTTGTTGGTTTGACTGTGTTTGTACTTGTTTCCCTGTTAGGTTGGCTTGTTTAATTTCTCGTATTGCATTACATTTTGCATGTTGTATGGAGTTGGTGTTTCATCAATTGAAAGTCATTTATATTATGGATTTTAGTATCATTCTACACCTCTATCATCTGCTTACATTTTTAATAAGGACCGATGATGTAGATGTTAAACCATATGATGAAAATAAATTTGTTTAAATTAGTTGGATGCAAGTTGTTTCCCTTCTCTTCATCTCCAATTTTCTTCTATATCGTTTTCTTCTATCTAACATTATTCTTCTCCAATCACTTGGGGCAATAGGGATAACTTTTTATCCCCCTACCCCCTGTTCTTCTTCTATCCATTTCCTTCATCTTTTCAATCGTCGATCTAACCTCTATCATCACCCCACTCAACACTCAAGGGGGCATCCTTCTTTTCTACTATTTTTTCTTCTACCCCTTCAAAAATTTCTTACGTGTATTTTTCTATTATCTTTTAAGTGATGTTGCTTACGCCACCCTAAAGAGGGGAAAATGTAGACACCTATAATGGGATCAAAACAATTTGAATCCTAAATTGCACTAACTATCTTCACCTCTTCTCACCATGTTTCAATAACGACACTTTGTTATCTAACTATGCTTCTAACTCACTCAAGATGCCAATTTGTGACATTTTCACTAGTGATGACCCTCTTAAGTGGCTAATTAAGCCTCCTATCTTGCATTTGACCAATAAACCTTCTTATTAGCTTCCAAAATCCATTCAAACCTCCTCCATAAACTCTCAAAAATATTCATAAGCCTATTTAGGGTCCTTAATTAATAAGAGATTAAACTCCTAATCTAGTCAAAAAGGTGTGTTTGACTTCTAAAATTTCTATTTTTGGCTTTTCCATTTGTCTCACATGCACTAGGATTTTCAATCTTTCCCAAATCAAAATCTATAAATAGAAGGCTAAGGCCTCCCTTTCAATCTTACACCTTGACACCTTGTTGCATATCATATGTTGATATTACTTGAGAGCTCATTTGTGTTGGCCAAGCTATAAGACATTTGATCTTGATTTGCATATTCATAAAATGGTGTGAGTTCCCACTTTGCAATTTTTTGCATTTCTACTATGACTGGATCCTCCTTCGATAGCTGATCTGATTTGGCCATCCCCTGACCCCCCCTCCTAACCCTGTTGACGTCTCTGCCGGCTCCTGGAAGGACATTGATACTAGCTCTTCGAAATATTAAGTCATTAGGAAACTTCAACCTCATTGTATTAATGGGAATTTGTCCTTACAAATCCCTTCCTCGATCATTTAAGCTATGTAAGCCTCTAGGGAGATGTCACTGATTAGTAAACTTATGGGGCCTAGAATTCCCTTGGAAGAGATTCACAAATGGATATGTATTAAATGGGATCCTTGTGGTTTGGTTTATGTTGTTTTCCTTTCCAATGGTTTCATGCTCTTTAATTTTTCTCACAAAGAATATTTTTCTCGCGCTTTTTTGGGTGCCCCTTGGTTCTTTGGTCAGAGAGAATTTTACCTCAATTTTTGGACACCCAAATTCAATACTAAAATGGAAACCATCACTCTGGCTCCAATCTAGGTTCACTTCCCCAAAATCCTCTTGGAGTTCTGTCACTCTGCTGTCATTGAAGGCATTTCCCTCTCCATTGGTTCCCATTAGCTGTGGATCAAGCTACCATGACGGGTTCTAGATTTATAAATGCCAGATTTTGTGTCAATGTTGACATTAGTTCACCCTTGCCATCATCCATTGATCTCCACTCTGAGTTGGGAACTTGGGTTCAGCCCATTGAATATGATTATATCCCTCAAGATTTCTCCTCCTACAAAAGCATTGGTCATCATTCTCAATCTTGTTCATCAAATCCAGCTCCAAAGTCTAATGAGAAGGTTCACTTCCCAAAGAAAAAAGGTAAGTTCATCCCCAAAGTTTCAAATGTCGTAAGCACTTCAAATCCCTTTGATGTCTTTTCAAAGGAGAGTGTTCTCTCGTCCTTCTCTGCTTCGCTTCCCTTGTTTCCTCCTCTCCTCTATTGTCTCTTGTTGTCTTGAATCCTCTCTTTCACTCGTTGATCAATCCTTCCCTTCCTTCCTCTTCTCTACCTTCACCTTCTACCCTGTCTCCATCCCCCTATCCTTCCTTGGACCTTCCTCTTACCTTCCCTCTTTTTAGTTCTTCTCTAGTTGTCTCCTCTCCTCCTTCTTCCCCTTCTCTTCGTGAGTTCTTGGATCTGGTCCTTTTTCATGTTTCCCTTTCTCTATTTATTGCCCCGGTTGCTTCTCATTCCCCCCTTTGGGAGAATTCCTTCATCTCTCCTTCTTCTTCATTTTCAATGGATAGTGGTCCTGCTAAGAATAATAGAAACAACACTAAGTTAAAATTAGAGGTGAGCTCTAATAAATCCAAAGGGAGACACACAAATCAAGAAAAGATTCAGAAGGAAGAATTTTTAAATATAGATCAAGGCACACAATGACTTCTAGGGATAATTTTAGTTGTGAATATTCGTAATATGGTGAAAATTTCATTTTAGGAAAATTTGAAAAGGTGAATTTTTCGTAGCAGGTCAGTGTCCTATTCACCTAAAATTTACAGTATATTTTTTTAGGGGTCGGCTTCACCTACATTTGAAAACATATCCTATAAAAACCTAGGTGATTCTCCAGGTAGTATACTACCGCTACTACCTTACCAATACCGTGAACTTGCATACTCTACGCACTTGAGCACAGTGCATATTTGTTTACTTTTTATTAGTTTGCAGTCGAGTGACATGTGCTATTTTTTTGACACGCGACTAGTAATATTTGCTGACGCATGACAAATGTTTTCTATGGACAGGTGAAAAGGAGATCTTGTTGATGTGTGAGAAGGGTTTGGTTTTTGACGCCAGACACTGATCTTATTGATGCATGACTATACTGTTGTTGATGCACGACAAAGTTTTTATCTGACAGATGATAACAATATTTTTTAATGCATGACTTATGGCATTTGTTGATGCGTAATTTTTTTTCTGTGGACAAGTGATAAGGAGATATTATTAATGCATGACAATGGTTTTGTTTTTGATGCCTGACACTGCTCTTGTTTTTGCATGATTGTACTTTTGTTGATGAACGATATATTTTTCTATGACATGTGATAATGATATTTATTGACAGGTGAATTATTTTATTTTCTGACACGTAACTCATTTGATGCCCAAAAAGGAGACTCAAGTCTCAACTGACACCCAACCTAGCTATTGTTGACATACAACAGTTATCTTGCTAACACATGACACAATCCTTCTCTGACGCACAACACAATCCTTATTTTTTGACGCACGACACAGTTACTATTGACGCACGATGTTCTTGATGTTGAAGCATGACCCAAAGCTGCTAACGCGTGAAAAAGTTTCAACTTAGCCATTCAGAATAATGGAAGGTGCTAGTGCTTAGAATGAGAAGACCCAAAAAGTAACTAAGAAATCTCAGAAGTCCATGTTCAAGTATTTTGGAAATTCTACTGCTATAGATACCGCAACCACCAACACCCATATAGCTACCACTGGAATGAATCAGAGTACAAACTGTGTGGAAGGTAATATTGAGGTGGACATGCATTCTGCGCAGTATCAACCAAATGACACCTATGATGATACCATGCCAGATCGTGAAGATATACCTGTTGAGATGCCATATCCTGAAGATATTATTCTTGTTGAGGTGCAACCGAGAGTGCATCAATATATCACACATACAAATACTCATAAAAATGGAACAAAAAAATCAAATTCAAATTCTAGTTCACGAAAGAGGAAACCAAGTGATTGTAATAATGCTCAAAATTATACTCAAAAAATTAAAAGATTGGAAATGAACAAGAATATTTGAAAAATTGGGAGGACATACAATTTTGATTGGGCTGCCAAATTTATGTTTATCAAACTTGTACAACTATCCAATTTAGAAGATATCTCATTTGAAAGTACATGAACAAAATGTACATGGGAATTAGGAAAGCAACAAAAATGTAACTGGAGCTAGACACTATAGAAAAACACTATGGAAAACAATATTTGATTGTAACGGGGGAGAATGGCCAGAAAATCAAAGCACACAAGTGGAAACCTAAAAAATAATGCATGTATGTTAAATACGCAATATAGTATGAAGCAAAGCAGAAAAAATGTAGACATTTAGTGGAAAAGGGAGGAACGATCACATCGCAAATTGGTAAGATGAATCAATCAAATATGCATGAAAAACTCATACAGTTCTCTAATTTATTTCACATACTAAAGAAAGGAAGACTGATTTCAGATATCCTCGATTTCAAAGTTTTGTATCAATATAATGGAATGCACAATGTTCCTCAGTCTCATTGGTCTGATAGTAGTGCATGGGAAATGACAAAATGCCTTTCAATGATAGAGAAGGAAGATTTGAAAGAGAATGTAAAAAAAACAAAGTTTATCTCTCTTTTAATTGATGAAGAGACAATAATCGACAACATTGCATGGGTATGTATCCATGTCTATACTTTAGAAAATCATATGAGGACACCTCATTTCCTGGGTGTTATGAAAATGGTTAAAAACTTTAATGCCGAAAACCTACCTAAAATAGTTGTTTCTCATTTGGATATTGCTAGAATGACTAATTATGAAATTTCTACGAAGTTGGTATGTGTTAGAGAAGATGGTGTATCATTCATGAAGGGTCACTGAACATGGTTGTGTGTTAGATTGTAAACAACAGTGGCCTATTATATGCTAGAAATTCACAGTATGGATCACAGAATGAATCTAGCGTATAAAATGGTAAGCAACTATGAAAATGTTGCTAAAGTAGAAGACCTTATAAGAGAACTTCATGCCTATATGGAAAGCAGCCCAAAGCAATTCCTTGAGTTCCAAAAATTCACAATTGGAATTACAGATGACAAAAAACTTCTTAAGGGTGTTGAGACAAGATGGATTTATTTGTATGAACTTGCATGCAAAGTTCATGATTAGTATCCTTCGTTGGTTGGTTTCATGCGCAAATATTGTCATGAAGTTGACAGGGTGAGGGGCTTTCTGTTTCATTTAACTAATTTGGATACATTTCTTACATTGGTTGGTATTCTTCCAATGTTACAAGATATCAATACAGTAATGAAGCATGCACATGGGAGATAAATCTATATTGGGAATTTTATACGGATGAGAAAAATGGTATGTCAAAGTATCGATATCTTGTATGGTTCCCAAGATAGTTTTAATACACTTGTTTTCAAGAATTTGAAAGTTTTATTATATCTTAATAATCCCAATAACTATTTGACAATTAATATCCATGATCACCTCTACATCAATGTTTATGGGAATGACATACCACTGCACATTTTGCAAAAATGTCAAGATATTATAGGATCATAAATAAAAGATGTTCCTGTGACATGAAATATATTGTATTCTGTTACAATTGAAACAAGAATAAAAATTAGAAAATTTTCAGAATCCTTATCATCAGAAATTAGAGAACGTTTCTCCAAAGATAAAATTCTTGAAGCAATGGGTGTGATGAATCCTAATTTTTGGAATACTGAAGGTGCTAATGTAGAATTTGTAAGAAAGCATTTCCATAAATCCATGGGTACAATAATGGAACATTTCAGTAAGACTTCAGAGGTCAAGGGTATGGAAATCAAAGTTATACTGAATGTTGATTTATTAAAGTCTCAATCAACAAATTTTGCAACAATATGAGGAACTAATATAAAAAGTTATATGAACCTTCTGAGAGTGGTGCTATTACAAGGCTCTGGCGAGGAATCTATCAAAGTATTTTGTTACAAGAATACATCAATGAATACTTAATATTATATGAGTTATGCCAAACAATGATTTTGGGGTTTGTGGAGGACAAAAGGGTTTTCAGTGCTTTATCATTTATAAAAGAAAAACTGAGAAACATGTTGGATAAAAATCTTGAAAGTTACATGAGTTGTTATGTTTCTCACTACTCCATGGAAACATTTCCTTTTGAAAGAGAAATTACGCATTGGAATTCCCTTTCTAAAATAAGAGGTGTAAATAATACAACAAGTACAATTGTTCCCAATGATGAGACAAGAATTGGTGCATCGTCACACTCTACAAAAGAGAACATCGACTTTGAAGAAGCTATTGATAATGAATTGTTTCAACTTAAATAAGTATCCCCTTGACCTTACTTTTATTGTTTGTTACCTTACATTTTAACTGTGGTTATTTACTCTATTTCATATTAAATTTTTTGAATATAATAGTTTGTAGTTAGACATAACAGTGAAAATAATTCTAACTCTATAGATGCCAATATTGACTAAGGAGGATTTTTATCATATTTTGTTTCAACTCTTGTTATCATTAAAGATGTTACATGTATATATATTTACATTTATTTAAATACAATTATTTATAAAAATTATGTTTTATATAATTACTATTTTGCATTTGTTGAATACCAATTTCTGTTTTAAAAATATGTTTGCTATATGCATTTGTCGAATACTAATTTGCAAGGCCTTCAGAGTTCAGATCTGCATATTCTTCCATTGTTACACTCTTCTAGACTTCCAGAATTTTATTGTCCAGACATGTACAAGATATCATTTGCATTTTATTTAATCTTTATGTTTCTTCCTTAATCCGCTCAATCATTATTTCATATTTTTTTCTTAAAAACGTGGGTTGACATCCATCCAAGGAAGCTCTCACTTCTTGGGAGTGACAATTTCAGGAAACTCACCCATTTATATACTAATCCATTTTTCATTTTGATTTTTATTGAATCAAAGATCACCTAAAACACTGCAAAGGATGATTTCTCATTTCCCTTCCATATGCTTTGTCACATTCATCTAAAAGACAAGAGGTAGCTTAAACCCTATCATATGACATTTCTTGAGTTTTTATAATTATGTTTAATTTATTTTTGTATTTGCAAAATTCTTTGATGAAGTGTTTGAACGTTGTGGGATGAATATCAAATTACATGTAAAAATCACACATTCTAATTTTACAAGTAGAGAGAGGAAATTTTTTCCATATTAAGATGTTTATGTCATAACACATTCCAAATTTTCTTAAAACAATTATCCATTATCCTCATCCACAATCATGCTTGAAGCTAAATCTATGTCCACATACAGTTCATCATCATCCATATCTATTTTAATGTCATCATCCACATCTAATGTCATCATATCATTGATTCATTACAAGTAGAGAGAAGAATATTTTGAGAAGGTTTAAATTTAAATGTAGAGAGAAGAAGATTTTAATTAAACCTGATAAAATTTCGTTAAAAAAATTATCCATTATCATCATCCATGATCTTGCTTGAAGATAAATCTATGTCCACACAATTGATCATCACCCATATCTATTCTAATGGCATCATCCACATATAATGTCATCATATCATTGATTCATTACAAGTAGAGAGAAGAAGATTTTGAGAAGGTTTGAATTTGTAGAAACCTGATACAAAGTTCAAATTTTACAAGTAGAGAGAAGATGTCTCTGTCCTAACACACTCCAATTTTTTCGTAAAACAATTATCCATTATCATCATCCATTATCATGCTTGAAGCTAAATCTATGTCCACACAATTTATCATCATCCATATTTATTTTAATGTCATCATCCACATCTAATTTCATCATATCATTGATTCATTACAAGTAGAGAGGAATTTATTTTAGAAGGTTTAAATGTGCAGAAACCTAATACATAGTTTGAATTTTACAAGTAGAGAGAAGATGTCTCTGTCCTAGAGTCCTAACATACTCCACTTTTTCTTAAAACAATTATCCATTATCATCATCCAAGATTGTTCTTGAAGATAAATCTATGTCCACACAATTCATCATCATCCATATCTATTATAATGTCATCATCCACATCTAATGTCATCATATCATTAATTCATTATTCACAGCACCCCCAAATGAGTTATGGATCTGCTTTTATAAGGAAAATTCATTTGGTGTGATTGCACAACATTGAGCTTTCCCAAAGTGTGGGACCTTTGCAAATGGGGAAAGCTCTCTAGAGAAGGCTGGTTCCTCTTCCTAAACTACCTGCCACAAGCTATTCCAGTGCAGGCAAGCTAATCTAACCTAATCTAACTTCCAAGGAGACAAGGAGAGGAAGAAAACAAGGAAAAACATAGCCTACACTAAAACGGTGATACACTAGAGAAGGAAAGTGTTGATTATCTATCAAAACTACCATGGAACAAGAAGAGGTGAGCAATGGAAAGGATGGACAAGTGCATCACAGACCAAAGATGGATTTCACACAGAAAATGTTCCAAAACTCCATGAACACAGCTCCAAAACCTGCAATGAACATCCAAACATGCACAAATACCCTGTAATGAAGAGAGGTAAGGAAAACAACAAAGAAAACGAGCCAAGGATGGACAAATGCATCACAAAAACACATTTTTTTATTGCTCAGAATTTACACAATGCATCATTTCACGGGTAAGAGGAAAAAATTCCATTACAGAGCAGGGGAGGAGGTTCAAACTCCATTTTCAACCCTAGGGAAGAAAATAAGGGAGAGGCAGAGAAGAAGGATGAACAACCTTTTTCAAAATGAGCCAAAACTAGCTTTTATCGCTCAAACAGAATGAAGGAAATGAGAAAACATGCAGAAAATCAATTTTAAAACTCCAACCACCAAAAATATCCATTTAATTATCCTAAAAAATGATGGGTTTCCATGAAAATCCCATACTTTATCGTACATTGCTTCACAGAGCAAGAAAGAGGCCCATACTTCATTAATTTTGGTGGTTGGGGTCGTTTTCTGTAATTTTTCCATGCCAGAGACGTTTTTCCATTTTTCTCCCGCAAAACTCCATCAAAATTTAAAATTGAAGATTCCATCATGTAGAGGATTTCAACATCTTTCCAATGATACCAAAATCATGAAAATCTGAGCTCTGGTGCGAAAGATATGCCCTTCTGAAGATTTAGGGAAAACAGGGCAAAATTAGGGCAAAAATCGGGTTCGGCGGGCCAAAACTTCACTTTTTCCCTTTTTCGCAAAATTGGAAAATTTTCCCAAAAATATCCATGGCCCCACCACTTCAAGAAACATGGCACATCCTGATTGGTTGGTGGCCTTCAACATTTATTCTGGCCCATTTGACCCACAAAGGGACCAAATGCCAAAAAACTTGAAGTCCCTCTAACCCCGCCACTCTGCCTTGACATGTGGCATCATTTCATTGGCTGCGGGCCTTAAGTCCAATTTCACCTTTTCCTTTGCGGGCTTGGAAAGGAGCACAAATGAATCCTTTGGCCCAAAAAGTGCTAAGTTGCGGGGCCTTCAATTTTTCCTCCATTCTCCGCGGGCCAGGGAGCCTCTTTCTCACCAAGCTCCTGAGCCTCTTTGGGCCCGCCTAGGGAAAATTTCCCCTCCAAAATCCGCCGAGCCATAACTCAAAAAATACAAGGAGTTAGGAGGACTTCTTTACCTTTCTGGAAAGGGGAAGAAAAATCCTATCTGATGAAGCCATTTCTAGAATCTTTTGAGTGCTTGAAATGTGTGAAAATTGAAGTTGAATCACAAGGAAGGAAAGAATGAAGGCAAGTTAGCCAAAATAAGCAGGGGCTCATTTTGGATAATAATTTTGGTGACTCAGAGGGGTCATCTGCCTGCTAGATGAATGATTAGTGGCCTTTTGAAGCATCCATTGGGCATGGAGTCAAGCCTGATAACCAACTTTGATCTGAACTATGAAAATCTGACCTCTGAGCCACTTGGAAACCCACTAAAACTTGGAGTTGATCTTCACCAAAAGCCACTGAATGCACTGTGCAAGAGCAACCAAAACAACACCAAACAACTATGTACAAAATTGGAAATCATACATACCCCAAGTGGGATATGCAGAGTGTGCACAAGCACTTCTTCTGCTAAAAGGCAAACCTACCTACACTACTCTAACCTGGAAGCAAAGGTAAGCTAAACAAACCTGCAACTGGTTGTGTAAAATAGCTTCCTTTCTTCAAAATTGGCAGCCATGCAAATGATTTGGAGCTGATCATGGCTGTTAGTATGAGTGGAAAACTAAGAAGAATCTGGTCCTCCACCCAAATCATCAAGGTGTCAACTGAAAAAAAATTGAATACCTCTTTTAGTTGCTCTGCATTTGGATTGAAGAGGTATTGCAGTTGATCCTTGGTACTTTGCATATCATCCTCATGCCTAGAAGCAAGCATGACTGGTGGAAACTCCTCTTTTGGCTCCAATGAAGCCAAATACCTTATTGGGCAAGGTATGATCTATTTGATATTCCCATAGCTTTGAAATTATCCTCCAAAAATGGAGTCTTCTTGCAGACTTCCTTGGGTGAATGGTGTGGAAGAAATGATGAAGTTTTCCTGCTCTTTTCCTTCCTCTTCTAGTGAAGAACATGGAAGATTAATATCTTCCATCCTTGATTCCAAAGAGTTGCTATAAAATGCAGGCTGCTGCAAATGAAATCTCTCCTTCATGGCAGCAGGTTCTTGTGTTTGGAAGATGGATGATGAAGGAGAAAACAATGTGATTTCAACTGGTTCTTCTCCATCAAAACAATCCTCCAAATTTGACAGATAAACTGCCTCCTTGTTGTCCTGCTGCAAATGCTCAACCTCTTCCATGGTGTTCTTTTGATCTGTAACTTGATCACCATGGTTATCTTCATTCTCAAAGATGAAGTTTGAAAGATCAAACTCTTCTTCAATGTTGGATCTTGAAGAGAATGAAGTAGAAGGAAGAACTGAAGGTTCTTCTATAGCCTATTTTGTGTTCAAAGCTTTTGGATCTGCACTTTTCTCCTCCACAGCTGGAATGTACTCCTCTTCTTTTGGATTTGGAGCACCTCCTCCTTCCTCTACTGCTTGAAGACCATCTTTCTCTTGATTGAACTCTTCCTCTAGCATGAAGTTTGTCAAATCAAACTCTCCAATCTATTGTTCTAGAGGACAATTTGGGGCTGCAAGATCTCTTTTAGAGCTTTCCTCCATCATGGATTCATTGGCCAAATCAGGCCTTTCAAATGAAAGAAAGAAAACATCAATGATGTTTTCTTATTTTACTGCTATAAACTCTTATTTGTTCACACCCATTTGCTCTTTTCTAATGGGACTTTGAGCTTATTTTTTTTCCTCTTCCATGGCTGATGCAACTTGAATTGGCAACATTCCTTGGACAGACACTACATTCTTCTTCTGATCAACAACCCTGCTACAAACTTAACCACCATCTAGTTCTTCAACATTTACCTCCTCTGTAGGCTTAACCAGCAAAGGAATTTTTGTAATCCCAAATTTAAGAGCTAAGCTCACTAAGCTCTTAACCATTTCTTCTTCTTTGGGTTCTTCTTCTTGTTGTCCTTCTTGACTAATTTTTACAATTTCTTCTTCCCTACATGGAATTGGGGATGCAAGAGGAGAAGTAGGTTGGGATTCAACCATTTTTTTGTTTGTTTGTGGTGGTGGAAGAGATGAAACTTCTTGTTTATTTGGAGGGGAAGGTATTTATTTTAGCTCTTGTGGAGGGGATTTGGATTTAGAAGAGAAGAGGGAAGAAAAACTGAGATGGGGTGGAAGACTAGGGGATGGAGGGATGGATTTCAACATTTGGAGTAGCATGGGCTGGATTTGGAATTTGGCATTCAAAATGAGATGGTGTTACTTGAGGAATGGAAAGAGAAATACCAGATGATGGTGTAGAACTTACCCATTGACAAGGTTGCTCAACACCAAATTCATAGGCCCCTATCTCTTCAGTCCATTGTGCAAGTTGGGGCAGCATCTCCATCATGAAGTCCAGCTTCTCCTGAGGGCTGAAGTGTCTTGGAAAAGGGCCAACCCATGGACAAGGTGCCCTACAACCAATTCTGAAAGCCTTCATTTGAGTTGTTGCTCTTGACTGCACCATGCCAATCTCCATTTTTTGGATCTTCTCCAACAGACCAACATCTTGCATTTGATTGTCTTCATTGTTTGCATACCCCCTTGCTCTTGGAAAGTTCCATAGACCAAACTAATTTTGGCACTACTGCTCATATGGGTAAGCATGCTGATTTTGAATTTGTTCAAAATGCTGATTTGAAGGAGTTGTAAAACATATTGGAGGTGGAATTGCTGCTACTGTTGTAAATGTGAATTCCATGATGGAAATGAAGTCATGATTGCACAACTTCATGGAATGGGAAAAGATGAAAGAGATGGAAAAGAAAATGGATGAAAAAGGAATGGAAATGAATGAAAAGGAAGGTCTGCAACTTCAGAGATGGGTTTGTTGACCATATGGAGTCGCCAGATGTGTTTGCAATTGCCTCCAAAGGCTGAAATCTTCACGGGAACACACCAACCTGCAAAAAATAAAGTGGGAGACCTCTTGGTCCCACCGGTGCATGCCAAAACTGTTAGTGCAAATTCACAGCACCCCCAAATGAGTTATGGATCTTGATTTTCTAAGGAAAAGTCATTTGGTGTGATTGCACAACATTGAGCTTTCCCAAAGTGTGGGACCTTTGCAAATGGGGAAAGCTCTCCAGAGAAGGTTGGTTCCTCTTCCTAAACTACCTGCCACAAGCTATTCCAGTGCAGGCAAGCTAATCTAACCTAATATAACTTCCAAGGAGACAAGGAGAGGAAGAAAATAAGGAAAAACAGAGCCTACACTAAAACAGTGATACACCAGAGAAGGAAAGTGTTGATTATCTATCAAAACTGCCATGGAACAAGAAGAGGTGAGCAATGGAAAGGATGGACAAGTGCATCACAGACCAAAGATGGATTTCACATAGAAAATGTTCCAAAACTCCATGAACACAGCTCCAAAACCTGCAATGAACATCCAAACATGCACAAATACCCTGTAATGAAGAGAGGTAAGGAAAACAACAAAGAAAATGAGCCAAGGATGGACAAATGCATCACAAAAACATGTTTTTTATTGCTCAGAATTTACACAGTGCATCATTTCATGGTAAGAGGAAAAAATGCCATTACAGAGTAGGGGAGGAGGTTCAAAACTCCATTTTCAACCCTAGGGAAGAAAAGAAGGGAGAGGCAGAGAAGAAGGATGAACAACCTTTTTCAAAATGAGCCAAAACTGGCTTTTATCACTCGAACAGAATGAAGGAAATGAGAAAACGTAGGAAAATCAATTTTAAAACTCCAACCACCAACAAGATCCATTTAATTAGCCTAAAAAATGATGGGTTTCCATGAAAAATCCCATACTTCATCGTACATTGCTTCGCAGAGCAAGAAAGAGGCCCATACTTCATTAATTTTGGTGGTTGGGGTCATTTTCTGTAATTTTTCCATGCCAGAGACGTTTTCCCATTTTTCTCCCACAAATCCATCAAAATTTAAAATTTAAGTGTCCATCATGTAGAGGATTTCAACAGATTTCCAATGATACCAAAATCATGAAAATCTGAGCTCTGGATCGAAATATATGGCCTTCTGAAGATTTAGGGCAAACAGGGAAAAATTAGGGCAAAAATCAGGTCGGTGGGCCAAAATTTGACCTTTTTCCCCTTTTCACAAAATTGGAAAATTTTCCAAAAATCCTCCATCCCACCCCCACCACTCTGATGACACATGGCACTTTCTGATTTGTCTATGTGGATGCGGCCCATTGCCAACTTTTTACCTTTAACACTTTTGACCAAACTTTGCCAAAAAACTAGAAATCCTTCCAACGCCCGACCACTCTGCCTGGACACGTGGCATCATTTTATTGGCTACGGGCCTTAAGAAATTTCATTTCCTTTGTGGGCTCACGGGAGTGCAAATGAATTTTGTGCTTTTAGCCCAAAAAGTTCTAAGTTCTCAATTTCTTCCTCTGCTCCGCCGACCCGAGCCTCTTTGGCACAAAACTCTCCCAAGCTCTGCGGGCCTGCCTTAGGAAAATTTCCCCTCCAAACTCCGCCGAGCCATAACTCAAAAAATACAAGGAGTTAGGAGGACTTCTTTACCTTTCTGGAAAGGGGAAGAAAAATCCTATCTGATGAAGCCATTTCCAAAATCTTTTGAGTGCTTGAAATGTGTGAAAATTGAAGTTGAAGCACAAGGAAGGAAAGAATGAAGGCAAGTTAGCCAAAATAAGCAGGGGCTCATTTTGGATAACAAAATTATTTCAAATTTTTAAATGCCATCACATTCAAGTTTCATACTTCAATATATAAATTATTTCAAATTTTCAAATTTAAAGTTTCAATTTTTCAACCCTTAATCATGAAATTTATCCCCAGAAAAATTGGCATCTTTTGTACTCCTTTCCCTAATGGCTTCGCTTAAGGTAATTTTTGATTGAATAATCCCATAACTAATATGATCTTCCGCAGCACTATTTAGATTCTTTACTATTATGTGTTCTTCCTTTGTCACATCTCAATGGGATACCAAACTAGCATTTGCAGCTGCCATTGTTTTGAATCAAATTTCAAGGTCTAAGCCATTCTCTTTAATTATGCACTTTAGTGTATTGTTTTGTTCGTTAACTAAAACAATATTTTATTTCATCTTCATTACTACGGATAAATTGCTTCACATTTTCCAAGTGAACTTGGAACACCTTTGCCTGACTCTTCAAATTTTCATATTTCAACTACAAAAAAAATAGTGAGCTCAATTAAACTTATTACTAAAAAAATAAAATTTCAAATTAACAAAAAATATTGTTTCAAAGTGATAATACTTACGACTGTTCTATCTCTCTAGGCATTTGCAATTGCCACCAGATCCTTGTCCTTAGACCATTTGCTAAAATATGTCTGGGCTCCAGCACTAATATTTTCAAAAAAAATTAATGTTTTAGCTAAAATATTGTCTTTATAATTATTGTTATACGTGATAGTCCCACTTCTTGCTTGGGTAAGTAACGAATCCATCTTCGCAGGTTGATTCTGGACTATAACGTATTAATTGTCTTTTTGCCAATAATTTTTAAAATGACTTATTATCTCATTGATTAGTACGTTTTCCCTTCTCTTCCATTCTATGAGTTAACTGATATGAGGTACAATAAACAATCAAGTTCTCTAAAGGAAATGGTAGCAACTATTCACCATTTGTATCTGAAGAAGATGATGTCGTTGGAGAGGTATGGAGGATTTCAGGTTTATCATCGTCTGCTACCTCTTTTTTCCTTTGGGTTCCCTAATCCTATTTTCGATCAAATAAATCAATATTCAAATATTGAAATCAAAAGTGAAATGTAAAGAAAGTTTAATAGATTACTTTGAAATAAAAGTATACCTGCTGGTCTTGAATAATCTCACATGTATTGAAACATCATGTTGGGACATTGCTATCAATTCCCAAGTAATATTCATCTAAATTTATATTATTTAAAAATGATATGCTGGTTGCACTGGGTAAGCCACCGAGAGAGAGGGTTAGAATTTGAAATGATGAGGCAATTTTTAGTGTCCCATTAGGGGCCGGAGGAATTGGCATGCATTTACCGATATTATTTTTTCCTAAACCTCTGGTTAGCATTTTGAATCGTAATGGTGGAGGATGTGGTAGTGTCGTTGTTTGTACAGATGGTGAAGGACTGCAATTTACTGAAAAATTCCAAGAAAAACCAACAAAATCATTACTAAATCATATGAAAAACTGTTAAACTATGAAATTATATTAAAAACTATTCAAAACTTGTACTAAAGCAATAAATTCATACCTTGTTATTGAGTGGTAAACTGTCACGGTACTTGAGGTGGCCATGTTGGAGTAGTAATTGGTTGTCTTTGAGATGTATGTGGCTGGGATTACTAAGTAGGGTGTTGAGAATCGACAATTGCATGCGATTGAACTGAGTGAGTTGGCGAAGACATTTGAGAAGCACATGTATATTCCAAAGTCCCTATAAGTGCAACAACAATCGATTTCATGTCAATTAAATAAGGTAAATGGTAAATTGTAAATAGAAAATGGCAATTTTTAAATAGTAAATGCTAGGGTATTATGTCTATGTCGTTTAACTAATGCAAACGCTTGGCGGTTCGGCAATAGTGAACTTCCATTTCAGATTGTGAATCTACCAACACCTCAGCGTGTTGTTGGCCTCTTCCTCTTGATGACACTTTTTTCACGTAAGGGCCTCCAAAAATATTCTCTGCAAATGGTCAATATTTAATCAAATTCCAGAAGCACATAATGTTAGTACTGCATAAAGATTTAATCAGAAGTACATAATCAAGACAATAACCATACTAAAGTCTAATGTTGAAATATAAACTATATACCTATTGTTCTTGAAATGGAATTCAAAAATTCTTCATTGTCTCGTCTGTGCAATTAGGAATTGGTTTGTCTTTTAAATTCAAAAGAGCCTCATAATAAAAGCCAAGGAGATATTTTGTGGAGTGAATAACTAGTTTTTCATAAAGCGATGCATTTGTAATGTCATTTTTTATTATATTGGATAAAAAGGTGCAGCACTCAAATTTTAGCTTTCTGATAGTTGCAATAATGTATGCAATAGCCCAATTTGGTATATCCATTTACCAACCCTGCAAAATAATTCTAGCTTGAAAGAAAGAAATCATGGTAGCAAGAAAGTGGTGTGTAATTCCTTACGTATCCATGCCTCATCTTGATTTATTGACGTGAGCTAAAAAAAGTCATTGGAATTAATATCAATTTGAATTGCATAAAAAAAAATTGAAAAAAGATTACACGTACAATCAACATGGAAACCAAAAGTAGATTTGAGGTACTTCTTATCATTTTCGATGAGGGTTGATTTCATTGTTACTATGGGGGAATTTTTATACAGAATTCTTGTCAACCGATGGATATCAGCTAGATCAAAACTGAATTGGAATATGCGACCTTCATTCAAACTAACATTAAAATTATCGTCCTTTGTATTGTATGAGGAGAGAAGGTAATTTAGAATTCCATGATCAATCTCAAACTGGGGCATCTTAACAAGCCCATCAAAATCACATGCATCTAATAAATCCTTTTATTTTGTATTCATTTACAAAACCGTTTGAATGTGGGGGCACAACAAGTTCCTGTATTGTATCTTACCCTTGGATAAGGCTTGTGGGTTGACTGGATTTTCTATTTGATCTTGGTCTTGAGCTTGGGTTGCACTTGTATTTTCCATTGTACTTGAGCTTGATTGGAGAATATTGATTGTACTTGTTATTGACTAGAGTAGCTTAATTGTACCTGAGCTTGATTCCTGTAGCAGTAAGTTCTAAGAGAACGAAGAAAATTCAGGAGCCAGGAAGTGTAAACATGAAAATGAGGGGTGGTAGGGTATTTATAGGACAAAATTAGGGCTTCTCGAGCCTTGGGCGCACAACAACGAGACTTTGCTAATGCACGACAACAAGTGTTGTTGTTGTTGTGTGGTAGTGAATTTTGTTGATGCCCGACATCAACACTTGCTATCGTGCCTCAAAAAAATTTGCTAACGCATGACAGGAAGTGTTGTTATTACGCATCAAAAAAAAAATTGTTGCACATCAGCAAAGTTTTTTGACGTACAGAAACAAGTGTCATTGTCGCACTTTAGCGAAGTTATTTGACACTCGATAACAAGTGTTACTGTCAAACGTCAAAAAACTTCGCTGACGTGTGACTGCAACACTTTCTGTCACGCGTCAGTGAAGTTTGTTGACGTGTGAAAATAACACTTATTGTCGCGCATCAACAAACTTCACTGAGTTATAAAATATTGTTGTTGTGCGTCAAAAAACTTCGCTTACGCTTGACAACAACACTTGTTATCACACGTTAACTATGTGTCATTTTTTTTCTACGCCTGCAGAATTTTTTTCCCTCAGGGTGCTCACTCTCGCTGAAATAATAACAGGCAAAAATTTTGTTCTCAAAAATAAGAAAATTCGTCTTTACGTGAAAGTAGTTCCAAGTATATTCGTCGAGGATTTTCCACCTCCATTTTACCAGAGTCTTGCTAAAATGAATGGTGGGGATTGCTTGCCATCCCAAGTGGAGGTAAGCCAAAATCAAAGAAATGAATATTTTCTCTTGGAATGTGCAAGAATTAAATATGCCCCAGGAAAAAAAGAATCCTCAAGGATTTTAGACTCAAACATTGTCCTAATATCTTGATGCTGCAAGAAATCAAACTGAAAGAGGAGGATACACTTTTTTAGTTCTAGCCTAATGCCTCCTTTGCTTCACAAGAGTCTGATGGTAACTCTGGTGGATTGTGTACTTTTTGGAACCTGAAGTTTCTCTTTGGAGAATGTATCATTAAAACCCCCCATTTCCTAGGGATATTTTTCCAATAAATTTTTTCTGATATGGGTTGGATTGTTGTAAATATTTATGCTCCTAATCTTAAAAACCAAAGAGAAAAAATATGAAAGGATTGGTTGGACTTTCGCTCTTCTTGCAAACACTTTTTGTGGCTTATAGCTAGTGATTTCAATACTCCAATGCATTTATCTGAGAAGCAAGGTGGAACTAGTGTTAGCACTAATAGATTGGAAGCCTTAGCTGACTTTATTAGATTGGGTGAATTCTTTGACATTGATCTTCACGGAGCTTCTTTCACCTAGTCTAACAGAAGACTCATAATCAACCATATCCAAATCAAATTAGATAGATTTCTTGTCTTTATGGATTAGATCGCTCACTATAATTATTTCTATATGCAGGATCTGCCCAATATAGCCTCTTATCACTGCCCCTTGCTCCTCATGGCTACGTAAAATCAGTGCTCAAAATATCCTCCCTTTCACTTTGAGCTTGCTTGGTAACAAAATCATAATTTAGAAAAGTTGATCAAGGAATGGGGGATGAATGATATTCAGGGCTCAACTATGTACAAGTTTTCTAAGAAACTTAGTTATGTTAAGAAAAAACTTAAGAATTGGAAACCGTAGGTTTTTAGAGATATTTGTAGAAGGAAGGATCTTCTCACTTTGAAACTAGATTTTATCTCGGAGGAGATTGATTTGAAAGGAAGATCCCCTCAACTCCATCAGTAAGAAATTTCCCTTTTTAGTGATTCTCACTATACACTTGTTGAGGAAGAAATATATTGGCACCAAAGACCCATGGCTATTTTGCTTTAGCAAGGAGATCGAAATATGAAATTCTTCCATATGACTGTTATGAAGCATAAGAGCAGCGATAAAATCAAAGAGCTACTCACTATAGAGGGATCTTATTTGAATAAAGATGATGGGATTACTGCTGAGTTAATCAACTACTATACTAGTCTCCTCCATACTGGCCCTCCCCCATGTGAAGAGGATTGTCAAGAAATGCTTCAACATATACCCAGTTTGATAATCGATGATATTAATACCAAACTCACCCTGCTCTTCTTGGTGGAGGAAATCAGGAGAGTTTTTCTTTATATGAAAGGTGATAAATCACCTGGCCTTGATGGTTTCCCTATGACATTTTTTCAAACCTATTAGCATATTGTGGAACCTGATCCGCATGCTGCTATTTTGGAGTTTCAACAAAATGACCTTTTGTTAAGGGAGTGGAATAATACCTTTGTTGTACTTGCACCTAAATCTATGGGATCAAATTTGATTTATAACTATAGGCCCATTAGTCTCTGTAATAATTCCTACAAGATCATAACCAAAATGTTAGCCTCCAAGCTTAAACATTTCATGACTAACTTAATTTCGAAACAACAAAATGGGTTTATTGGAGATAGATTGATCCAAGTTTGCATTATTAATGTTCATGAAGAGATGCACTCTACTTCTCTCAAAAAATTGGCTAGTATGATTATCAAACTTGATATACAAAAGGCGTTTGATAGAGTTAGTTGGCCCTTATTACTTTGGGTTCTTGAGAAATTTGGTTTTGTAGAGGAATGAAGATCTTGGGTTTACAACTGCATCTCAACTCCCAAATTCTCCATTCTCATAAATGACATCCCACAAGGTTATTTTTCCTCCAATCATGGAATCAGGCAAGGGGATCCCCTTTCACCCTTCCTTTTTATTCTCATGGCAGATACTCTCAGTAGATATTTGGAAGTTGTTAAAAGAGCTAGCAGTATTACTAGCATTACTACTACCTCCAAGTCTCCTACAACTTGCCACAATCAACTAGTTGATGAAAATTTTATGCTTAGTTTAGCTTCAATTATGGAAGTTAAATTTTTGAAACGAATCTTGGATTGCTATCAATCAACTTCTAGGTAGAAGATTAATTTTAATAAGAGTAGTATTTATTTTATTAACACCCCTACCAGTAGGCAATGGAAGATTACCGATATATTTGGATGCATTATTATGGATCTCCCCTCTTCTTATTTGGGTCTTCCCCTTTTCCTTGGAAGAAAACTCACGATTCTTTGGAATCTAGTTATTAACAGATTCAAAAATAAACTTTTTGGCTTGAAAGGTTCCCTTCTCATCTAGGATAGAAAGCTACAACTGGTTAAGGCCACTTTGCAGAATCTACCGATTTATTTTATGTCTTTATTGAAAATGCCTTCCTCTGTGGCTTCTACTCTTGAACAAATCCAAAAAAAGTTCCTTTGGTCAGGGTTAGAAGAATGAAAGAGAATGCACTTATTTTCTTGGAATGTGGTTTGTAAACCAACTGCTCTTGGAGGTTTGGGCCTGCGCAGAATTTCCGATATGAATTCCTCCATGCTTGATAAACTAGGTTGGGAAATTGATACTAATGGAAAGGCTTCCTGAACGTGAATGATGATATCAAAATATATTTCTTCGGGGTAATATTTCTTCGCTGAAGACATTCCAAATGGTTCAGCTATTTGGAACACCATCAAAAGCACTAGAAAACATATACAGGGAGGCACTAGATGGAAAATTGGTAATGGTAAGATGGTTGCTTTCTGGAATGATAGACAGATTGGAGACAATGCCTTTTCTGATGATCCTTCATGGGATCCTATAAGATCTAAACTTACTAGAATTTGTGTGCATTTTGTTTACAAATACATTGATTACTCCTCCTCTTACCCATGTTGGTTCATACCTAGCTGGGAAGGAGCGAGTTGTTACTAGCTTTAATAGATTGAAAAACTAAAGTTTTTTTGTTCCAAAATTTTTTGCATATCTCTTCTATGGAAGATGCTAGAATCTAACCTCTCTCTACTTTCGGTTCTTTCTCTGTTAAGGCTACTTATCTCTCCCTACCTCACCACTCAGAGGGCCTTGCTTTATCTAAAATTTGGTTGCCTCAAGTTATTCCAGAAGTGGGTTTTTTCACTTGGCTTGCTTCTAGAGACGCCTTCCTCTCCTGTGAGAATCTCAAGCGGTGGGGTTATTCCCTCCCTAGCATGTGAATTCTTTGTTTTGAGGCTCTTGAATCCTCTGCCCACTTACTCTTTCATTGCAATTTTTCCTTTTCAGTCTGAAGTCTCCTACTTAACATTTTTGGAGTGTCTTAGGTATTTTCTAAGTCCATTTCAGAAGTTTTCAGCCAATGGGTGTCTCTCTTTCAGTGCCAAATTGTTAATCTTTCCTAGAAACTTCTTCTTCCTCACATGTTATGGAACATTTGGAAAGAGCATAACAAACGTATTTTTAAAGAACAACACAGTAATCCCCAACAGGTCTTCACCTTGGTGGTAGCTGGTCTTCAAGAAAATTTAAATTGCTATATCTAGAAACAACATAAATGTAAAATTGCTCTCATCACAGTTGCAACAACTTCTAATCCCCCTTCAACCCCCCAATTCATCTGTTTTAAGGGTTAATACTACCTGGACCCATCCTCCTTTAGGTTGGCTTAAAGTCAATATTGATGGTGCTCCAAAAGGTAACCCTAATATATCAAGTGGAGGTGTCTCTATTAGGGATGAGTTGGGTCAACAGATGGCTGCTTCTGTTTCCTATTTTGGTAAGGTTCTAATCACAAAGCTAAAGCCCTTGCTATTTTAAAGGGTATGGAACTTACTTCTAATTTTGGCAGGATCAACATAATCATGGAAAGTGAATCCTAAATCTAATTAACCTTCTAAATAATAAGGGTATCGCTAGCTGGACCATTAGCAGTATAATTTATGATATCAAGCTTCCCCAATCTCAATTTAGCAATGTCTAATATCAACACATTTTCAGGGAAGGAAATAAAGTGGCCAATATGTTAACTAATATTGGAGTCTCTCATGAGAGTCATCAAACAAGGGTTGGGAATTTTCCTGAATTACTTCTAAAATTCTTTAATGATGACTATCCTACAAAGAGTTAATTCAAGCAAGTATTGTTGGGTCACTATTGACAATGATTACTTGGAATTCATATTTAATCGCCCCTTTTCTTATTCCACTGCCAGAGATGATCTCATTTATTATGATTTGAAGGCTTTTCTTATTGGTTTTATTTGTCACACGTGGAAAGCCAAGATCTCGAATTTTAAGTTATTAATGGGGGTTTTTAATCATAAATGGAAGTTGTCCTTTTGCTAGTGGGCATGTGGCAAAGGAGGTTTGTGAATTTTTATACAAGCCCACATTATTATTCTATTTTATATCATCTTTCTTCTCATATTTTCGTCTATGCAAAAAATGGGGGGTTCTCTGGTTCAATTAGAGCCTGCTAATTATGAAGAACTTAAGAAGGATGAAGTTGTTTGGAATCTTCTTGAGGAAGAGGGGGTTACGTCATTCATTAAAAGGATTTCAGGGCACTCTGTCATGGTGTCATGCATCATTTTATCTTCCTGGAAGCAAGGTAATGTGAACGTGGGTAAAACTAAATTTGAAATCACTACCGAGAGTATTGTTGTTGCTACGGGGCTTTCTAATGATGGTGATATTTATTTTAAGAGGTATTTGAAAGCAGAAATGGTGGCCTTTCTGACTAAGAGGAAAGATAAGGTTAACATTTATAAATTAGGATATGAAAGGACTTCACTGAAGGAACCCTTGGATCGTTTTTCCAAGCAATTTATGTGGTATTTTACGCTAGAGGGAAGGTACAAGGTCGTTTTGGTCCCCAACTCTTCATTCTAGCTCATTTTCAAAACGGTGTTAAGGTGAACTTAGCTAATTTTTTGTACCAATCTTTAGTTTTTTCCATTAAAAAATCTCGCATTGGTGAAGGTCATTTACTTCACCAAGATTTACTTTATTTTCTCTTTAAGCATGTTGTTGATGTTTGCGCCCTTAACTATTTTCCCACTGTTGTTGAATCAGCCCGCTATTGGGCCCCCCTTCACCTCCTCCCCATCCTACTCTTCACCACTTTCATTGTTGCCTTAATCCCTCGCCTTCCTCTAATCTAGAAGTCAAAATTACGGGCCATTGTGATATCACTTCCTCCCCCCTGCTCGTTCTCCATCCTCTTCTCCTCGCCCGACTATTTCTCCCCCAGCGGCAACTCCACACCCACTCTTGTTTCTCCCTCACTTGATGTTGTGGGTTTTTTTCTTCACAACCTTGGTCCTAAGGGTTCTGTGAATGAAGTTTCAATTCC
This sequence comes from Taxus chinensis, assembly GCA_019776745.2. Lineage (NCBI taxonomy): Eukaryota > Viridiplantae > Streptophyta > Pinopsida > Cupressales > Taxaceae > Taxus > Taxus chinensis. The sequence continues at coordinate 477,624,730 of CM034155.1, forward strand.
TGAGATTCTACTCAGTCTTAATAATTCCTAACCGGAGTCTCCAATCCCTTCGGGGACTGGTGAAAAAATGGATTGCTCTGATGACAAGGTTGTTGCTGACTTGATGATCACAGATGATGTTGAGGAGGATTCTGGATTTTTTGCATAGGATGATGCTGAGGATGTTGCAGAGGATGTTGTCAAGGATGTTGCAAAGGAAGTTGTTGAGGATGTTTCCAACTCTTAGGCTGATTTGGTCCACCAAGCTAAGGTTGTCGTCGAGCTGATCCATGGAGTCTACAGTAACATCGACAATGCTCTCAATGTTATTAAGAAATGGAAAGAATCTACTGATGAGACCTGAGTACATCTCCAAAATGGTTACATGAAACTGTTAAGTGTTGTTGAAAATCTTGCCGATAACTCTGTTGATTCTGTTGTGATGGAAGCTTTTAATGATCTTAAGAATATTATACCTATGTAGCCTGGGGTGTGGGATTTATTATGGTACTTTTATCCAAATAACTCTCCTAGCTATTTGGATGAATTTTACTTTCACTCTGGCTTTGATGCTTTACATTTTAGGTTGTGCGCCCATATACTTGCTAATTTAGCACTTTGCATAGGTTGCAATCTGTCCACGCGCTCCCCGCATCTTGTAATTCTTCTGCGTGCCCCTCTACAGACGCCTTCCAAATCGGCTAATCTTCGGGGCTTCTTGTCGCATGCCCTCTTTTCTTTCTGTCACCATGCGCCCTTCCTCAATTGGATATTCGTGCCTTGCTTCCATACTTGTCTTTCGTAAGTATGTGTTCTTTTCTACGGCACGCGCACCTACGCGCGTGCATTCTCCCTGTTTTCATTTCACGCACTTGCATCTTGCTGCGCACCTTGCTTCCTTGTCACCTTCTTTCCACTCACCCTTACACACCTTCTTGTTTCTTCCTTCGCAATTTTATCCCCTTCCATTTCCTATCTTTTTGCGCCTTCCTCCCGCGCACCCACTTTGTTCCCTTCTTCCCGCACACACGCCTTCTTTTCTATCCCATGTGCCCTCCTCACGTGCCCTTCTGCAAATGCCTTAAAATTGGTCATCCCTACTCTTCCTCTTGCATGACCGCATACACCCTATTGTGCCACGCACCCTCCTCATGCGCGCCTTCCCTCTATTTCTTTTCTGTGCCTCGTCCCTGACTCCCAAACTTTAAAATGCCATAACTTTCAATCCAGAGCTCCGATTTTCACAAAATTGGATTTTTCAGAACGTGCACGACATCCTCTGTGCCACAAAAAATTGGATTTCTTAATTCTAATGAGGATACATTTATGAATATTAAAAAAACATATTCGGATCCAATCAATTAAATATCCAGTCTCGACAAAAGATAGAAATGCCTGGTGAACCCAAAATAGTTGCCTCCACTCAAAATGCCATATCTTTTGCATTTCTCAATGAAATCGTGCAAAATCAGCGTTTTTGGGATCGGGGTTTCTAACCCAATGTACAAAGGTCAAGAAATCCATGGTTTAATGAAGAATCGATAGTGATTTTTCTGAAAATGTCGACATGACCTAAACAATGTTTTTGGTGGTTGGGGTGCATTAAATAAAGCATGGGCAGACATTTCTTACTTCTGCACATTATGGGATAGCATGGTGGACCTTTTTCAAGTGACATGTCATCATTCCACTCCATTTTGACATCTTACAAGTGGCAGGAATGGAGATATTTGGGATTTCCATTTTCTCTCCCTCTCTTTCCTCTCAACATTCTATAAATTTGAATGCTGAGATCATTGTAAAAAGGAGATTTTATGGGATGTGGAGAAACTCTACAAAGCTTGTTTCTCAACATGATTGAGCTACAAACCCTCTCATGGGCCTGACAAGTGTATTTGTGCCTTTATTTCAACAATGTAATGGACTGTGCATATTCTAAGAGCAAAAAAATTGTGTTTGTGGTGTTCTTTCAACCCTTACATTGTTTTGTTGTATCTCCTTGCCCCTCTATTTTTGTTGTTGTTTTTCTGAGCATGTATGTCTCATTTGCATGTGCAAGGATGTTGTGTTTCATGGATATTTAGTGGTAAATGAAGATTTGGGTTTGTGTCACATTGGTCTGGCCTCTCTCAACTCTATTTTCTTTCTGTATTCTCCATCAATAGGATATTTCACCCCCTTTTCTTGGTGATATCACCTATGTAGTGTAGGATTTATTAATTTTCATGCTCTCTCTCTCTCTCATTGGTCCCTTGGAATTGTTAGATTAGGAGTAAACAGTCACATTTCCTTCCTTAGAAATAGTTTAGTGCTAGGAATAGGTGGAGGAACCAGCCTTCTTTGAAGGTCCATATCAAGTAGAAAGTCCCACAACTTGAGAGATGGTCCAATGTTACCCAAAAACACCGGTTCCTCATTCACACAAGCATGACAAATCAAAGGGTGCTTTTTTTTATAATAGGTACTTTTTGGATTGTGGATCTTTTTTGATGTTTGTCTATATTTTCTTTTGTTTAGTCTTGAATATCTAACCGTTTGGGGTCTTTTGTAATATGGATGTGGGTCCTAGCAAAACCCTCACTTTTTACTATAATCCAAAAAAATAATAATAATGATTTGCAAGTATTTGTAAAAAATTAAGATGTAGAGCTTTTACCTCCATAATGTTAAATTGATTGTTTTTTATAAATGATTTTTAAAAAAATATAAACTTAATTTATTTCAAAATGTTGTAATGAAAATAAATTGAAGATTATACCCTTTAAAAATAGAAACTTAAATATATTTGAGTATGTTATAGAGAAATTAAATTAAAGTTTCCATATCTATATTAATGATTTGAAAATGTTGTATAAGAAATAGATTGAAAATGGTAGGCTTTTACATCCATAGTAATAATTTAAATATATATTTTAGAATAAATTCCCTAACTTCTTAAGGAAATATGTACACTTCATCCATATAAACATCACTTAAATGTATCATGAATACTGAATAAATTATTTATGTTAGTGGAAGATGAATTTATGTAAACTGCCACTTAAATTGGTTTAAAATTACAAAGTTATATACCCTAAAATATTACACCATTTTTTTATTAAAGGTAAAAGATTTTGGAGGGACCTTACCCAAGAGTACAACTAGAGGCTCAACAACCAAGATAAACATTACAAAGCAATGTGGCTAACAAAAAGAAGGGGGCCACACCCCACCCAAAAGCAGAAACAAACTAAGTACTAGGGCAAGGGCCATTTGCAAACAAGAAGCCCTACTACGAGCAAAACTATAGCAACAATACAACATCATAACAACATTACAACAATTGCACCATAAACAAAGAAACACATACACTAATTGATGGATTTGTTGTAAACCTTGATAGAAATTTTGAGTGCATGATAAAGGTTCAAAGTAGTACTAATGTTTGGATTCTAGTTGAAGGCTTTGAAATTTTTGGTGGGATTCCCATTCTTCCACATGGAGGCTAGTATCCCACTGACATCGCAGATCTGTTGGATGTGAACTTGCATGAGGTCGAGACCTGCCCTATGGAAGGCCAAGTAGTTGTGTTTATCTTCCAGAGTTGAATGGCAAGGGTGTTGAATTCCTCTCTGAGGCTTGAAATGGAGTCTGTAGCTAAGTTCTTAATGTTGGATTTAGGAAGAAAATCCACATTATCTTCAAGTGATTTCAGAGTCTCAACTTAAATTTTTAATTTTTCCAGGAAAGTGTCCTGATCACCAACAACAATAATAGCAAGGGAGCTATCAACCACTAGAACCTCTTTACCTTTATTGCTCCTAAGAACCCTTTTGGGGGGAGGCACAATGCCATGGTCTTGATACATGGGATTATTGGAACGGATATGAGGTTCTTGAGGAGGTAGTGGGGCAAGTAGATGACGAGGGTCATTGGCCACGACATCAATAATATACTGGTGAATAAGAAATATGACTCCCTAATGTAATGGAATAGTCCTTTTATGCCCCTAAATCTCCAACACCGATTTTTTCAAAAATTACAGGATGTAGTATGACAAACTCACCTTGGCTTCGCACCTAAAATGATTTAGAAGCACCAGGTGATGCAACAGGATTGTAGAGAACTGTGTTTTGAGAGTGGCATATCAAATCATCATACGAGCAACATCGTTAAAGGGCTTTAGGATTGTGTCACAAACAATGCCTTCCTTTTTGGTTTCCAAACATTCCCCATCATCTAGTAATATTTTTTCCTCATCTTCTTTGTTGAATTTGTTCTTGAAGAACTTATTGCCATCCATGCTAAGCCCAATGATAAAAGAGATGAACTGCTCAGAGATACTGAAATCTCTACCTTTGTACTGGATAATCCTCTCTTTCCAATTTTCCACAAATTGGAGAGATATGTATTGGTCGTGTCCCTTGATCCTCTAAATAAAATCTGTAAAACCCCCAATGTTGAGGGTTTCCTAGAGCTCTACATTTTCTTTCCACTGAGGATCAAATATAGGTTCTACTCTGCATGGGGCCCCCCCATAGTGAATAATGTCAATGATCGTGAAGAGTAGAGCTTGTAACAAATGCAAGCAGTCTTGCCGACAACACTCTAGCAGCCTAAAAACTTGGTTGTTGCAGAGATGAACCATGATTCCTTCTCCCAATTTTGTTTAAGATGATAAAAGCACTCGTTTTTCACGGTAGGGGGGTAATTAAATCGATTAAGATCAATCTGCTTTAGAAATCCATGCCAAGGTTTCCACGCGTGTGAGAGCCACCAGCTAGGGATTTGCATTTGCTTCTTTAATGATGATTTGACGAACTTCGTCTGGAGTGTCATGGAAATTACTTATTAATGCACACCCATACATTAGCCAAAATGTATGCTGATTTATTACCCTCCTATACATATGTTGAAACATGATGTTAATATCATTGCATATAGTCGGGGCTTTATTAATAAAATCACTTATGCTTCTACTTGGAATTTGGGTCTTAGAAAGATTATTGATAATGTTCATTGAGTCGCCTTCCACAATGATGTTAATCACTTTGAGGGTCCTAGCAATTCTTATTCCCCAGAGAGTTGTTAGGGCTTCTGCGTAGTGGCTGGTTTGCTTACCCATGGACCCTACATATGCGGCAATGAGGTTACCCAAGTGATTTCTAAGAAGACCACCACCATTTCATTCATTAATGAAACACCATTTATATATAACAAAGGAATGGTGGAGACAAAATGATAATTATCCGTAGTCTATAAAAACAACTTTTATCACACAATTTAATTCATTCATTAATAAAACATCATGTATATATAATAATAAAAGGACGATGGAGATAAAATAATAGTATATTATCGAAAGAGTAGTCTATAAAAACAACTTTTTCAAGTATAAAGACAACCTAAAATTGACAACATAATCCCTTTATTGACAAGAAGGACGATGGAGATAAAATAAGAATATATTATCTAATGCGTAGTCTATAAAAACAACAATTTCAAATATAAAGACAACCTAAAAATTGACAACGTAACCCCTTTATTGGCCAGAAACACTGAACCTTTCTATATAAATATATGCTAATAAGGTCCCACCAGTGGTCCTAGAATTATTTATTTTTCTCATGGACCCTCCTCCCGTGGTCACATGAGAAATAAATAATATGCACCATGGGAAAAGCATAGCAGGGAGGCGGCCAAATATAAGACAAATGACTTCGTCAAAATCAACACCAAGTTATGTCACAAAATCATCGTCACAGCTAGACACGATTAGACGCCCGTTAAAGTGTGTTGATGTGGAATATATTCACATGACAGCGGTATACACCCACGTGATGACGTGGAATGAATTTTGCCATAAAAATATGGCCACGTGGAAACTTTGGAAATGGATTCATCTCCCACGGTAATGACGTGGACATGAACAGCACCATGCATGGTTCAAAAGAAATGAACGTGGAATGAACGCCTTCCGTAAAGGAAAACTATCATTGAAATGGGAAAAATATTCGGACCTTAAAATGCTAGCCAACTTTTTTATGTTACATCAATAGAGGATGCTTCCGTGGTTGTGTGCACCTCTTAATTTAGGGTTCAAAGTTAATTGTGATATTTTTTTCGATATGAAGAGATCCTAGTTTAGTAGAAAAGAGATGCCATGTGAAAACTCCATCTGAACTACGTTACGTATGATAGGTAGGTTAGGAATATTATTTACACCCTACACTTGATCATGTAAATGGAGCTCTGAAAAGTGGTTTGAAATGCCCCAGGGTAATCACACTAATCAGAAGTTTTTCTAATTAGATCTAAATTATATAAATTGATATATCATATTTAATTATAGAATTGAATCTAGTTTTTAGAAGTATATGAATATTGAGAGAATACATACAACATTTGAAAAAACTAAGATTTGTAAAGTGATTTGTTGTTAATTTGGACATCTCGTATCAGAAGTTGCAATAGATGTAGACATCCATCATCGTCAAAACACGGTTTTAGTTGAACTAGAACTATAGGATGGTTTTGGCTCCCTCCAACTACGAAATCAATTTGATGAATCTGATCCTTTGTTTCTAGGTTCCACAAACCTCGCCCACTATTTGTTAAATTTGTTATGAGTTAGTGGGAAATTGTTCTCCTTCCCCCAAGCCCTAATGTGACCTTAACACCTTACAAAAATTTAAAAGACAAGTTTTGGTTGCTAGGCCCTATCTCAATCAATTCTTGATTGAGAAAAGTCTTAAAATTAACACTCGACAAAAGCCAATAAGAGATTCAGTGTACGCTAGTGACTCCACATTTATTCTTTTAATGGATATAATAAGTAGTAAATCACAGGTTCTAATAGATGTAGAAAAGGTAACAAAATCCATGTCATCCATGATCGTAAAAACATGGTTCTAGCTGAACTAGAACTGTAGGACGGTTTTGGCTCCCTCCGACTACAAAATCAACTTGATAAATTTGATCCTTTGTTTTTGGGTTCTACAAACCTCACTCACGAGTTCTTAAATTCATTGTGAGTCAGTGGGAAATTGTTCTCCTTCCTCCAAACCCTAATGTGGCCTTAATACCTTACAAAGATGTAAAAGATAAGTTTTGGATTCGAGGCCCTATCGTAATCAAATTTTGCTTGAGAAAAGTCTTAAAATTAGCACTCAATAAAGGCCAGTAGGGGATCTAGTGTATGCTAGTATCTTAGCACTTATTCTTTCATTGAGTACAATAAGTAGTGAATGTTAAGTCAAGCATTTTTTATACATAGATGTTTTAAAAATAAATAAATTATGTGAGCTTACAACTTCAATATATTTCCATTGTAATTGACTTAATATCTTAAATGTACTAATATACTTATATTTGTATAAACTCTTGTAATGACCATTTGGTCATACGTTTTTAAAAAACACATTATTTTTTCTAGATGAATAATATAGCAATCATCAACCGAGAATGGATGGCATAGTAACCATGTCAATCCATAGTCCTGCAATTTTATAAATAATCGACTAAAAGGAAAATAAAAAACATAAAAGTCTTAACATACAATTCATAGTTACTACTAGTTACTTTTGTAGCAAAGCATAAATAATAGTTCATTGATTATCATGTACTTCATAATTTTCATTCTTTACAAACCATTTAAAATACTAACATAATTTAAAAATAATAATAATGTCTCAATTCATCTCAACTCCATCCGAGATGGAAATTAAAAGATGTGTTCTCAAATCTATTATTAATTCCTGCCAAGGCAAGTACACTTATTTAACACTTTTAACCAATCCAAATTTTTATTTCCTTTTTCATTTTTCATGTTTCCAAAGTTTTTAATTCTTAATGTAATATTTAAGGGGAAAAGTTAGAATAAGATCTATTTCAATATTTAGAATATTATAATAATTTATATTTTTACATACATACATATGTATGTATGAATGAATGAATGATCCGTCAAATGGTATGAATGTGTTATGTTTGTATTCATTGGTTTTATTACTTATAAAACTCAAAAAAATAATGCTTGTCAAATCTCAAAAAAATAGTGTTGGTCCAAAACAAACATTATGGATCACTTGTCTATAATTTAAGGAATAACTTGTAATTTTATGTTTTACTTTTAAAATTAAGTTTTGGAAAAACTTCTTATATTGATGTAATAACTTTATATGTTTGAAGTTTTTTTCTAAGTACGTATTCATTTATGCATCTATATAATATATATGAACATTTTATTATCATATGACTTGACTTTATATTTACAACCATCTATAGTTAGAAACGTTTTTAGTGACTAATGTTTCGGCATTATATTTTAAATTAGGCAAAATAATATAATTAATATAATACCCACAAAAAATAAAAGGTAATGTTCATATATTTTAACAATTTTTAATATATATCTATGCACTTCAATCATATTTGTATATAAATCTATATAAAAATCATGGTTATATATATTTATTTATGTAAGTGGGACTAGAATCTCATTTCAAAAATTTGTAACTTTTTATTGTTAAAAAGACAAAAATGTGTGAATTGTTGTCAAATTCAAACCCTAAACTATATGAGCTATTCTGAGCATATCACATTTGTGTCATTATATGCAATTCAATCATTAACATAATTTACAATACAAAGATAAGGACTAACTGTTGTGTTTCCCTTATTTCAATCATCACTATTTACTCAAACGCAATTATTAAAGTTTCAAAATAATCATTTTCTAAATTCACAAGTACAACCCTACTGAAGAGATTCTCTTCGTACTTGTGTATCAAGAATGAACAAGATATCTACACATAAGCCTTTAGGATGGAATAGAAAAGGGAAATGAGATATGAACAATTTTTTGAGGGAGGGATATTATGTGTGTACCATTCTCCAATTTATCAAGTATACATGTATGTGACAATGTAAAAACAAAGCGACATAGTGAATAGGGGTATGGTATCATAAATTACTCCTATTTTTTTGGCCAAAATTCTTAAGGAAAAACATTAGTTACATTTGAATCCCTACTCCTATTTTGGGCTTGTCAACAAGGTGAATACTTTCGTAAAACCTATAGTAACCCTCACCCTAAATTGCATATCATCATATTTATTTTAATCATACTTTTGTATATGCAAATGTTTGCAGATGGTATATTGAGTTGATCAATATTTTTTTCTTCAAAACAATTTTAAATGTCCTCCAAAAAATTCTTATAAGTTTTGCATCTTTGTGTGATACTCTATTACATAAAAACCTATGCAACCTCGTAATATTTCTAAAAAATAAGTTGGCAATACATGTTACATCACCATTCTTTTGACATGCCATAAAATGTGCCATCTAAAAAAATATATCCACCACAACAAAGATGGAATCATAACAACTTTGTGTTTTAAGAAAACCTAAAATAGAATCCATACTTGTATCTTGTATATCAATTAAGAGGTTCCTTATGATTATCCTCCTTTTCTCAACAATGTAGATTATAATATAATTAGAATACCATTTTGGGACAATAAGAAATACAATATTGTAGCCAAGTGGTGCATGAGAAGGTTATTCACACTCTATCAAAGTTCTAGGGTTCCAAATTTTAAGTCTATGATAGGGAATGAATTCATACTAGGATCCTAGGTTGTAATAAACAAAATGGAAGGAAATTGCATGCCAAAGATATAGATTAGGGTTGTAAGCCATGTGGTGGGTATAGGTAAGGTTTGATGATAATAATAATAATAATAATAATAATAATAAAATAAAATAATTCAATAGACAAGAATATGCTACCATCTATGTGCATGATATATCAATTATACAGTAGTCAAACCAAAATATACACTAAGGAAAGTGAAAGTACGAGATACTTACCTTTTTGAAGACATTGTTGGTACATTAAACCTTCAAGGTTGTACCACCAAATGATATATTTGTTGTGGGCTCACCACACGAGAGATAGGAAGAAGACCTAAGCAAACCATAGTTGAGGACTTAAAATATGTGGTAAACATTTTTGTGCAACTCTTATTATAATGGAGGTCTAGATGGTTCTAGGTGATGATGGCGACCCATAGGTTCCTATGAATGATATTTTTATGATATAATTAAGTTTTCTTAAGTTATTTTACTCTATGATGGTTGACCCAGGTGAATTAGGATCAAGAGATGGGTATAAAGGCAAATTAGAAAGTTCATTTGAGCTAATTGTGAAATAAGAGGAAAAGTGTAACCTAGAGGGTAAATTTTGGAGGGTAAGAGGTATTTTTTACTTGAAAGAGAGGTATGAGAGTATGTTATGATGTTCTAGCATGTGATCTGATATGGGCAAGCTAGGTCACATGTTAAAATTAGCTTGAAGAAGAAGCATGTAAGTAAGGAAGCTAGAGAGCATTTTTGAGAGAGATAGAAGAAGAGTGAGCTTTACTATGTCATCATTGATTTTTGGAGTAACATTTTAGATACAGAAAACAAATCATGTGGCTTTGGTTGGTGTTGAGTTATATTGGGGATTGGTGCCTCCATGTAGGGTTAATTCTTTACTAAATTAGGGGTTGACGCTCCTTGTGGGGCTGGTGCCTCATTAAACCTAGGGGTCGGTGCTACTTGTTGAGTTAGTGCTCAACTAAATTTGAAACATGGATAGAATAAAGTTTTGTTTCGGTGGGTTTTCTTCCCCACGAGGGTGTCCCACTTAAATCTTGTGCTCTGTAATCTTGTGCTCTCATGGTGTATGCTCATGTGTTTGGTTAATCGTTTCTTAATCTATAAGTTGATGAATGTTTGACGAATACATTGAATAATTGATGGATGTTAATGTTTAAGAGAATGAAATTTTTAATGGCCCAATGATTCACCCCCAGCGGTTGTGCTTCCAAAGCAAAAAAGTTATTTACTTCTTTAATTAGATGAAATTTCCATTATTGATGATAGAGTAGAGTATATAGATAATCAAGTCGCAGAAGAGATATAGAGATGAACTAAATGTATTTTGAATGTGAGAATTTATATTAACAAGGAAGCATAGTTAAACTCAACATTGCAAAAGGATAACTTAACATATTTGTTTTTTGTACACAAATCACTATTTAAACCACTCAAACAACTTCCACAATAATTGTCCCAACTAGTTGAAAACAACCGTAAATAGTCTTATAGACCAATCAAACAATTGTAAATAAAAAATTCCTTGTGATATTTGAAACTAGATTGTAGGAAAACACTCACCCCTCTTGACTAAATCACATACAACTCATTGATAATTAATTGAACATAAACATAATTTTTCTATGCATTCTCCACATCATTTCCTTGCAAATTCAATGAACATTAATGAAAGCAAATTAAAAATATTAAACATTGAGAAAAGGACATAATTTGAAATACATGCTCAAAAAGGGCATCATCGTGTCTAACAAAAGAAGAAAGAAGCTCTAATTTTCAAACCCATCTTACACTTTTGATCATGAAGCTACAAGATGTTAACATGTGGACCAAGTCAGTCCCTCATATAAAGGCTCTGAATGAGTAAATCCATTTTTATTAAAGTGGGTTCTAGAAGCCCTAGATAAATAATTAAACTAATTCAAATTAAACATAATTATTTTCATGTTACTCCACTTGATATTTCCCACAACAGTAAATAGACATCCATCAACCCCAAAATATGATAAAAAAAGTATAAATAATGAGAATATGATGATATTTAAATATTCATGTGGGGACACATGACATCATCCCATTTCATGGAGGATGAAGGGAGTTGTAATTTTGACACTCAAGTAATCCCTTTGGGTTTGGAACTACATGATGTTGACATGTTGACCAAGTTGATCCATTGGAGTAATACCTCAAACGACTAAAGCCACTTTGATTAAAGCAAGGTTTAGAAGTTCAAAATGAATAAAACTTAGACAATCATGAGATATGTGGCAAATGTTTGATCCTTGAGTAAATACGACCAAGTATGATGTTACAATATTCATCGAGGATGTTTGTAATAATATATTGTCATATGGCATAATTCCTTTCTGTGGAGGATAAGGAACACATAAGGAAATATAAATTGAGACCAAAATGAATTTACAAAGTTAGGTTATCTTTACTAAGTATTAAAGTAAAAGACAATAAAATGGGTTTACCAACAAAACTAAATATAAAACCTGATAATTAAATTTAAAAAATACAAGATTAACAAAAAAGATAAACATCTGATACCAAAATTATTTTAGAACATGTATAAAAATTCAATATTCAACTAGTGTTTATAGAAAAAATATTAATTTTCCACAATAAAGCTTTGAGTTTGGATAAAACAACCTTAGGTTTTTAATAGGATGTGGTTCATAATGTAAATTTTTTCTAACAATTAGAAATATTTTTTCTTGTTTTGAGAGATCAAAATCAATGGCTCCAAGAACATCCTTTGGAATCCATTCTCCTTTTTCCCTTGCTCACAACCAAGTCAATAGATCTCACAAATATCACTTATGTGGAGACCGTTCTTCAGCCTCTGCATACAGAAATACTTGGCCTTTCCATGGGGTGAACATTTACCTACACTAAAAAAAATTGCCACCACCAAAGTATGTTTTAGCCATGCATTCATTTGTCACATTATGGTAACAAAAGACACTTAAGATATATGGCCCTTGAAATTCTTATTACTTGTCATTGAATACAAATGCACTTGTTTAAGATATCTTATTTGCATGTAACATAATTCTACGCCCCTTCTAATAATAGTCCATGAAATAGACTACTCAAGTGCACAAATATAAAACTGACATATCAAAAGTATACACATCAATAGATTATAATTTGTTCTCTTTTTTAATGCATGGAAATATATGCATTAAAAATTCATTACCCACCACCCTTTCATTTTTGTGTTCTTTCTAAAAACATATCCTCTTGAACACAATTTACCATATCATAACCTTATTAATTAAGCATTATTTTTGTATTGTGCATGAATTATGATGCTTAATCACATCATAAATTATTTATTATTATTAAATATAAAGTCACAAAATTATTAAGTTTATGTGCCATGAACGCATGGGTATCTAGTTCTGTCAAATTTCTTGGAGGTATGATCCCAACATCATTCCTTATTGGTAGGGAAAATTTTAAAATTCCTTACCAAAATCAAATTATTAGTATTTTCTAAGATTTGAACCCTATTAAATGGTTAAGAAACACCTTTTATACCATTATATATGATTAGAAAACAAACCATTTAATAGAAATGAATTTATCTTATTACATAAATAAACCAAAACCCAAAATAAAGTGAGAACACGAAAATATGGAAAAGGAAAAATTGTAAAGCCTTAAAGCTAATCTTTTAAGTGTAATGTGTTATTATGATCATATTAATAAATATTCAAATTCTTCTTAAACTTAATGGGGGCTTAATGGCGTTAAGTATTGGCATTGAATGATTAATAAGTCTAATATCCATCGTAAACTTAATGGTAATTAGGTGATTAAATTAATATATACTTTTCCATAAATTATTAAAATTACTTGATGAAAAGTGAGATAAGAATACTTCTCTCACAAATGAACATCTTATGAAGTAAATATGTACTCAACAAGTCCTTACACAATGTGAAAGAAAATAATTTAAAAAAAAAATAAAAAAAACTTTAGAAGAATAACGTGCCCTACCATCACTTCACACGTGAACATTAAAATGAAATGTCATGTGATATGTTCTTAATAACATTTACAAATTATGCATTGTGTTTTCAACAAGCGAAGCCTTTTTGCCTTTTGGTAGTGCCCGTGGGAAACATATGGATAGGTTTAAGCTCTTCCCTACATTGTAGCCACTTTCATTGTGGTGTAAAGGTGACTTCTGGTTCATATTGAACCTTTTACCAACGAATATGTCTAAGGTTTATCAATGGTAACTCTTCCATGTTCTATGAAGGTGCGCCTAAGGTTTATTAGTGGTAACAATTCTTTGTATATTCAACTTAAAAAATCATTATTAATGGAATATATATATTTTAAGTTTTTGTATTGGGTTGTGGAAGATAGTTTGGAGAAGGTTATGGAAGAGCAATACCACCATAAATAGAAGCAAATAGTATAGTAGATGTTTTGACCATGCCCTGATGTAGAATAAGAGGAAAGTGAAGGGTTAAAAAATACTATGATCCACTTAGATAGGCTCTTACGTCCTGGAGTGAGGGCAGATCATGCAACAAATGGTCCATCGATTCTCTTTCAAAATCAAAAGATGTGGTAAACGAGGATACAAAAAGTGAGTTCTATGAGGCAAATGAAGTGATACCTTAGGTATAGTCCTATGCACATTCCGAAGGCCTAAATGTGAAGCACTTAGGTGAGAAAGATCAAGAATGGATCTATTTAAGGGATGATGATTTCCCAACAAAAGTGGATCTCGAGTGGCTACAAAATATTGAACAAGGTTTATCTTGCAAGAAAAAATTACTAAAGTGATGTCGATACCAAAACAAGGGTCTTTGACCAAGGAAACTATCCTCAAGGGAAAGGAAGGCGAGATCCTCATATTTTAGAATGAGTGTGAGGAGATATACAAGCAAAAAACACCCGAACCTAACCTTTACCATTCTAGGTTGGGAGAGAGCCTTAGGTAATATGTTTGGAACATGTGCTAATTTATATGAAGTCTATCCTCATCATTTCTTTTATGGCAAAAGGAATATGATAATACATATTGCTAATGAAATAAATGATAGGTGGCATTTATAAAGATGAGTAATGAAGCATGTGAAGAGAATTTAATTTGATAAACAAATACGAGAGAAGTAATACTTCACATAATCTTTAAGATAAACAATACTAGAGAAATTACATATATAAAACAACACAATACACAAGATATATCCTACGGAATCCTTTCAGGGAATAACCTAACATTAACTTATCTCCTTATTATATTACTTTAATCATTTTACCACATACAATAACGTAGTTCTCAGTTCTACTCTATCATATTACATGTCCAACTACATGTAAGCACATCAATAGGTAGCCATCATAGTGGTATTACAATACAATGGGTAACAAAACTTTGGGCTAAGAATACAACCCATAATGGTTCCCCATAAGCATGAGTTATATAACCACCCTTAATGAATTAGGTTAAAATTACCTATACACTTGCCCAACTATAAAGGGGACCCTGGAAAAATTTCTCAAGGGCAACTGCACAGTCAAGGCTATGCTTTGAACCCCCTCAACCATGCCAAGTTGTACAATCTAAAAGAGTGTAACTCGTAGAAAATATAAAACACAATTGTGACATGGTGAAAAAATGGATTGTTAGGAGACACTTGATATGATGCTTCCCATGTGTAGAATTCAAAGAATAGGAGGGAGGGTTTTCATTGATTAGAATGGGGAGGAGTTCTTGAGAGGAAGTTTAGGATGAGTAATGTAACAATTATTTTGCAAGATTAATTTCTTTTTATCAACGTGGGAGGGCCACTGATTTGACATGAACCTCAAGATCTCATGACTTCAAAGGAAAATTTAGATTGTCATAGGGTTTTTTGGCAAGCAAGTTGGTGACATTTTAGAATGATTCTAGGGCTCAAACAATATTATTGTGAAGAACTTTGCAAGTTAACAGTAGAATGTATTGTGAAAGTAAGGTATTACCTAAATAGTGATGGAGGACATCATTGCAAAATTTATGGGACTCTTATAGGGAGGAAAGAGGTGGTATATAGTGAAAAGGACAGGGACTCAATGTAAGGAATATTTTGTAGCTCCAAGTAGAGAATGCATGTGGTTCAAGTAAATGAATTTATAGAACCTCACCCCCTCTTTGATTTTGGTCCTTAGTTGTTTTGTTTGTCCAAAAAATATATCACTTGCGAGGGAAGGATTTCTCTTGTCTTGTCTTATCATTTTATATTTGTGTCTCACCTTAGACATCATAAGATTTTGAATTTTCCTTATTTCCTAATTAAATTATTGAAAAAAGGTTATCAGTGTCAACATGGGAAATGAAACAACATTGGTCAATCAAGGATAAAAAAGCTTCTCCTATTGGACATTATGATCTTCTAATCTCTAGCTTTATCATGGACTATTTTTTGTTCTCATAGATTAGTGGATGTGGAAGGAAAATCCCAACCAATTAAAAGGAATAGAAAATTGGCTTTACCATCCTCTTCGTCCTCTTAATATAATACACATAATTAAAAAATAAAAGACCATGGCTGGAGGAGATTGGCGAGACTTAGGAAGATTAGGTTGGTCAAGAAGAAAGCCACATAAATAGAGACCAAGAGAGGCTTATAAATAATAAAAAGAAAATTATTTTTGAATTTTTTCCTTCCAAATAATTGGGATTTACTAAAATATGGATGTTGAATCAATGTATGGATTGGAGGAGATATAACCTTTGAATTCATAATGGGACAAGTCCCTACTAAAAATAAAAACCAAAGAAGAAGAAATATTGTCTCTTTGGGAAAAATGTGAAGGAATAATCTCATATTTCGAAGAACAAAACGATATTTCTAGTTGTTGCACCAATTTTAGGTTTTATTCTAATTAAGATAATAATTAATTGTTTATTTATTAAATAAGATTTGATTATAAGAAAAACATCAAGCATGCGGATCTTGGTTAATATTTAGGTAAAATAGGGTAAATTGCTATTGGAGGATACATGAGGTTCTCTGGATAATGATTAAGCTAAAATGTAAAAATGTAAGCCTAATCTGAATGCTATTGTAGTAGGAAATGAATATACAATCAAGCATAGAAATTATGCCAAACAAACTAAGCAATAAAGTAAAAACCCCTAAGTGCAAAGAGTGGGTAAGAAGCCTTAGCTGGTTCGTAGAGATCTGGAAGATGCAAAGAGTTGAAAAGCTAGAAAATACGAAGCACTGACCCTCATACCAAAGCTTAGAAAAATGCATATCTAGAAGAATAGAGAGGACATGGGCGCCCACGGGTGTCCTAGACCTATTTCTGGGTGCATGGGTCTACGAAAAATCTCAGGAAGCCTCCTCTGGATGGTCACTAGTTATTCACTTTTGTTCACCTTTGGTTGCTCTGAGGTCGCACACAGATCACTGAGGTTTTTGTAAACTTTCAATCAAGTATGAGCCTACAAAACCCTCAAATAGACATCAAATCCTAAAAAGGAAAGATGTAGAATGAGGAATCAGACTTTCCTCAGTTCTCACAATGGTGAACTTACAACTGAATGTTGCACTACATCTCAGACCCAATGTATTTATATGTGTGTGTGTGCAGAATCATGCCCTAGGTGGCTCTTTTACGTGTCACTCTTGATAATGAGCAAGTAAGCTAGATGTAAAGAAATGTAGTAAATGTGTGCATGGAAACAATAGAATCCCCTCCTATGATTTTTGATGCAGAATAACCAGCCCTTGTGTCCCTTTGATGGTGCTAGATGGATGTAATGAAGTCTTAGATACTTGATGGATACAACCTTAAGTGGTGATAGCTAATGCTCAATGCTTGGTCCTTTATTATGATCACATAACTTTATATTTCTATGATTCCTTTTCTTGAATTTCGTAATTAACGCTGGAAAGGACGACTGCCAAAAGATAAGATGCTCAAACGGCTAGAAATGACCCAAAATATGTAAAAACAATATAAAGAGGTCAAGGGCGCCCAAAGTGGACGGGGGTGCTAGGTGCTGGCGTCCAAGGCTGGGCGCTGGTGTCCGGGGTGAGAAATTGTGAGGAGTGAAAATACAAACTAGGAAATAAAGGGTGTAGGACCAAAGGTAACAATAGAAAGAAAGCAAATATGGCCAAAGACATGGGTTATTTAGTATTTTTCTTACTTAGGAATCATATGAATAGTAGTATGTAATCAGGACTAGATAATTACCCAAAGTGCATGATTTAGTGTCTATATTCTCCCCCACTTTATGTTGGTGAGTTGAAAGCTTGGTAACATAAAGTGGATAGAGATATGTACCTAATAACCATGTAGATTGATGTAGAAAGAGTGTGCCAAGGGACAAGAAAAATGAGTGGAGTGATAAAAGTATGAAACGTGGATGTTAAGGATGAGGGAGTGTAAAAAGTGATGAGAATGAACCTAGGGTGGAAACGTATGTCGTAGATGCTGGTGATGTTCCTGTTGTCAATGTCGATTGACGATGTATGTGATGTTGTTGTTGTTGATGTTGAATGATGTTGACTACTTCTTTCCATACAGATGGACCTGCAAAAGAGAAGATGAACAAGTAGTCATATACACATGTATATGATCGAATAATGTAAAAGGTGTTTAAGGAAAGTATGTAAAAGCACTGAAATGTGTAAAAGGAACATGTGCACCTAATCTGTGATGAGGAAAAGGGTGTAGAAAGGATCCTAAAGTTGTTGTAGAAAAACAAGTTTTTTAGTAAATCTCACGCCAATGATATGAAAGAAGTGTAGGGAGAAAATTCTAGTGTCATCCTACAACCTTTAATTGCTTCATGCAATGTAGAACACCACTGCAGATGGTGTGTATAAACACAAATGCTAAGCACCCAAGCCTTGTTGTGAGCCTTGTAAAAGAAGCTATGTGGAGTTCTATAGACTATGTTGAACTACCAATCATTGTGTAATTGCCCCTAGTTATGGGCATCCAGGAAGGGTCGTTGTGTTAAGGACCCAAGTATGATTCTGAGCCCTATCTGAAACTAACAAATATGTTGTACCGGTACCATGTTGTGTTGTGTATAACATTGTATGGGGTGACTAATTCACCCAAATGATGCCCCCCCTCGTTTGGGGTGCATGCGACATCGGTGGAGGAGTATGCGGCCCAAAGGAGGACTGACCACTATGTTAAAAATCTGACCTACATGGGGGCAAGGGGACGTGCTTGGTAGAAACCAAGGAACACAAAAACAAAGTGGTTGGGAAATAAGTGTTAGTACAAGAAAATAAAAATACTCGTGTGTAAGACGGAATACAAGCTAAACAGATAATGTGTAAGCTAGACACAAGAAGACAATGTAAACACGTAAGAATTCAAAGTAGATTGAGAAAAGAGGGTTGCAAACATGGGATACCACTCATGATATCACAAGAAAATCAAAGTTGAGATGGCCGCAAGAATATAAATGTGCACACAAGACAAAGGGTAAAGCCCGTAAATAGTGAAAAACAATGAAAAACAAGAACAAGCAATGTAACAGAAAACCATGGTGACAAATAGACCTGCAAAACAAATGTTGCACATGAAGCACCCGTTAGTACATCAGAAATATAAAAAGTATGTCAAGTCATGTATAATCCGATAATGTTAAGTTCTAAGTACAAAATGAAACAATAACACCTGTAGTGTACGAAAGTGGATGCCCCTAGGAGCCATTGTGAGACTGGTAATGGGTAGTGCGCCAAACATCCATGTTAGGTATAATGGATCTGTATAATCTATTATCACAACTAGAAAGCAAGTGAAAGTGCATGTGTTTATGGAAAAAATAATGACAAACGAGATATCTATCTAGCATAAGTAATAAGATGTGCATGTAACAAGTAAATGTAAGCAATACTAAGTGCAACAAAGATATGCAACATGTTGTGGAGTATAGATGGAATGGAATGTAGAGTAAGTGATAGGAGAAATGTGCTCCCCGAGTGATGTGAATGTATTTGTATGCATTGAGGTTCATTTGTTTATGCCCCTTTGGAAATCAAGAATGAACCGTAAATAGGAGTGTGTCATCGAGAAATGGTCTAAAATGTGTGTACAAGAAAGTTGTGATCGTCAAAGTGTAAAGTGTAGAGTGAAAAAGCATGAGTGTGTGAGTGACCGATTGATCACATGAGTGTGGTGAGGTCCATTTGATATGTATACCCTCAGCAGTTGAGTATGGGCAGTAGAATAGAGTGCATCATAGAGTAGTGTGTCATGTTGCTTGTCTGAGATATGTGTAGTGTTGTTTGATTTTTGGTGAAAGAGATTGATTATAGAGTCATTGTGTAATGTATAGTGCATTATGTCAATTGTGTGGAAGATATATGTGTCATGAATGTGTTGACTATATAGCAAGATGCGCAAGACAAATATGTCATAAGAGTGATGCATGTGTAGTATGCCGTAGACATGTAGGTTGTATAAGATGTTTGTGTTGATTGCGTGCAAGAGAGAAAGATGTTATGAACATGATTTTTGTGTAAGTGATTGATTGTGAAGTTGTCGAGTGCGTTGTTATATGGTGTGTGGGTTGCACACAAGAGAGATATATTGTATGATGTAAAAGATGTATGTCGTAAAATTATTGTTTTGTAGTATGTTATAGATATGTAGAGTGTGTGTTTGAATGTGTGTAGTAGAAATAATTTGTTTCAAGAGTATTGGTTGTGTTCTGTTGTGTTGTGTAATGTGTAGTGTGTGAGGTTCGTGTGTATAGGATGCCCTTAATAATCAAGTGTGAACCAAAGCACAAGATTGTGTCATTGAGTAATGACGGTATGTTTTTGTATCAAGATGTGCACGACATATGTGATAGACTAGATATGAGGTGATGAGAATAATACGCTTGTTGATGTTGGAGAGGGAAGTAAATAAGTGTGATGCCCCCCGAATGTGTGATGGTGAGAATGATCAAGTAAATTCATCAAAAAGGTCATCATCGTCATATTCAAAACCAATTGGTGAAGGATATGAAACTTGAAAATAAATAGTGTCAGGTTGGTCACATAAAGCACCATCTAAGCATAATTTGTACATGCCCATAGTATATTACTCATTAGTGAATGGAAGTAGTATACAACCATGTGCATACCAATGAGTGAGGTTTTGTGAATAGCCTAGGAATGAATCATTGCAAATGAATACCCGATCAAATGACATAAGAAAGGATATATCAATTTGATTAGGATCCAACATGCCTCTGATGTATTCAAGATAGGACTAACCTAGTGTAAGTGGAGAAGTGCGATGAGCACACACAAGAAATACAGTGAGATAGAAAATGAGAAGACCATAAGAAATGGTAATGGAGATATACCCATAGTAAATATGAGAATCATGAGATGTAGGTGAAATGTCATCAACTGTGAATCCGAGTCGAGTCAACCCATCGTGTGTGCATATAGATTCAGATAGAGTAGGATCAAATGAAATGTGATCCCAATAAGATTCATTCATGAAAAGTGTACATGTAAATGGTGGACATGCTAATAGAGGTAGGTCATGTGAAGGTGTAGGGGATGGGTCGAAATCCATGAATTAGATATGTCCCTGATAAAGAGTTATAGCAGTAGTAATAGCAAGTGGAGGCGATGGTGTAGATGAGATAATATCCATCATATAAATAGAACTTTCAAGTGGTGGAAAATGAGGTATTGTATCCATGTGTTTTGGTTCATTAGTAGTATTAGTTCTTGGAGTAGGCAGCATATTATTTGGATCGCGATCAGAATATTTGTATGGATGATGATCACGATGAACTATATATTCAATGCCCTCATAAATGAATTTAACACAATGGTGTATTGTTGAGGGAACCACTTGCATGACATGAATCCATGGCCTACCAAGTAAACCATTGTATGAAACGGGGAAGTCAGTGACAAATAAGACCGTGTTAATATTTTTTGGTCGAATCGTAATAGGTAGAGTAATGTGACCTGAGCATGGACGAACAGAGCCATCATATTTACGAAGAGAAAGACTTGATGTACTAATATTAGAAGCAGAAAGACCAGGATTTTCAAGGAATGCCAATAGAAAAAGTTTAAGTTCATATCCATTATCGATTAGAGTACATTTGATGCCCACATTGTAAATGTGAATCTTGATATATAGGGCTGGATCATTATAAAAAATAGTAAGATCAACATTAGGATTAGACGGGAAAGTAATGTGCTAAAAAATGCCTCGAAAAATGTTTGATATACTAAATTTGAATGAATATTAGTAGGAATGCGAGTGGTAGGGAGGATATTTTTTACCCCATCTTTTAATTTAGGATTGATAAGTAAGAAATCATTAGTTGAGATATTGGTGATGATAATATCTTAGAGAGATGAGCAATAAAGTTCCTAGGATTATGTAGATCAAGTTCGGGTTCACCAAAATGATTAATCTAAAAAATAAAAAATGTAAGCCTGATTTGAATGTTATTGTAACAGTAAATTAATATACAATTAAGTGCAGAAATTACGCCAAGCAAACTAATAAATAAAGTAAAAACCCTAAGTGCAAAGAGAAGGTAAGAAGCCTTAGCTAGTTTACAAAGATCTGGAAGATGCACAAAGTTATAAAAATGGAAAATAAAATCACTGAATCTTGCACTGAATCTCATAAAAATTTAGATCTAGAAGAATAGACTGGACAGTGGCGCTTGGATATGGACAGGGGCGCCCATGGGCACCCTAGACCTGTTTCAGGGTTCCTAGGTCTATGAAAATGCTCTGGAAACCTCCTCTGAATGGTCTGTAGTTGTTTACTTTTGTTCACATCTTTTCACTCTGAGGTCACACCAAGATCACTGAGGTCGTTGTAAACTTGTAATGAAGTATAAGCCTGTAAAACCCTCAAATAGATATCAAGTCCTAAAAATGAAATATTCAGAATGAGGGGTCATGTTGGCATGGTGTCATAATAGGTGTTGTCATTGATGAAAAACCACATTAATGATAAATTTAATATTGTATAATGATGTAATGATGATGTTCTTGATGCTAACATACTAGTTCAGATGTATATCAGTTGCTATAGTGGGATTCAGTGAGGTGTGATTGTTCTAGCAAGCCCATAAAGGTGCCTAGGAGATATAACTTGACAATGTGAGATTCTTGGATGCTTTGGAGGCATGTTGATATGATGACCAACATGTATTGAGGGTGTTTAAGCACTCACAATAGTGGCATAGTTTAGGTACATGTGGATCTTTTGGTTACATGTGCTCATTGGGAGTAGGTATAACAACTTAGAGGTGTGACAGTGTGGATTGGATCCATTTGAGCTCATAGAAGCATGAAATCAAGTGTATCATGACATATTAAGTATTTTTTGGTCATTTGTAGAGGTTTTATGTTCAATTATTGCATTATTTCAGTTGGTTTTAGCTTCTACAATGAAGATCGAACATACAAGCATAGGTAAGTCTTAGAGGCTGAGGAGATTGAAGTATGACATTAATATTATGATGATTATAAATGATTTTATGGGCTAACCTTTTGAAACATCTTTTTTGGCAAGTTGATCTGGTGAAGGTTTAAGTAGTTGTGGTTTGAAGAGATGGATGTTTCATTGCTTATAACTTGCTTATAAATGTTTACAAGTTTTGATGTTTCCATTTAGTTGTCACATGGAATGGTTTGGTTGAGTAGAAGTGATTTGGTGGCATTATGAAGTTTCCAGGGTGCTGAAGGGTGCATGAAACAACTGTTTTGAGAATTGTAAAGGGAACTGGGCCCAATAAATGAAATAATTTGATTGGTTGATATTAATTGAGACCATGTATTAATTTTTTATGATATTTAATTCATTTGTAATGGGTTTTATGGTCATGAAACTATTATAGTATTTAATGTAAGGGAATTTTTAAGAATGTGCCCATGGGGATTTAAGCCATTTTTAGCACATATATTAAAGGTTTTTAGCTAGGCCGACCTATTTGGGTCATATGTAACCATTGTAATTCAAATTTATGAATTTTATAGAGATTTATGGGTCAAAATTATCATGAGGGACCAACCTCTTTTGGTTTGGAAGGAAGAAAAGCATATTTAAGTGCTTGTTTGGTTCATTTTTAAACTAGTGCTCTTGGAGGGAAAGTGTGCAACCTAGAGGAATATATTTTTAAAGTATGAGAGCATGTTTTTAAGGATAAGGAATATAATGACAAGGTTGAGGAATGATTTAGAGGCATGTGTGAAATAATTAGAGAAACAAACAAGTGAAGAAAGAGACAAGATAGTGTAAGATTGAAGACCTAGTGTGTGAGCTAGGGTTTAAGCTGAATTAGTGATCTCCATCAGTTGTGGCAACAAAATTATTAGAGATCAAATATCTTCAGGTGGCTAAGTTAGTGCTTGGTCATCCTAGGGTTATTTTGGCCTCCTTATGGAGTGGGTGCTTCACTAAATTAGGGGTTGGTGCTCTACTAAACTAGGGTTGGTGCTCCTTGTGAAGTTGGTGCTTCACTAAATTACTTTTCTTTGTGTAATATAAGAATAGTTTCAGTGGGTTTTCTTCCCCATGAGGGTTTCCCACTTACATATGGTGTTCTTGTGTTGAGTACTTTACTTTCTTTCTCTTGTGGTTGATTTTGCATGTCTTAATAAGCACACATGATTATAGATGTTGTTTAAAAAAATCAAATGGATGAATGTATGTTTTGGTAAATGAAATTATTTTAAATCATTGTAGGAATGATTCACCCCCCTTAGTATCTTGTGCTTTCAACAATTGGTATCAGATCTGGTCCTTTTTGAAACAGAAGTTTAGCAACTTGAAAGGAGATCCTTTGAAAGCATAAGCAATGGGTAAGCATACAGATATTGAGGCCATATTGAGAAGAAGGAATGAAATAGATCAGTCATGTATTGAAGGCTATCAAATTCATATCAAGGACGTGGAAGATAAGCATAGTCAAGCCATTCTTGTTTTGGAATCTCAAGTGTAAACTTTGAATAAAACCATAAAGGAAAAAGAAGACTCTTGTTCTAGGTATGAAGAAAAATTAAAGGACCCTTGAATCAGATTTGGAGAGGATGCATCATAAAAGGTTGAAGATGTATGAGAATCTTGAGAAGAGCTCCAAATCTCTTGATGAGTGTTAGAAGGTAACAAATAGGTGGATGACAAAACAAGCCTAGGGTTTGAAGGAGAGCAAAAGAAGAAGGATAATGGAGCTGGTCCAAGTACTAAATCAGATGAGAAGGTGACTAAGAAGGACTGATTTAGAAGTATAACTCATTAGGAAACCTAATGCTATGAGGCATGGTACTCTTTATTTAATGGTTATTGTTTTCTTTGTCATGGTTTTGGTCATAGAGATAGAGATTCAGGCCTTCCAAGGAATGGTGTAGGTGTCTTCAAGGGTGAATGGTACTCATGTTGTGAGTATGGACATAGAGATAAAGATTGTGGATGGAATCTAAGATTATTTTAACCTAGAAGGAACAAGAATGTTGTTGGTTTGTTATAAGTGTCCACAAACAAGGTCATATTGCTAAACATTGTCATTCAAAGTGGGACATCCAAGAGGTACTTTAGCAGATTTCAAGCATCAAATGGAAGGGTTTCAAGAGGAAATTCAGTCTCATGAATGAGTCAAGGATGTTGTTATATCTTAAGGATAAGAAAATGAGGTTTCTCAAGCAATAACACTCAAGAGATCATGATTCTCACTCCAGATTTATAGCCTAAAATTTGAAGTTCGTTCAAGGAGAAGTCCTTGTAACAAGGTCAATAAGGTCTAATCCAATTCAAAGAGGTATGTTTGATCTTGTCCAAGAATATTACATGTGTTTGAATCATCTATGTTTTCAAGTTCCTATGCAAGATAAATTGAAGAAGCTTGGTCTTTGGGACACCACTAAAGTTGTAAGGTATGGAAAGTGACTCTCCCCTTGTTTTCATGAGTTTTTGCACTTGTTAGGTGTCTAAGTTTGTCCTCCATTATGAGTTTGTGCATGTTCTTAGTGGTCCTTTGTCATGTCTACATTATTCATGGTCTTGTTTGTGTATGCTGAGTATTATTATATTTTCGAGTCTTTTTTATGATATGAAGTCATCATGTGTTAGTGTTGTAGATGTCATGGTTTTGTATGAGTCCATAATGAGTTCAAAGAAGTTTATTGTGTGTCAAAATATGTTAGTGATCTTGTAATGTCAAAGAATGTGATAATGTCATCTTCCATGTACTTTGAGTCATGAAGCTATGAACTGAGAAGTTAAGTCTGAGTCTTACATCATTTATCTAGGATATGTGTCATAAGAATATGAAAGTATAAGGGTATGTGATCTGTGTATTATCTTCCATGAGTTTTAAATTTTCATATGTCTAGCTTGTGAAAGAAGTTTTTGTCATGAAAATGTGTGTCATATTCAGTGTATGAGATGTTGTTCAGTCTCTCAAGAAGCTTTTGGTCTAATTATGGCATTGTCAAGTGTATTGTCTTGTCAGGTTTATACATCTATGTTCCTTGATTATGTCATGTTGTGCATGAAGTATTCCAAAAATAGTGATGATAATCAATATATGTAAATTATTTTCTCAATAATTTCATTGTTTACATCTCACATTTGAAGCATGTATCCTAAAATTAAAGTTGTGATAGTTTTGGACTGGCTACTCACTCTTATAGGGGAGTCAAAATATAAAAGGTAGAAGGGACTCATGGTAAGAGGTTCTAAAAGTTGAGTTACAAGGTCTAGAAAGAATATATGAAGTATGGTTGAGGATGATGTATTAGACTCAATGTGTCTGAGTGTCAAATCTCAGTATACTGGACTATATTAGGGCTTCAAAGGTTAGGTTTGAAATATATCCTTTCTTCAATATTTAAGAACATGGTTTGTAGTTTTCTCTCAAGGGTTCAATACTCATGTTAAGGACCGTAGTGTGTCCTCAAGCATACAATGTCTGAGAACTAATATGAAGCTTGAGAGATAGTTCTAGGTATTTTTGATGTTTCATAGGTGTTTCACCCTAATTGAACTTGTTTATTGAGGACTAAAACAATGTTCCAGAGTTCTGAGTTGGTCTATGTAAAATGCAATGTTGCTAAGAGGGTTCAGATTGCTTGGAGCTTGATCAAGTAAACTCTAATGATCAATGAAAGGATTTTATGGGTTTGAAGTTCCCACTTGTGGATATCAAGTTTGAAAAAATCTTATACAAATCCGAGTCAAGGCTTCAAGCCTATGACTGGGAGTGATAAGTAGTAATCTATACTATTCTATAAAGTTTGAAGTACTCAGAGCATAATAAAGGCCAAAATGACAAGTGAAAATCTATCTCAGAGCTTCATTAGTAATTTATAAAGATGTCTCAGTGGTATGTAAGCTATGATGACTGTGTGGTAACATAAAAGATAGTGAATGTATTAGAGTTGACATGGGTTTGAAAGAAAAGCTTTATATTGAGTTCTCAATGGTGTCTATCTACGGCTATAATAGTTGTATGAGAACTTGAAAAAGGTCTAGTTCATCATGTACCTTGAAGGTATTCTCAGTTCCTTGCAAAATGGGCTTGAGTGTGTTGTTTGAAGTTAAGAACAATATACTCTACATGTGAGATTCGTGATATGTATCAATTATGCTTTATGAAAAATATGATCTTTGATTTAAAATTTTGGTGTTAAAACCCCAGGTTGAGCATTATATGATATTTCCAAACCTCTCTAGTATGGTTGGTTATAGGGAAATTTTAGGCAACATGAGGTCATGTAAAAGTCCATATGACAGTTTAATTTCACCACAAGATAGAAGAATAGAAATCTCAGTGCAGGGTCTATATAAGATTATGAGGTGTGAGCATTTCACTCTAACTATGGAAAGAATAAAATATGTAAGGATAAATACCAATTCAAGAAGTAAAGTATGTTCAAAAACTATCTAATTTGAAAGCATAATAGTGATCCAAGAAACTCCTATAATGCATAAAACATGAAGTTACATATGTGTAGTGAAGTCTACGTGTTAGGGGGAGCTCTTTCTTGATCTAATACGAGCATGCTACAGGATTGGAAGACATGGTATTCCCCTTTTCAGGTATGTATACTAATCTATAGAATTTTTTGATTTGATTGAGACCTCTTGAATATTGTTAAAGCTTAACTAAAAAAGGTGTGAATTCCAAGGTCAAAAAGAGTGAGTATGTAACCCTACAGGACAAGGGTTGACTGTTTTTAAGGAATGTGGACACCTTAAAATGTCAAGAAGCTTAAACTAATAACAAATTATAGGTGTAGTAGTGTATTGTGTCTATTAAGAAGGTGAAATGAGGTACAAAGGTCTGTACTGAAGTAATATATGTTCTTAGGTATGGAAAAGGAAGAATTGATGGTGTCTTAGGTATTAACGATGGTTTTTTCTTCATCCTAGAATGATTCTTGGGTTGCGTGTACTATTGAAGTGTTTCAAATTAATTGGAATTTCATTTGGTAATGACATTAGGAGGTGTGTACTTGAGAGAGCCTCTTGTTGCTTCTTGAGAAATATGACGACCTACATGACTTCATTGATGAAGGGAGGTAGTATAAGATGTATTTCAGCGGTTTGTTATGATTTCCAAAGGATAATATCATATTGAAAGGTAAGTTCATTCATCTATCTATGGTTTCCAATGTGATGGTGTAAGGAGAAGGTCTCAGTTGCTTGCAAAGGCTTGAAAACTTGTTCTTTCTCCATAATTGCATAATAGAAGCCTGTAGGAGCTCATGATCAACATGGTGATAGTGGTGTTGAAATAATAATGATGTTTTTCAATCCTTTATATGAATTTTTCATGATGAATTCATATGGAGAAGTGTGTTCATGTGATGAAATGATCAAGTTTAGGTCAATTTGTTGATTCTTGACCTCCAAGTGAAGGTTGGGACAATGGTACAATGCATTGAGACAGAGTATTGATTGGTAAAAGATTGTAGTTTTTCTTCTCATTATAGGGGGAGATTGATATAGCTCACTATGCAAGAAGGTGTAAGTTATCAAGAACCATAAAGACATTATATTACCATCTAAATGGAGTTTTTGATATTGACATGTTGTTGACAGTCCTCAAGTAGTATTGAAATATTGTCATTGCAAGAAGAAATGTTTCTCAAGGTGTGTGTGAGCTCTCCAAGACAAGGGGAGTTCTTTGTTGATACTTCATGAGATTGAAATGGTGTTATTAAGGCCATTAAAGGTGAAAAAATGATGTTTGATCCTTTTTCCATGCTTGTGATGGTATGCATTTTCTTATCTTAGTCATTTATGATTGTTAGAACTGAGAAAGGTGCTTAGGATTGAGAAAAAGTTTTTCAAGGTGATTCCATGCCAAGAAATAAAGATGAGTCTCTAGTTTTTGTGCTTATGGGATAGAGTTATTTGTACTCAATCGAGGGGGAGTATTTGAAGGAAGTCTTTGCATGATTGGTGTGTTATATGGCTTGTCAAAATTGATAAGAAATGGGCTTAAATATTGTTTAGGGATGTTAGTGTCATGTATGTTACGAAGAGATAGAATGAGCATGAAAATTCCAAAACTAGGTATAGAAAAGGTGGTCATTGATCAAGAATGAATGTATCAAGCTTGGTCATGATGATTTATGACATTGTTGGCATGTTAAGGATCAATCATAGGTCTACTACAGAGTTTCCAATGAAGGCCAAAACAAGGGCAAAGGTGAAAAGTTTCTTGTTTTGCATTACTAGGAGGTGGATTATGATGTTTTAGCCCTAGAAAAAGGTATGATTTTTCTTCTTTCATGCCTTACTGATGTTGTTTCAGATGTTGAAGTGCTTATTCTAGGGGGAGCATGATGCTTGCATGCCTAAAATGAAGGCAAGAATCAGATTTTTGTGCAAAATCAAGAAAAGTGAGCTAGTTTGAGACATTTGGTTGATGTTTCCAACCAAATCATGCTGCTATGAAGCTGAGGTAGGTGAAGAATGTGAGCTACATGTATTCATTTTTCATTAATGTAAAAAGGGGGAGAATTTCAGGGTGTTTTCCATCAATGAAAAAGGGGGAGATTGTTGGCATGGTGTCCTAATAGGTGTTGTCATTGATGAAAACCACATTAATGAAAAATTGAATGTTTAATTGAGGTCATATGATGTTGTTCATGGTGCTAACATGATGTTTAAGATGCATATAAGATGATACAATGGGATTCCGTGAGGTGTGCTTGCTCCTGCAAGCCTATACAGGTGCCTAAGAGGTTTAGATTAATAGTATGAGCTTCTTGGATGCTTGAGAAACATTTTGAAATGTTTGTTAGCATGTTTTGAGGTTGTTTTAGAACTCACAACAGTGGAATAATGCAGGTACAGGTGGTCCACTATCTTACAGGTGCTCATTGGGAGTAGGTATGACAACTTGGAGGTGTGACAGTGTATTTTGGAGCCATATGAGCTCATAGAAGCATGAATTTAGATATATAATAGCATATCAGGTATGTTTGGGTCATTTTAAAAGGTTTCTTGATGAGTTATTGCATTATTTCAGTTGGCTCTAGCTTCTACAGTGAGGATCAAACATGCAAACATAGGTAAGTCTTAGTTACTAGAGATATTGAGGAATGAAATTTATATTATGATGATTGGAGATGTTATAGGGATTAGTCATAATTATTTGATAAAATTTTAGGTTCCCACAATGTTTATTTTTCCAGATATGACTGTTTATGTAAGACAAGGTGAAAATCTAGTGTATATCCAACTCAAAGTTGAACTTTAGAAGCTTGTTGGGAACAATGATATTTGCATGGGACCTTGTAAATTTTATGTAATATTATATGGTTAGTTTATAAGGTTTCAAAAAAATAATTAGGTCAGTTTATCATCAATATTTTATGAATGAATGTTAAGAAGGTAAAGTGGTCTAAAACCCTAGTTAAACCCTAGTTAGAAGCAATTGGCATAAAGTGAAGTATTGAGACCCATTATTGATTGGTTCATAAAAAATGATTATTTGATGTTGTATATGACTCCTAAATATTTCCAGAAATTTATGGTTGAGCTCATGGTGATGAGTGGGCCCCACCTAAAAATAGTAGTTTCTGGAGAAGAAGGTTTTAGGACAAGATGGTCCAAAGGAGTAGCATAAAAATTGATGGTGCATGATTATTGGGAGTTTTTATTGATTTACATGGAGGTTTTAGGAAATTTTCATGCATGTTCATGGTTTTTTGAGGTCCAAACAGGTTGATTGGTCAAAGGGTAGTTTTGGGGTCTCAAATAATAAGGTCTAGTAAAATGAGCATAACTTGAGCTACAGGCAGAGTTTTGAGATGAGTAAAGTTTAATTGGAAATAGGATTAAAATATATTAAAATTAATATATGTATTTAATAATGATGAGTTAATTTTATAGGGTTTCTAGGTAATTTTTTGAGCATGAATATTTTTGGCAGTTCAAGACAAGATGCGTTCCAATTAAATTTTGGTGTTATTTGAAGCATGAGATGGATTAGGAGATGATTCCTATCACTTGGAAAGTGAATAAGTATAATTTTTTCATCCAATGAATCCATTTTGAGGTCTTTAATGTATGTATAAATTATTTTATGAGCTAAACTTTGGAAACAGATGTTTTGGTAGGTTGATCTGGTGAAGGTAAATGTAGCTATGGATTGAAGAGATGGATGTTTCATGACTTATATCTTGATTAGAAGGGTTTGAAAGGTTATGAAATTTCCATTTAGTTTCCACATGACATGTTTTGGTTCATTAGAAGTCATTAGGTGGCATTATGAAGTTTCCAGGGTGTTGAAGGGTGAAAGAAACAACTGTTTTGAGAATTATAAAGGGAACTGGGCCCAGTAAATGAAATAATTTGATTGGTCAATATTTATTGCGACCATGTATGAATTTTTAATGATAATTTAAGCATATGTAAGGGTCATGAAAATGTATAAATTTAATGTAAGGGAATTTTTAAGAATGTGCCCATGGGGTTTGGAACCATTTTTTGCACATGTATTGAGGGTTTTAGCCGGTAGCTAGGCCGGCGTACTTGGGTCATATGTGACTGTTGTAATTAAAATTTATGAATTTTATGGAGATTTATGGGTAAAATGTATCATGTTGGACTGACCACTTTTGGTTTGGAAGGAAGAAAAACATATTTAAGTGATTGTTTGGTTCATTTTTGAACTAGTGCTCTTGGAGGGAAGGTGTGCGACCTAGAGGAAGATTTTTTGAAGGTATGACAACATGTTTTGAAGGATGAGGAAGAGAATGAAATATTGATGAATTATTAAATGCATGAGATCAAGAATTTAGAACAAATACAAGTGATGTAAGAGTAATATAGTGCAAGTTTGAAGACCTAGTGTAAGAGATGAATACATGATATCCATTAGATGTGGCAGTAGAAAATTCATAGATCATATATCTTTAGGTGGATGAGTTGGTGCTTGGTGATAATTATAGGGTTGTAACCTCCTTATGGAGTGGGTGCTTCACTAAATTAGGGCTTGGGGATCCTTGTAGGGTTGGTGCTCTACTAAACTAGGGGTTGTTGCTCCTTGTGAAGTTGGTTTCACTAAATTTATTCTCTTTGAGTAATATAAAAAGAGTTTCAGTGGGTTTTCTTTGCCATGAGGGTTTCCCATTTACATATGGTGTTCTTGTGTTGAGTACTTTACTTTCTTTCTCTTGTGGTTGTTTTTTCACATCTTAATATGCAAACATGATCGTGGATGTTGTTTAAATAATCAAATGGATGAATGTATGTTTTCGTAAATGAAAGAAGATTTATCGTAGGAATGATTCACCCCCCTCAGTACCTTGTGCTTTTAATTTTTTTAATTTTCCTTAGCTATCACAATGGTGAATTACAACTGAGCATTGTATTACATCTCAAACCCAATGTAGTTATATGTGTGTGTGTGGAATTGTGCCCTAGGTGATCTTGTGCGTGTCACACTTGATAGTGAGTAAGTAAACTAGATGTAAATAAATGTAGTAAATGTGTGCATGGAATCAATATACTCCCCTCTTATGAAGTCTGAGGTGGAATAATCATCCCTTGTGTCCCTTTTATGGTGCTAGATGGATCCAATGAAGCTCTTAGATGTTTGATGGATGCAACCTTAAGTGGTGATAACTAATGCTTAGTGATTTTTACTTTATTATGATCACATAACTTTATATTTAGATGATTATTTATCTTGAATTTCATAACTAGCCCCAAAAAATATCAACTACCAAAAAGATAATATGCTCAAATAACTAGAAATGACCTAAAAGATGCAAACAACTATAAAGAGGTCAGGGGCATCCAGAGTGGATGGGGGAGCCTGGTGCTAGCATCCTAGGAGGGATGCTGGTGTCCAGGGTGAGAAACGTCGAGGAGTGAAAATAAAACCTAATAAATAAAGGGTGTGGGACCAAAGGTAACAATAGAAAGAAAGTAAATATGGCCAAATACATGGGTTAATTAGTATTTTTCTTACTTAGGAATCATATGAATAGTAGTATGTAATCATGACTAGATAATTACCCAAAGTGTGTGATTTAGTGTCTATAGATAATAACGTGAGCACTGTGTGGTTACATAAATCATGATAAACAACAATAAATGCAATATGATGACAAATCATAAGAATAAAAAATAGTGCTTAACAAAAAACTCAAAGTGTAAAGAAGGATAGGTTTTCCATTAAAATATCTCAAGTGATGGACTGGAAATTACAAATAGGAGTATTGTGTAACTCCTCTATTAGAAAATTCCTAGAATAGGAAGGAAAGTTACATTCTTGAAATAGGAATGTAACTCTTATGACACACTATGACATGTAATAATAATTCCTATGACTCCAAGTACACCTAAAAAAGATGAGTCACCAAGGGTGAGGATTTATTCCAAGTAAATAAATATGAGGAAAATAATTTCTTGCACTAACACCACCCCTTAAGAATAGCTGAAGTGGGTGAAAACGTAAGTGGGTTCTAACAAAAATTCCTAATGAGGTTCCCAATTATAAAATAACTCTCAAAAAGTGGAGTAAAAGGAGAAAACCCAGTGGGAAAAAACTCCCCCCAAAAGAAAGACAAAGAAGAGAAGGTAGGACTAGAAAGCCCCATTCGAAGGTACAACTATCTAAAGCCACCTCGCATCCTATATAGAATCCTCCTAGAGTGACTCTTGATCAGAATTAGATGCAATCAAAAGTGAATGAAATATTCAAGTATCTAATGGATCTCTAACCAATGTGTGGTTCCTATCCAAGGAACTATGCTCCTCATTCAAAGTAGAAGTGTCAACTACTTCATGAAGGAATGGCGAATATTAAGAAGCATCCAATAAGGAATGTGGAGTGCCCTATAATTGTGCAAAAGACTGATTGGTTTCTAGTGAGTCTATAATCAAAGTGCCTACTCCCTGAAAAGTCCGCGAAGCACCAAAAGTAGGTAGATCAAGAAGTAAATACTCAAATTTTGGAAGGTGACAAGTGGATGGTGGATGTGGGTTCCCATCACTACTACAATCATCTATGCTAGAAGATAAGTACTCGTCGTCATAAATGTACTCAAGATCAGAAGTTTGATTAAGTACAAGTGAATCTAATGAAAAGTGAGAGAAGGAATATAGTTGAGTCTGATGATCAACTAAACCCACTGCAATGATATTATCACTATGTAACTATCTTACATAATTTGAATATGGATTTAAATTAACCCACATGACCTAGCCAAGGTGAGTAATCTAATAGACTGATAAGAGAATAGTTGATGATGAGGGAATAATTAAAACATTGTTAAATGTCCCACCTCTCACTTCATTAGACCCTCTCCCAAAAACTTGAGTATAAGTGTTGTCACCCAGTTGAATAGTAAACATGTCACATGGATCCAATGAAGTGAACTCCATGTGTGAAGAGGCCATTCGATGTGATGCACCATAATCATTAACCTGTGTAAGATTCAAAGATACCAATGCAACTAGAAATCTCCCCTTTGTTTTCTCCATTCTCTATTCTCTCTTTTACCTTTTTTCATTGTCATTTGGCTTAGAGGATTTATGGGTTAATGAAGATGGTTTGATAGAATTAGGTACACCTATGATTTTATTCTCAAGAATACTCATGGTGATTTTAATCTACTTCAAATATTTACTTTCATCATGCCTTTCTATACAATACCCACATTTGATCGTCTCTTTCTTAATCTTAACACTAGAAGAGGAAGTGGAAAATTTTTGTTTGGTGTAGGATTGATCCTTCTTGTTGTCATGATCCTTATTGTTTTGTTTCTTTTCTTTTTAATCCTTCCATATGTCATGCCCCGTAAGTCAAACATGTGGTTTAGTGGACTTTAGTGAACCCATTTTAATTAGTTTATCTTGTTCCCAATTCAAGTCAACAATAAACTAATCAAAGGAGGGAATTTTCCATTGTGCTCCAAGTTCCCTTTTGGTTACATGGAAGATAGAGACAAAAATAGAATAGTCAGGACCTACTTTGGTGAGGACATAAAGAATAAGTTATGAGTATTTTTTGTTAATTCCACATTCTTTCAGTTGCATTCTCACATATTTGAACTTTTTGAAGTAGGTCCTAAAGTGTGTCAAAACTACTATGGTTAAGACTAATTAGCTCATTTTCTAGTTCACGCCCTCTCTGTAGATACCAAAAATCTACACTCCCCCATCTTCACTTAATTATTCCATTTACATTCTTAATATATCACTACATTAGATTAATTATGTCAACACCCCATATTACCCCCCATTTTTATTTAATTAATTAAATATTTCTTCATATACACAAATATCATATCCTATGATATTTTAATCCACCTAAGTTATTCTCTTAAATCTATTTAAAATTACCTCTAACTCCCTTATCTTGGCACACCTATCATAGGCATTTATAAATCCACCATTATCTTATCAAAATCCTACGTATTTATCATCATTATTATAATAATCTTATATTCCTATGTTTGATAAATAATAATCCAACCACCTAACATCTATCCTAAACAAACTTAAGCTAATTTAGATAATAATCTAGCCTATCTTATCATTTCCTAAAAAAATCTAACACCTCATTAGCCAACTTGACACTTTCAAACGTCTCAACAAACCCATCCTTCAAAATTTCGAGCAAAAATCCAAAATTAGCAAATTGTTCAGAAACAAGCTCAAAAAGGCCAAAATCGTTGGTGATTTAGTAAATCGCCAACGATTATTTAAGCTCAAATTGTAGTTTCTTTTCGGGATCATCTTCTTGCATTTTTTAGCCCATCTCTTTTATCAAGATTCATCACTAGTGTGTTGCATCAATGTCAATGTAATATTGTCTAGAATTGCCATTTACATCCATCAAGCAACTTTGGAAATTGTTTTAGAGCCTGTCCGGAATCAACAAATCATCATCCAACAACAAGTTTCATCCATTCCATTAATTATCTCTAATAAAGGTGAGTCATCCTTTTACCCTTTCATTTATACATCTAGGTACATTTATCTACTAGTTTCTTTATCTCATATTATAATTTAAGTCCTTAGAATATCGTATTGTCAACCATAATTGATTAGATAGCACATTTTATCATATTGTTTTATTATCCTCTAGAATTGTTTGTGATTCATTAAATCGCTTGTGATTCTTGTCAACTTTGTTTTCCTGTAGCATTAATCAAATTTCATTTGTCATTTCCATTATATCTTTATTACTACTGACATTTTTATCAAGAATGGATTCTATTATATGGCATTAGGTGGACCAAGCCATGAAATAATGAGTATGAACACTCTACTTATCATCTGACATCCTTTACACTAGCAGAAATACGACTTTTTTCATGACCTGGAGTTATGCGCCATTCATTCTGCCACATTGAACTAGTTGTAGACCATCTTTGAATCCACCTAGAGGATTCACGATGCCACAGATGAGTTTTGGGAGGCTTATTTTGAAGTCTTACGAATCTGAGATGACCTGGCTTGGTTCGAGTATCAATACGAAGTTGAACTGGGGGTTTTGAGCTTTGAGACTGAATCTGAAGGTCAAATTGATTACCAACACTCAAATTCTTACTCTAAATACTAGTACGACTCGAACAAAGAAGAGTCAGAATATATTTTAGACTTCTTTGAGGAATATACTGATTATGAGTATTCAGAATACCCTGAAGAAGAAGACATTGAGATTACTGAAGATAAGGATTCACCTTCATCCGAAAACTCTGACATTGGTTTAGACTCTGAATTTGATTTGTACTTTACATAGATCATATTCCATTATCTACCACATATTTGTAATAAAATATGAACTTGTTCGAACATTTATTATTTGTCCATTATACATCATGGTATGTTTCCAAAATCACTTGATTGTATAAACAATGGGTTGACATCCTTGCAAGGAAGTCATTTGACTTAAAGGGACTTTCCTTTTCAAGGTAATCCACTTATTATTTTTACTAATAAATATCTTGTGTAGTATTTTTTATTGCAACCTAATTTGCAGGACTAGAGACAATATAATTTCGTATACACAGTGCAACAATCGAACATCGTCCATTCACATCTAAAGGTACCTCTAAACCCCACCATATTGAGGTTTTGGTAAGTTTTATTCTCCTGCTTATTAGGTTAGGTTGAATGGGTAAGATTTATTCTAAACATTTTTGTATGCCCGGCGGGAGAACCTTGTCCCTCGTTTCTCTGTTTCATTTCATTTAAATTGTTGACATGTAGGCCTAAGTATGCCTAATAGGTGTTTTCATTTATGTAAAACCACATTAATGTCAAATTAGATATTGTAGCATCGTGTTATGATGATGTATGTAGTGCTAACATGTTTTTTTAGACGTGGTTCAACTAGTATAGTGAGATTAAGTCGTGCAAGCTTGGTTTAACAAGCCTATACAGGTGTCTAGGTGGTATTGATTTATAGTATGAGCTTCATGGTGATTGGAGATGAATTTTTACAGGTTTAATAACATGATCTGAGGGTTCTTAATCACTCACAATAGTGGTCAGGTGCAGGTATAGGTGTTTCACTTCTTTATAGGTGCTCATTGGGAGCAGGTATGACAGCTAAGAGGTGTGACAGAGTGTTTAGGAGCCATATAATCTCATGCAAGAATGCATTCAAATTTTTCATGGTGTATGAGGTATGTTTGGGTCATTTTAAGTTATGCTATGTTCATTTATTGCATTGATTCAATCGACTCTAGTTGGTTCAGCGAAACACAAATAAGTTAGCATGGGTAAGTCGTTATGGATAGAGATTTTTGAGTATACCTGGGACATGAGATGAATATGGATAGATATTACAGTGTGTCATAGTGCTTCATGTAAAATTTTAGGTGATTCTGAAAAGGTGTTTTTCATATATTGAATTTTTGGTGAGACAGTGTCAGTTTTTAGTGCATTTCTAGTTTGAAATGCAACTTCAGATGCTCGTAGTGGAAAGTATGATTTGCATGGGACCTATTATCCCAAATTCACCACTTGGAAAATTTGGTCAAGAAAAGCCCTGCACATAAGGAAATTATTAAGGAAATGACTCAGACCCACGAGCTCACATTCCAGGATGAAAAACAAGGTTGCAGAGGGACTTTACAATGGAGTGGCAGGGCCTGCAAAAGATCAAACAACCCCGTGCAAGAATAAATTCAAGAAACAGTTATGTCGAGTGAATCTGTACCTCAAATCCAACAAAAAAATTATAGATGAGATTAGAAATGGAATAGCAGGGTCGGGGAAGGAGGTCGAGCGGTGTCAAAGGAACCAGAGACTCAAAGGAAAAGAAACGATAAAGATTCAAAGTCTTCGGGCTCTGAAATAGTTCCTGAAGGAACCCAAAATTGACTAAGTATGGAGGAGACAATGGAAGCTACCAAGTGTCCAAACGGAGCACATCCAAAAGTAAAAATCAAAGGGGTAGGCTCAAATAAGCGCCAAGCCTCCACGTGTCTAGAGCTCCAAAAAGTTACACCGGTCGTTGAAAAGTCTTCGACTCAGCGGAAGGGGCCAAGTGTCAGCTCAGTGGAATTCCAAAATGGGAGCCCAAGGCATATAATAAAACTTGCACAAGCCCTCCATGTATTCAATGGTAAATAGAGTTCAACAGG
The DNA here is from genome assembly GCA_019776745.2 of Taxus chinensis. Taxonomy (NCBI): domain Eukaryota; kingdom Viridiplantae; phylum Streptophyta; class Pinopsida; order Cupressales; family Taxaceae; genus Taxus; species Taxus chinensis. The sequence continues at coordinate 477,663,456 of CM034155.1, forward strand.
AGAATGGGCCCAAAATGGCTAAGTAATGAATGCAAGTGGAAGGCGCCAGGTGTCCAAACAATGCACATTCAAAAGTGAGACCTTGAGCAGGTTGTCAAATGCGCACAGGTATTCCACATGTCCCAGAGACCAAAAAGGTGAGGGCGAACGTTGAAAATTCCAAAGGCCCATAGAGGTCTACACGTGTCATATCCGCACTACTCCAAAGGTAAAGTCTGGGGGCAGTTTCTAAACATGCGTGAAGCCTCAACGTGTCTTGGGTCGGATACAGTGCCTCCACCCGCAGAAAAGACTTAGGAAGAATAAAAAGGAAATAGGGAAACCTACGGACGCCGCCATGTGTCACATGGGTGCTATTCCAAGAGCCAAGGAAGGAGTCAAATCTCAAATGAGTGCAGAGCTACCATGTGGACCCGGTATAGACACACTCATTAAAATATTACGCGCACATGACCCAAAAATTCAAATGACCATATCTTTTGACTAAGAACTCATATTTGGGCAGGAAAAGATTTTTTGGAAATGTCTTGATTCCCTCTATGCCTTGGAAACATAAAATACTATTTTTTAGGTGTTGATGGGTAAAAATGGGAAAACATCTTCTAGGCCATTAATACAGAGCCTGATTTTTCCAACTACCAGATCTAATTCGATTTGATCCACCGTTCTTCTTCAATACGCCGGACAGACAGAGGGAGCCAAAATCAACAGATTTAAGGCATATTTGAGAAAGGCATTGATTGATAGCGGTTGAGTCTTCAAGGTAGGATTCAATACATATCCCGTGGTAGTTGAAATAGGATTCAAATTTTCCCTCTTCTCTCTCTTATTCTTTTTATATATTATAACACTTCTCATTTGAAAAGGAGAGATTATTCTGGGCATATGGAAAGTCTGTCAAATTTTTTTCCCAACTCCATTTTGAGTTTAAAACCTTCTCCCACACCTAGTAAGCATTTTTGTGCCTATAAACAAAAACATAATGGTCTATGCACCCATATAGAGCAATAAAACATGTTTTTGTGGTGTGTCTTCAACCCTTTACATTGTTTTGTTGTCTCTCTATGCCTCTCCCTTTCAAATCTATTTTTTGTGCATGTATTTCACATTTGTAGGTATAGGGCATTGTGTTTCATGGAGTTTTGATCATGGATTAGGGTCTAGGTTTGTGTCACTTCTATCTGACCTTCCCATATTCATTTCTCCCCTGTTGCATCCTCCCTCAACAAAGCATCTCACCCCTTTCCTTCTCTGGTGTATCACCGCTTTAGTGTAGGCTTTTCTTTCACCCTCTCTTTCTCTCTGGTTCCTTGGAGTCGTTAGATTAGGATAGTTTAGTTTTTACCTGCATTAGAGTAGCTTATGGTAGGTAGTTTAGGAATAAGAACCACCTTTCTCTGGAGGATCATCTCAGGTTTACAAGTCCCATAACTTGAGAGATGATCTAATGTTATACAATCACACTGAATGCCCCATTTTAACCACTTCACATCTTTGGCCATTCAGGGGTGCTGTGATTTTACACTAATAGTTTTGGCATACTTGGTGGTATAGGTCTGAGGTACCTTACCACTTCATTTCATCAAGTAGATGTGTTCTTGGTGGGATTCAGCCTTTTGAGGCACATGCAAGCACATATGGTGACTCCATCTGGTCAAAAACCCATTCTCTGAGTTGTAGACCTTTTCCATCCATTTCCACTCATTTTCACTCATTTTCATCCATTTTCTTCCTCCATCTCTTTCATTTTCTCCCATTTCATGAGGTTTTGTAATCATGACTTCATTCCCTTCATGGAACTCACACTTACAACAATGCAATCCACCTCCAATGCATTTCCCAACTCCTCCAAATCAACATTATAATCAGATCTAGGGCCATTATGCTTACCCATATGAGAAAGGTCAAATTCAGTTTTGCCATGGAGCTTATCAAGAACAAGGGGACGCATTTAATGGTGATAACTATGTGGAGAATGCTGGTTTATATTAACGAAATTTCAAAAAATGGAGGCTGGCATGGTTCAATCAAGGGCATAGCACATATGAAGGCATTCAAGATTGGTTGTAGGGCACCTTGTCCATGGGAAGGCCCTTTTCCAAAACATTACACCCCTCAGGAGAAGCTAGACTTCATGGTTGAAATGATGCCCCAACTTGCACAATGGACTGAGGAGATCTAGGCTTATAAGTTGGAGTTAAGACAACCTTGTCAATGGGTAAGTCCACAATCTCATAGCTTTTCTTTTTCTCTTTCTCAAGCAGCACCATCTCAACCTAAGCTCCAATTTTCAAGCTTCCCAGTTTTTGCCCCAAGTGTTGATTCCATTTCTCCATTCCCTAGTATTCCACACCATTTCATTTCCTCTCCCCCTTTCCCTTCCAAATAGTCATACCCTCCAAACAAACAAGAAGTTCCACCTCCCTCCCCACCACAAACAATTGCAAAGTTGTTTGAACACCAACCTGTCATTCCTCTTACTTTCCCAAGTCCATATTGGGAAGAGACTCAAGAATCCAGTCAAGGAAAACAACAAGAAGGGGAGCCCAACAAAGAAGAGATAACAGAAAATCTGAAGAGTTGGGCCACCAAATTTGGGTTTATAAAGATCCCCTTGATGGTCAAGCCAATAGAGGAGGTAAAAGTTGAAGAGCCAGTGGTGGCTGAGACCAAGTTTGTAGCAGAGAAGGAACAAAAACAAGAAGAAGGAGATTAGTAGTCTAGTTGTTCTGGATGCAGTTTCCATGATGACACTTTGTTTGAATAAGATGCTAAGCTAACCCAAGTTACACAACTAGTTGAAGAGGAAGAACAACCAACTATAAGTCCCATTGAAGAGGAGAAGCTGGGAGAGATCGAATCAAAGTTGAGGCCACTAAATAAAGAAGGCATCATTGAAGATTTTTTGCTTTCATTTCAAGGGCCTAATTTGATTGATGAACCCATGAAGAAGGAGGACTATACAGTTTTAGAGGTTCCAAGTGTGGAGTAAGCTACAGGAGAACATTCAGTTCTTCCTTCGACTTCATCCCCTTCAAGCTCTAATGTTGAAGAAGAGTTTGATCTTTCAAACTTCATGTTTGAGGAAGAGGGAAACCATGGTTAGCAAGTTTCAGATCAAGAAGACACCATGGAGAAGGTTGAGCACATGCAACAGGACAATAATGAGGCATATTATCTATCTGACTCAAAGGATTGCTTTGATGGAGAAAATCCCATAGATATCACATCATTTTCTCTTCCATCATCCATCTTCCAAGCACATGAGCCTGCTTCCATAAAGTAGGGCACTCAAAGACAACAGCCTGTGTCTCACAACATCCCTCTGGAACCAGGGTTGGAAGATCATAGTCCTCCATGTTCTTCATAAGAGAAGGAAGATAAAAATAAAGGATATTTCATCATCTCTCTCTCACCATCCATCCAAGAAGGTCCAAAAAAAGACTCCATTTTTGGAGTCAGATTTCAGAACCATGGGCATATTCAAGGTACCATACCTTGCCCAATCAGATATATGGCTTCATTAGAGCCAAGGGAGAATCCAAATCCAGTCATTCCTACTTTAGGGCATGAGGATGAGCATCAAAGTACCAAGGGTCATCATCAACACCTCCAAGAGTCCAATGCCAACCAACTTGAGGAGGTATTTTTGGTTAATGTAGATACCTTGATGATTTGGGTGGAGGATAGGCTTAAAGTCAGTTTTTTATTCATCTAAGCAGCCATATTCAGTGTCAAACCATTTTCATGCCTACTTCTTTTGAGAAAGGGAAGCTATTTCTCCCTACATGTAGTGGGCTTTGTTTAATCTTTTCTTTCTTTTTGGTTAGTATAGGAGTAGGAGTATATTTTTTTTTCAGCATAAAAAGTTCTTGTGCACACTCTGCATGTCTCATTTAAGGAATGTATGATTTGATTCTTTTTACATAGCGTTGTTGTTGTGTTTTGTTGCTCCAAGGTTATGTTATTACGAAATTCAATATGCCCTGGGTAAACATTGTAAGAGTCCATTCTCAAGACAGACCAAGGTCAGGTTCTTCAGTATTCATGATAGAAAGATCCATAGCTGTCTGTAGAAGTTGCTAGTTTCAAAAAATGAAACAAATGCAGAGAAACCAAAGGACATTTTTTAAGTCAGTCCATTCAGGGAAAAATGAAAGTCCCAGGTCAATACAATTTTTTACTCTCAGAAAATCCATTTCAATATTTTCTTATGAAAATTGAGATGTAGATGCACAAGCAGGCTCAGGGATAGGCAGAACATAGAAAGTGCAGGAAGTTAGGGAGTCCATTTTGAAGGAAGGGTCAGTATCAGGCCATTAGTTGTGACTCCATGTGCAATGAATGCTTCAAGGCTACTGGTCTCTTCATCTAGCAGGCAGATATCCCCGTGAGTCACCAAATTGTTATACCAAATTTGCCCCCAGTAAATTTGGTTAAGAAAAGTCCTACACATAAGGAAATTATGAAGGAAACGACTCAGACCCACGAGCTCACATTCCAGGACAACAAACAAGGTTGCAAAGGGACTTGACAATGGAGTGGCGGGGCCTGCGAAGGATCAAACGACCCTATTTAAGAGGAAATTCAAGAAAATGATCTGTCGAGCAAATTTGTGCCTCAAATCCAACAAAAATTTTTTAGGCAAGCTCATAAATGGAATAGCAGGGTCAAGGAAGGAGGCCGAGTGGTGTCAAAGGAATTAGAGACTCAAAGGAAAAGAAACAATGAAGATTCAAAGTCTTCAGGCTCTGAAATAGTTTAGGACGGACCCCAAAATCAACTAAGTATGGAGGAGACAGCGGAAGTTGCCAAGTGTCCAAACGGTGCACCTCCAAAAGTTAGAACCAAAGGGGCAGGTTCAAATAAGAACCAAGCCTCCATGCGTCCAGAGCTCCAAAAATTTGCACTGGCCGTTGAAAATTCTTCTACACGGTGGAAGGGGCCAAGTGTCGGCTCAGCGTAATTCCAAAATGGAAGCCCAAGGCAGAGACTCAAACTTACGCCAGCCCTCCACATAGCCAATGGTAAAAAGAGGTTAAAAGGAGAAGGGGCCCAAAATGGATAAGTAATGAATGTAGGTGGAAGGCACCAGGTGTCCAAAAAATGCACATTCAAAAGTGGGGACCCTGAGTAGGTTGTCAAATGCGCGCGGACCTTCCACGTGTCCCAGAGCCTGAAAAAGGTGAGGGCGGCTATTGAAAATTCTGAAGGCCCGCAGAGGTCTACACGTGTCGTATCCATGCTACTCCAAAGGTAAAGTCTGGGGGTAGTTTCTAAACATGCGCAAAGCCTCCAAGTGTCTTGGGTCAGATACAGTGCCTCCGCCCGTGGAAAAGACTCTATAAGAATACAAAGGGAATAGGGAAACCTACGGACGCTGCTACGTATCACATGGGTGTTATTCCAAGAGCAAAGGAAGGTGTCAAATCTCAAACGAGTGCAGAGCTTCCACGTGGAACCATTACATACATACTCATTTAAATTTTATGTGTTCACGACCTAAAAATTCAAATGACCATATATTTTGACTGAGAACTTAGATTTGGGTAGGAGAATATTTTTTGGAAACGTCTCGATGGCCTCTTTGCCTTTGCAACATAAAATATCATTTTTTGTAGGCATTAGTGGGTGAAAAGGGGAAAAATTCTTTGAGGCCATTAATACAGAGCCCATTTTCTCCAACTACCAGATCTGATTCAATTCAATCCGTCGTTCTTCTTCAATACGTCGAACAGACAAAGGGAGCTAGAATAAAAAAATTTGGGGTAGATTTGAGAAAGACATTGATTGATAGCAGTTGAGTCTTCAAGGAAAGATTCAATGCATATCCCGTGGTAGTTGAAACAGGATTCAACTTTTCCCTCTTCTTTCTCTTATTCTTTATATATATATTGTAACACTTATCATTTGAAAAGGAGAGATTATTCTGGGCATAGGGAAACTCTATCAAATTTGTTTCCTGACTCCTTTTTGAGTTGAACACCTTCTCCTACGTCTAGCAAGAATTTTTGTGCCTCTAAGTAGGAATGTAATGGTCTATGCACCCATATAGAGCAATGAAACTTGTTTTTGTGGTGTTTCTTTAACCCTTTGCATTGTTTTGTTGTCTCTCTGTGCCTCTCCCTTTCAAATCTATTTTTTGTGAATGTATTTCACATTTGCAGGTGCAAGGCATTTTATTTCATGGAGTTTTGATCATGGATTAGGGTCTGGGTTTGTGTCACTCTATCTAACCTTCCCATCTTCCTTTTTCCCCTGTTTCATCCTCCCTCAACAGAGCATCTCGCCCCTTTCCTTCTCTGGTGTATCACCACTTTAATGTAGGATTTTCTTTCACCCTCTCTTTCTCTTTGGTTCCTTGGAGTGGTTAGATAAGGATATTTTAGTTTTTTCCTGCATTAGAGCAGCTCATGGTAGGTAGTTTAGGAACAAGAACCATATTTCTCTAGATGATCATCTCAGGTTTGCAAGTCCCATAGCTTGAGAGATGATCCAATGTTATGCAATCACACCAAATGCCCCATTTTAACCACTTCACATCTTTGGCCATTTGGGGATGTTGTGATTTTTCACTAACATGAACCTAAGCCAATCATGTAATCTTATAAGTGAGTTAATAAGGTGTTAGAATAAAAATGAGGTCATTTTATCATCACGTTTTTATGAATGATCATTAAGAAGGCAAAAAGATCTAAAACCCTAGCAAAACCCTAGTTAGGAGCAGTTGTCAAAAAGTGATGAATTGTGTGTCATTTTTTTATTGATTCATGAAATGTGTTTATTTTATAATGTATTAGAATTGGATATCTTTCCATAAATGTATGTTTGAGCTTGTGACAGTATGTGGGCCCCACCTAAAAATAGTAGTTTCTGAAGAAGAATGTATTTAGGCAAGTTGGTCCAAAGGAGTAACATGATAAGAATTCATCAAAATGATGTAAATGGACCCTAGCAAAACCCTAGTTATTGATGCACACGTAAATGCAAGGTTTGTCAAAAAGTGATGAATTGTGTGTCATTTTTCTATTGGGTTATGAAATGTCTTTATTTGGGACAATGTATTAGGTTGATTGGTCAAAGGGTAGTTCTTAGGTCCATTAATGGAGCAGTTTTTAATTCATCTCATTATGGTTCAGTGTTTTGATCATAAGCTTGAGATAAAGACAGGAGTTGTGGAAGATGATTCAAGCTGTGTTGGAAATAGTAGATTCTGAAGAAGATATGTATTTAGGCAAGTTGTTCCATATTTTTAACATGATAAATTCATTATGTGTAATGTGATTTGATATAGTTTCTATGGATACACCTTGGTAAATGAAGGTTTTTGATCATGTATTTCTTTCAGCAGGTTATAGTTCTTTTTTGGGATTCAGGACATGTTGATGTGGTCAAATTGTGGTAGTTTTGAGGTTGTCCTTAAGGCATGCGATGGATTTGATGATGATTCCTATAAATTGAATCATTAATCTTGATTTAATTTTTCATAAGAAGGAGTTCCTGATTTATGATACAAGCTGATATGTATAAAAAATAGGATTCATGAGCTAATTTTTCCATTTTTTTATTTTTTTATTCATTAGGATGTGATTTGATATAGTTTCTAGGGATTTCTTTCAGCAGGAACAATTTTTGAAATTCAGGACATGTTATGTAATTGTGCAAGTTTGAGGTTGTTTGAGGCAGGCGATGGATTTGATGATGATTCCTATAAATTGAAACATTAATAAGAATTAATTTTTCATCAAATGAGCCTATTTATGATACTTTATGATATGTATAAAAAAAATTATGAGCTAACCTTTGAAAGTAGTGTTTTTGGCAGGTTGTTTTGGAAAATGAAACTCTTGTTGTGGTTTTAAGAGGAGGATGTTTCGAGGATTGAAACAAGTTCAAGAGTGTTATAAAGGTCCTTAAATTTATTTTTATTTGTTACATGACATGGTTTTATGAATTATAATGGATTTGGTGACAATATGAAGTTTACATGGTGTTCAAGGGTGTAGGAAACAATTGTTTTGAGAATTGTGAAGTGTAATGGGCCCAGTAAATGAATTATTTTGATTGGTTGATTGATTGTGAGACCATGTATTATTTTTTGATGATTTTTTACTCATGTATAATATTTCATGAGTCATGAAAAATTATTGGACTCATGTTAGGGAAATTTTAAGATTGTGCCCATGGGGTTTTGAGCCATTTTTGGCACATATGATGAGGATTTTGGCTAGGCCAACATACTTGGGTCATATGTGATTATTTTAATTTTAATTTTAATTTATGAATTTAATGAGGTTTATGGGTAGAATTTATCATGAAGGACTAACCTATTTTTATATGGAAGGAAGAAATGGCTATAAAAGACAAGTTTGAGCTCATTTTGTGAGCTAGTCTTGCATAGGGGTGTAAAGCGACCTAGAGAGCAGTTGATAGTAGGAATGATGGTAGAATTTGAGAGATGATATGATTCATGGAAGGTTTAAAAATTATTGAGAGCATATATGCAATATATTAGAGGCAAGACAAGTGAAGAAAGAAGGAGAAAGTGCAAGTTTGATGCCCTAGGGTATGAGGTAGGGTTTGTGAGTTGAATTTGTGATCTCCCTCAATTTTGGTAGCAGAAAAATTAGAGATCATATTTCTTCAAGTGGCTGAGTTTTTGATTGATCATATTTAGGGATTTTTAGCCTCCTCATGGAGTGGGTGCTTCACTAAATTAGGGGTTGGTGCTCCTTGTAGAGTTGGTGCTCTACTAAAATAGGGGTTGGTTCTCCTTGTGGGGTTGGTTCCTCATTAAATTTTAGGCATGATAATATAATGTTTATGTTTCAGTGGGTTTTCTTACCCATGAGGATTTTAAAACATATCAATATAAGATTGTGTCTCAATGAGATCTCTTCCCCTCGAGGGTTTTGGTTCTCTTGCTCTTGATCTTTCTTATGATTGTTTATATGCTTATGTTTGCACACTATGGTACATGGTTGAATGAATGGTTGTATTAATGATAACATATGATGAATGGTAAATGAAATAAAAAAATCTAAATGACTTATTTACCCCCCCCACATCTCAGTCTCTTTTTCTTATAATAATTGGTATCAAAGCAAGCCTTTTTTTCGCACAAGTTTAACAACTTGAAGGAGATCTTTGGAAGCACAAGCAATGGAAGAATCTATAGATATAGTGGATATATTGAGAAGAATAAATGATATAGCAAAATCATGCATTGAGGGATATCAGATGGAAGTTATGGATATAGAATCTAAGCATAGCCAGGCCATCCATGCCTTGGAATATCAAGTTGACAGTTTGAGGAAAGCCCTAAAGGAGAAGGAAGATACTCATGAAAAAATTCATACTCTTCAGATTTTGGAATCACAAGTGGAGGAATTGTCAGAGACTCTAAATGGAAAATATGAAGAGTGTACTTAGCTGAAATAACAAGTTGCTTTTCTCAATGATAAAATCAAGTCAAAAGAGGAGGAGTGCATCAATTATTAAGATGGTAAGAAATATCTACATTCAAGACTTGATCTAGTTTCAAGAAAACTAAAGATTTTTTAGAAAAGTACTAGTGACCTAGATAATATTCTTAGCCAACAAATATCAACTGGTAATAGGGCTGGTCTTGGATTTAACAAGGAAATCAAAGACAAGGTTCCAAGTAAGTAAGATGGTGAACCAAGTACCAAGGAAGAAATGAAGGTAACCCACTCCAAGGAAAATGATAAGACCAAACCTATTAGACAACCTAATACATCAAGGTATGAAATTTCATTCAATGGCTATTGTTTCTTATGTCATGCTTATGGTCATAGAGCTAAAAAATGTAAGACAAGGTCTCCTACAAATGATGTAGGATCCTTTCATTGTGAATGCCACTCATGTTGTGAATATGGTCACAAAGCCAAGGATTGTGGATGGAATTTAGGAGTGTTTAAGAAAAGAAAAATCAAGAGGATGTTTATCAAGAAATTTGATCCTAGAGATGCTCATCCATGGAAAGAAAATAGAAAAGATCTTGCTAAAGTTGTTGTATGCTACAAATGCAATAAGGTAGGCCATGTAGCTAGTACTTTCTTGAGTGGAAGATCTAGTTATGTTGATGGTTTCAGAAGGAGAAACACAATGGTTTGTTACAACTATAACAAGGTTGGACATATGGCTAAGAATTGTTTTCAATACTTTCAAAGTCAAATGAGAAGTTATTCAATGAGCCTAGAGTGCAAGGTAATGATCTAAGAAGGAGTTGAGGACCAAGAAGAGACCTTGGTGCCTCATCAAAAGATAGAAATGATGCAATGAAGAGAAAAAATCAGTAATCAGAGCATAAGAAAGAAGATACGGTGTATTTTAGGTGGCTAAGAAGGCTTGGGACCTCTTCAAGACCTTCTTTTAGGTCTTTATGGATATTTTATGCCTTCACTATGCTTCTTGAAGGTATATAGGTGCATATGAAGCATTCATCTGAGGGGGAGATATCTGAGTCAACTTTTTTCTCCTCCATGTGGTCAAGGTATGTCATCATAAGCTCTTATTCATGACCTTACTGGCTCATATTGGTTGTTCATGTGTGAGATGCACAGTCATGTTAAATGGAAGAATGATGGGCTTATGGTTTGTGCTTGCATCTTCATGATATGTAATCATCTGTTGTAATCTCTAGTCTAACATTATCATAATAAGATCATGTAAGTCATTGTTATTTTCAAAAGTTTTGTGGAGTCTTAAATCATAATAGGTTCTTTGTGCATTCAAAGTTTGTCTCAAAAAGTGTGCTTTTTTTCTGAAGTCTTCTTTGTAACATATATGAGAAGGTCTTGTCAAGTATTCTAAAGCTGAAATCAAAATAAGTCATAATGCTCCTAGTTTATTCATCAAAAAGAAAAATCCCTCTCTCATGTAGATATGTCAAGGTGTCTAAGAGTATTTGTCATATCATTTTTGTTGGGAATTATTACCTGATGCACTTCATAATTGTAAAGGAAATGGTTTGAAACATTATGTATATGTCATTCATACATGTTAGTAATGAAGTATTCATCTGAGTCAAAATATTGCAAGTATGTGTTGAGTGATGTCTCCTCAGGAAATTTGATTACTTTTACAAGGATATATCATCAAATGTCTCACTATTTCAGTATTTCTGTTAAGAATTGTGTGTCTCCTCCATATGCATATTTGATCTAGGGTTAATAAAACAAGAATTAATTTACTGGTTGATGTATCTATAGTGTGATTCTAGTTCCTAAGGCATGTAAGACCATGATACTCCACGATCTAAGTCAAGATGTATAAGGAAATTTTATCATGTTAAGCATACCCAGTTTCTCTGTAATGTCATTACAAGCATCTGTGATCTATGCGAAGTTTGTAGTCAAGTTTTTGTTTCAATTGGTGTCATTGAAGTGATAAATTTTCATCTTGAGTACATGTCCACTTATTCTTCCTAAAATATATTGTTATGCCAATTCAAGGATCCATGTCATGTCTATAAGCATGTGTCATGTGTTTTTGGTTGCCTCAAGAGTACGAAGGTCTTTGTCATGATTTCAAGGTGTAGATTAAATTTGATACAAGGAGTGCAAGTATGTATTTTATCAAAGTTGTGTATGACTGTAGTGGGAGTTGCAAGTCATCAATATCTTGTTCTTAGAGAACATGATATGTATTTGATTCATGTCAAGATGTTCCAAAATCGTTAATAAAGGCCTTGTCTTAGACCCAATGTAATGAAAGTCTATAAAATGATGTCATAGTATATCTATGTGGTTGATCAAGTATTGAATTTTTTTTAAGTCTATCATGTATTAATAGTCATGAAGAAGTGTATGTAAACAAGATCAAGTTTGATCATACATGAGATGCTCTATACTTCCAATGTCTGAGTGTATAATGCCTGTGTATGAGAATATGTATCCCAATCAAGTAAATTTACTTTTTCCTTAGAAATTATTGCTATAAATCCATCAAATTTGTGGTATCTCATTGAAATTTGGGATCACTGTTATGCTCAAGTACCATAGTGGTGTCAAGAGAAGCTTTGTATGAGTCTGTGAAGGATAAAATGTAACCTTACAAGTCTTTGATACCTAAGGAAGCGAGTGACAGAAGTGTTGAAGTATGACGTAGTAATTTCTCCAATGATTGAAAGAAGAAATAATGGAATGTGAACAAGAATGAATATTTGATGGCTCATCAAAATATCGAGTATGATGATTTGATATTAGAGGTAAGAAATATTCTCTTCATGGGAAGAGTAAGAAGTAAAAGAAAAGTTTTTGAGGTCTCTCCAAAGCATATGGTATGTTGGGGATGACCATTATATAGTGATAAAGTTACAGTTAAGATGGAAGGGTCTTAGAACTGTGAAAACTAAATATAACAGTACAAGGACTAATGATACTCATCAAAATAGGGGGGGAGTATTTTAGGTCTGTAATGTGGTTTGTGAAGATCATATCATCTGTAGCTAAATCCATGAAATCAGAGAAAAGAAGGATTAAACTCTGACAATGGAAAATGATAGGCTACATGCTCAGAGGTAGTGTATGTCCTCCTACATGTCTAACAAATGTTTCTCAGGTGCATATAGTTGTGTGTGAGTCCATAAAAGTGAGGGGGAGTACTTGGTTGTTCTCCCATGTTATTAAAGTGTTTTTCTCAAAGATTTCAAGGTGTGAAATTGAGGTTGGTTCCCTTATTCATGTTTATGTCTATATATAATGGATTATGTGCGTCAAACAGGATTGTAAGAGACTGAGAAATATGTTTAGGGATTGATAAAAGTTGCAAATAGAATTTTTAGCCATTGTACAGTAGGTGAACTACTCAAAAATGCTCTTGGAATATAGTTATAATTTTCTTAATCCTAGTAGGAGTGTTTTTTGGATGATTCAATGCATATTTGAACTATAGGAGCATGTGAAAACTAGCCTAAATTGCACTAGAAGGTTTGTTTACGGACATGAGTGCTTGCATAGTATGAAGAGTAAGAATGAACCTATTTTTTCTCGACTTAGGCATATAATTCATTGGTATTGATTAATAATGATGGTATAATTATTGGAATGGTTTACATGACATTATTGGCATGAGAATGGTGTTGTTGGCTCATATTTCAAGGCTACTAAAATAGCTCCAAGAAGGAAAAAGCAGAGTACAAGGTGAAAAAGTGTTCTTGCATGCCTAGTGGGTGAAAATGATGGTTTCGCTCCTAAAAAGGTAAGGATTTTTTTCTTTCACGCATGACTGATGATATTCAATTGTTAGTGATGCTTATTCCAGGGGAGCTTCTTATTGGCATGCCCAAAATGAAGGCAAAATTCAGATTTTGGGGGAAATGAGAGAATTTGAGACCTTTGGTTGATGTTTATAACCAAATAATGGATGTATAAAGATGAGTTAAGGTGAATAATGTAAGTTCTTGTTGCATTTTTCATTAAAGTAAAAAGGGGGAGAAGTTCAGGGTATTTTCCATCAATGACAAAGGGGGAGATTGTTGACATGTAGGCCTAAGTAGGCCTAATATGTGTTGGAATTGATGTAAAACCAAATTAATGTTAAATTGGATGTTTTAGCAAGGTGTTATGATTATGTATGTAGTGCTAACATATTTTTTCATATGTGGTTCAACTGGTACAATGAAATTCAATGGTGCAAGATTGCTTTAGCAAGCCTATAAGGGTGTCTAGGTGGTATTGCTTGATAGTATGAGATTCATGGTGATTGGAGATGCATTTTTACATGTTTTATAACATGATTTGAGGTTTCTTGAGCACTCACAATAGTGGAAAGGTATGTTTACAGGTGTTTCACTTCTTTACAGGTGCTCATTGGGAGCAGGTATGACAACTAGGAGGTGTGACTGAGTGTTTGGGAGCCATATAAGCTCATGGAAGCATGAATTAAAGTTTTTCATGGTGCATGACGTATATTTGGGTCATTTTAAAGTGGTGTTAGGTTCATTTATTGCATTGATTCAGTTGAATCTAGTTGGTTTAGTGAAGCAAAAACAAGATAGCATGGGTAAGTCGATGTGGGTAGATATTTTGGATCATACCCAGGCCATGAGATGACTATGAATAGATAGTACAGTGTGTCATGGTGCATCATGAAAAAATTTAGGAGATTCTAAAAAGGAAGTTTTGGTGAGATAGGGTCAGTTTTTAGTGCATTCCTAGTTTGAAATTCAACTTCAGATGCTCGTTGTGGAAAGTATAATTTGCATGGGACCCTGATCCATTCATGGAAGCTTATAAGGTGAGTTAATAAGGTTTTAGAATAAAAATTAGGTCATTTGATCATCACATTTTTATGAACGATTGTTAAGAAGGTAAGAAGGTCTAAAACCCTAACAAAACCCTAGTTAGGAGTAGTTGTCAGAAAGTGATGAATTATGAGCCAGTTTTGATTGCTTGATGAAATGTGATGATTTTATGTTGTATTAGACTTACATAGATTTCCATAAATGTATGTTTGATCTTGTCACAGTGTGTGGGCCCCACCTAAAAATAGTAGTTTCTAAAGAAGAAGGTATTTGGGAAAGTTGGTCCAAAGGAGTAACATGCTAAACTCATCATGTGTTATCGATGTCAAATTTGTTTTATATAAATGAATGTTTCTGATCATTTATTTTCATTTTTATGGTGTTTTGGGGGTCAAACAGGTTGACTGGTCAAAGGGCAGTTTTGGGTCCTTAAGGAGTAGGGTTCAGTGTTTTGATCATAACGTGATCTACAAAAGAAGTTTAAAGATGATTCAAGCTGTGTTGGAATAGGATTAAGAGATATTTCTAGTGGTATATTTATTACTACATTATAAGGTGATTTGACATGGTTTCTAGGGCTTTCTTTCGGTAGAAACAATTTTGGAAATTTAGAATAGGTTATGTAATTGTGAATGTTTGAGGTTGTTTTAGGCATGAGATGGATTTGATGATGCCTCCTATCACCTGAAAATTTAAGCGGAATTAATTTTTCATCCAATGAGCCTATTTATGAGACTTGATGATATGTATAAATTGTTTTATGAGCTAACCTTTGAAAGTATCTTTTTGGTAGGTTGTTTTGGAAAAAGAAAATCTTGTTATGGTTTAAATAAGAAGATGTTTCAAGGATTGAAACAAGTTTAGGAGTGTTATAAAGGTCCTGAAATTTATCATGAGTGATTACATGACATGGTTTGATGTGGTAGAAGGTATTTGGTGATAGCATGAAGTTTCTAGGGTGTGCAAGGGTGTAACAAACAATTAATTTGAGAATTGTAAAGATTAATGGGCACAGTAAATGAAATATTTTGATTGGTGGATTAATTGTGTGACCATTTATGATTTTTTAATGATGGTTTAATCATATATAAGGGTTCACGGTTCATGAAAAACTATGGGATTCATGTTAGGGCAATTTTAAGATTGTGTCCAAGGGGTTTTGAGCTATTTTTGGCACATATAATGAGGTTTTTGGCTAGGTCGGCCTACTCAAGTCATATGTGATTATTTTAATTTTAATTTATGAATGTAATGAAGGTGTATGGGTAGAATTTATAATGAAGGACCGAAATATTTTGATTTTGAAGGAAGAAATGGTTATAAAAGCCAAGTTTAAGCTCATTTTGTGAGCTAGTCTTGTATAGGGGTGTAAAGCGACCTAAAGAGGAGTTAATAACAGGCATGAGGGAAGAGATTGAGAGTTGATATGATGCAAATAAGTTTTAAAAATTATTGAGAGCATGTGTGCAATATATTCAAGGCAAGACAAGTGAAGAAAGAAGGATAAAGTGAAAGTTTGATGCCCTAGGGTATGAGATAGGGTTTGTGAGCTGAATTTTTGATCTACATCAGTTGTGGTAGCAAAAAAATAAGAGATCATATTTCTTCAGGTGGCTGAGTTGGTTCTTGGTCATATTTAAGGGGTTGTATCCTCCTTGTGAATTGGGTGCTTCACTAAATTAGGGGTCGGTTTTCCTTGTAGGGTTGGTGCTCTACTAAATTAGGGGTTGGTACTCCTTATAGGTTTGGTGCTCTACTAAAATAGGGGTTGGTTCACCTTTTGGGTTGGTACCTCACTAAATTCTGAAACATATCAATATAAGATTGTGTTTTGGTGGGTTTTCTTCCCCTTTAGGGTATCCCACTTAAATTTGGTGTCTTGTGTACTCTCTTGCTCTTTCTTATGATTGTTTATATGCTTATGTTTAAACACATATGGCACATGGTTGAATTAATGGTTCAATGAATGATAACATATGCTGAATGGTAAATGAGATAAATGTTTTTAAAGGGCTGATTCAACCCTCCCTCTCAGTCCCTTGTGCTTCTAATCGAAATAACATATTTTTTATTTTTCTGATTCTCTGTGTGATAATCACCTGCAATTGGCTAGATCACATGTGATTAGGAAAATCGCTTGCGATTTCTCTATTATTTTTTTAAATCCAATCAATTTTCCTTTTACTTCTGATTTACTACTTTCTATTTCTCCTAACTTGCTTGCAGGGTGCTCTTTCTGGAGAGCTCATCTGTTGGATTGCTTGCTTTAAAAAAAAATCTAAAAAAAGAGAGTGTTCAATAGTAATTCCTACTACCTTCCAATTTTTTCAGTGTTGCATTTTGTTTGATTGTCCTCATTGAAATCAACATTTTGTTTTGGGTTCTAAAACAAACAATTGCATCCTTCTTGCTTCACATATCTTTAATTAGGAAGGAAAATCAATTGCATTCAATCAATTTTTCCCTCACACACAACCAAACCACTTTAAAACATCAAAACACACTCAAACAATTACTACCCAGGTGGGTACCTACTTGGATTTAATCACCAAGAGGAGAAACTAACTTCATGTTCTAGCCAAGTATAATCACATGTATGTCAGTATATTGGAAAATCACCTGACACCCTTATCACCACGAGACCGTGAAGTGATGGGGTAGGCCCCAATACCATACCCATATTGGTAGAAGTACATAGTTGGGACTCACGTACCTTTAGGTATATTGAGGACTCCACCCATAAACATACCCGAAACCATCCATAGATTTTCATTTCTTAGGACCCTTGTTAACCATTTTACACATTTCAATATTTTATAACTAACTCAATAAAATCTAAAAAGAAAAAAATTACTTGACTTTGTTAGTTTCTTGTAATAAAATCATTTAGTTGTTTTCATTCTTAGGTGTTTTTGTTGTTGTTTACTATGGTACAAACTAGAAAACAAGCCCATAACTAAACTTCTGAAAATATGTTTACACCAGTTCCCACATCGTCACAACAAAAAATCCCTTTATCTACCTCCCTATCTACACCATTATCTAGCACGTTTTCTACACCATTACAACAACAAAATCCATTTCATCAACCAAGTACATCTACTCCTCTTTCTAATTCTCAACGAGCTTGGAATGAGCTAGAGGAGAAATATAATGAAGAAAAGTGACAACAAATTTTAAACTCAAGGAATCAGTTCCATAGTCAAGATTTCCATACCTTTGAGCAGGAAGAAACCGAACAACCATACTCACCTAGCTCTTAATCAGATTCATCTAAACATATTTTATATGATAGAGGAGACCCTTGTTTTGAATCAATGTTGGATTCAAACCCAATTTCCCTTAATGTTTATCTCACAACTAGGGGTGTTCAACTCCAGCCATTCCCGCCTGAACCATCCTCAGAGATTTTGGATCCTTAATCTAGCTCTTCATAACAAGTTGAACCCAAACCAACTTCAAATATCCTCGATCCTTTATCTAGTTCCTCACCCCCCATCAATTCAAATCAACCATCTGAATCCAAACCACCACCATATGTCCCTGATCCTTCATCTAGGATTTCACATCTTATTAATCCAAACTATTAACCTATCATTCAATAAATACATTCATATCCACCTTTAACTCAATCTGAAACATCAAAAGCTTTTCCTTCTATTCCTATTCTTAGTCTACATATGGTTTCATCTCAAGACATAACTACCCAACAACATACATCTTCGCCAAATCCTTCCATTTGTTTCACACCTCCCCTAAGTAACATATTTAGTAGTTCAGACACCTCCAAGATCTTCAGTAGTTCAGACACCTCTAGTGAGTTCTTTTACCACTTCTATCTTTGTATCTTCTCAGTTAGTCAGTGTCTATGTTCAAAGTATTACCATGTCCATTCCTACATCCTCTCCCTTAGCTAACACTAGTACCATTGCTAGTAATCATCCTATCTCAACGCAATCTACTACACCCCTTATTTCACAAAAAATACTATAACAAGCACCATCCTCTGTTGCTTCTACCATACCCTTTTAACAACTACCTCCTTATTCACAAATTTTCACTACTACATCCATTTCAAATATGTACCCATACATTTAACCATCGTAGCCATTACTGTTTCAACCACTTTATGGTATGCCATATCAACAAAATATACCTCAACAAAAAATCTCTACTTATAGTATTTTTTCCCAAAAAATATACCACAGTACAATGTCCCTCAACAAAATATCTCTCCACAATTTTTTCCACCTCAGCAAAACATTCCCTATCAGAAAAATATTTCACAGAAAAACATACCTCAACAAAATGTCCCACAACAGAACACTCCACAATAAAATATTTCCTAATAGTAGAAAGTTAGCAATATCAGATATACTCACAACCTAGCCAGTTTTCATTTCAACCTGGCTCATCCTCGTAGAAACCATCGCAACCTGATCCTCTGCAAGCTCTCATGAACTGCATATACAATCTTGAATTTGTTTCATTAACACCTAAGAATGTTCTCTCTTATGATAAAATCTACAATGAGCCCATTCACCCTTCAGTACCCTATAAAGTATATCAACTTCATTGGGAAATTCCAAAACTTATCAAATTCTATAGCATATAAGACCCCCAATAGCACATATGTGCCTTACATCATGCTTGTTATCTAATATCCCATGATTAGAAACTCATGCTGAGGACTTTTCCCATGTCTCTTTCCGGTCCTGAATTGGATTGGTATAATAGCATTCCTCAGTACTCAATTTAATCATTCACGTAACTCACACAACTCTTCCTAGAACACTTTTCTATAAACATATCCCGTAAAGTCACTATTAATGATCTCTACACTATTAAATAGTTTGAGGATGAGTCTATTGCTGATTTTGTTTCCCATTGGAGAGGTAAAATCAATCAGTTGTCCTTTGCATTACCACAAAATGAATTGATTGAAGTATTTTTTCGATCATGTGAAAAACATATCTCATCAACATTACAAATTCAATCATTATAGATCTTTGAAGAAGCCTTAACTATGGCCCGTAAATTGGAACTTCAAGTTCTAGAAGATGGTCGAGATAAAATTCTACGTAGGAAAACCTGAACTGAGCTCCCATCTAAAACATCCTCCAATCCTGATATATCCAAGTCATCTGCTGTCACAGTAGTAGTTAAATCTTCCCCTAAGGAAAGACCTACTACTGACTGTGCCCGTCAACCACATAGCTACACATCCATATGAGAGACTTATAGCATAGTCTTTGAAAAATTGCTTGCTACAAATATGACATCTCTCCCGCCTATTCAACCCATCGACACGTCTGTATCCAAACCTTCTTGGTATCGAGATAACGACTATTGTAAATACCATTGAGTTAAGGGACACGACATCGAAATGTGTCGTACATTTTGTAATGTCCTTCAAGATTTTATTGACAAGGGTGAACTTCATTTGGATAATCCAAATACACCTCCAAATTAGAATCTTGATATGTTTAAACCTTTTACAAACCATCCCCCACCAGTTGATCAACCATAAACAAACATTGTTCAAGCTCACCATACAATTAACACCATTACTAAAAAATTACCGACTCATGAGTCCACCACAATACCGCTTAAATTCGAATCCATGTGTTCAGAATCAACATCGATACCAGCTGAATTTGAATCCACATATTCATAGTCACCATCAACATCTACTGAATCTGAATCTATATCTACTGAACCCTTGGCCATCAGGGACAATGTTAAAGCCATATTTTCCTCTGTATCACATAATATTACTCAATCCACCCCACACCCATAACATCCTCTAATACAAATACACTTATGTATGCACCTAGGTTTGCAAATATAACTATGATACCTCTCGAAACATTCTTACAAAAATGACCTCCACCTAAACCAACCATGGGTTGTATTGATCCCCCATATACAAAGACAAACAATCTAAAACTGACGAAATCCACAAATCATTTGGATTACATTAACTAAACTATTAAAAATCATCTTCCTGCATTATCATCAACTTCAACAAATACACACAGTTCATCCAAAACCTCAAAGGGACCCAACAAACAAGGCATGGTTCAGGTCTTTAAAAGTTCTTATTATGATCAAACATACCATTTTCGTGGCCCACCACCTTTTCTTCCACCTCTTCCTATAAGGGCCATTTCCACCCTTAGTAATCCTCTTGTCATGCCAAGGCCAAGGCCTACATACCAAACTTCCACAATGGGACCTCATAAACAAGGAATTATTCAAGATTCTAAAATCCCTTATTATATCCCCCAGATCAGAATGCCCTACGTGGTCCTTGATACCTTATACCTAGGAATCACCCTATTATTATAGGACCTAAGCCTATCTATCAAACTTCCACAAGTAGCTCTCATCCTTTATCCATTGCAACATGTAAAATACCTTGGCAACCAATAATGCAGCAACCCCCAACTACAGTGTTACTTCTGTTGGAAGAAAAGATATCTCAAACTCCATCGTCATCTGTGTATGCACCTAAGGGATATTATGCAACTATTTTAGAATACCTTATCACCCATAACTTTAACACCTTCCAAACCATCGTATCCATGAGGATGCACACCTGCCTAGAATGAATTCAATGTCTCTTACAATTATCATAGGACACGAGTTCATTCCATAGAATATTGTAAGGACTTCCATTTAATTGCTTAGGAGTTCAGAAATTCAGCCTTCCTTTATAACCGCACACTACATCATCATCTTCACCTAAATCTAAAGCACATATCTCTTTTCATTAAGTTGACGTTGTTCAAATTATCACTCATTCACAAAGCTATTACATGGACTCATCTGAGCCTAAGAAAGGTAAAAAATTATAGTCATACCTCCACCACCAGGATTTTCTACCTCATCAGACAAAAAAAAGTATCTATCTCTGTAGCTCCTGAAACACCTGGTCAAACAGAATCACAGAAAACCAAGGTTTCCATCCTAGCTACACCACCTTTGTCATCTACTGTGATACAAAAGGTTATTTTTAAACAACTGCACCAAGCTCCCATCAAGATGTCACTCTATAAGTTATTAAAAACCTCACCTGCTCATAAAAAGGCCATGATTGAATCCCTATAATCAATAATTATACCAGCAGATGAACCTTCATCCTTTACAAATTTTGTAGGTACCTGTACGTACCAAAAATTGTAAGGTACTGTACTGCCAGAACAACGTGACAAGTGCCCCAATGATGATATTGGTCTCCTCGCAAGGTGTTTGGAATCTGGAAAAGATCTCCAAGTATGCGTTAACATCCCGCATGCTCCGTTTAGTCCTTGCGTCCTTTATTTTTCCCTTTTCCCCTCTTTTCTTGGCCTTTTTCTCTTCAGTGACGAAACCGATGCCCTGCTTGGGTGGCGGTCTCGTGACCACCGATCTGATCAGGGCGGCGGTCCTGTAACCACCACCCTGCTCAGAGCAGCGGTCCTTTACGCATTTTCTGGAAATCGTTTTAACGCGACTCACATAAAAATCAACGTTTCACCAGCTTTTCCTTGCCGACTTGGGCTTGCATTTATGTTTTCAGTCCCCTAGAATAGTGTTTGGCCATTTTTTATAGTTTTAGAGTTCAGTTTGGTTTTGATCTTTGGGTGAATGAAAAGCTATAAATAAATGGTTTGTGCACAAACAAATGGTCTGCCCCTCATTCACTTGTCATGCTCTCATTTTCATAGTTCAGTCTATTATTTTGTTTAGAAGCCATAGTTTCATTCCTTTGCATGTTTGGTTAGCATTGTTTAGCTGTTGGTAAGCCACATACCCATCTTGTGCAGGAAGTACTGTTATTTCACCCAATCCATTGGAGTAAAATAGCTTAGGAAGCCATTAAAGTTGGAGGTTTTTCTCCTCAAAACAGGATAGTTTCAGGTTCTGGACGCTTTATGTTGCATGACCCGCAATAAATCCCGCTAGGAATTGCATAAGCCAAGCTTTGCACTCTTGCACTATCCCTCTCCTACTCGCATTATATTCAGTCTGCATTCTGAGCTGCCTTTGTCCCAAAATCTACTTCTGTTGATGCTAGCATTACACACTTTTCTGGATTCACGTGAACACAAAAGAATGAGGAGATCACACTGAGGGGACAAGATCACACACACCATCGGATTCGCCACTATTCTGCAGAATCCAGGTTCTAGCTTTCAAAGTTCTAAAGCTAGAAATATATCAAATAGAGTAGATAATCATTTCTTTTCAGTCAAGTTTACTTTCGATATTGCCAGGGAAGCTGTGGGGATTAATAGTTTCTGAGAAACTATGATTCATTCCTCACTTCTGAGGCAGGATCGAGAGTCTGACAAATAGATTAAGCAAGTTATTTCATTATTTAGAATAGATCTACAAATTGCACAGACAAATAACTACACTCGGTTATTTTGTTTGTTTTAAGTTTTATCTTAGTTATCAAATTCTAGATACGTTTAAATAGCTACTTTTCTTAAATTCTTAAAAAAATTCTCAGAAAAATAGAAGTTATATATGTTTTAGATTTATTCCACGTAGTTAAAATTTGCTTTGTTACAGTTAGATTTACATTAGTGTTTTGTATGACAATCACGGGACCCAGGGAGCCCAGGGAATACGTATTTGAGCCAATTGTGCCTCAACCCAACCTCGTCACTACAATAGTTGACATAGACCAAAATCTCAGGATCCAAGTCTTCCAAACAACAACAGATTTACGATAGATCAGCTCTCAGTTGAGGGGATTAAATATAGAAGACGACCAAGCACACACGTTTTGGTCAAATCAATCGAACTACAGATTACCCTAGGCAAACATACACATGACTGTAGAAGGGTTCGAAAGAGAACAAACCTTTGGTTGTGATCCTTTGGTCCCACAGCAAAATGCAGGAAACACTCTTCTAGATATAGACACCAGCCTAAGAATCCAGGTTGCAAGAACGCCTGTGAGGTACTCTGAGAAGATCGCGCAGTTATTAATCCTAAATATAGAAGCTGAGAAAGCATATGATTATTGGATACTAGGGATTAAGATTTGATTTCGTACATGACCATAGCAGGACCGCAACAACCAAGAGTCTACGGTTGTGATCCACAAATCCTGCAACCTAACGAATCCATAAATCAATCGGATATAGACGCTGGCCTACGCATATTAGTATTCAGATCTACCCCACTTCCACCCACCATCGTCGAACAATTATCCTTACTAGATATAGCAGCTAACAAAGCTAGAGAATTATAGACTAAGCCAGAGAATCGTCCGTAGAGTCGATTGTATTCATTACCCACCATATGACCTTATCTGGAGACGTACACGAAACTATCCTAGGTCATTTTCCACGTATTCCAAAACCCATAGATCGAATCATGCCAAAGCTCGATATTGATTGGAGCCTTCGAGCAGTCATCCTTGCCGATTGATCTATCACACCAGTTCAGGTTAGAAGGGCCTTCTTTGCCTTAGATTCGCAAATTCCACTACTGCGTATTGAAGACATTAGATTGCCTAACTAGTCTGTCTGTATCCCACGCATATTACATCCCCACCGGCTGTCTCGGCACGACCTTGGGAGGTCGGGTATGCGGAAGAGTTACCTGTAGATTCCCATGCTCGCTTGTCACTTTTCTGGCGTACAAAATTGGTGAACCCGATGTGAAACAAACAACTGTTTCACCTTCTCTTTGAGAAGTTTCATCTTTTCTCATCCACCTTCGCTCCTTCCCATTATTTTGTGGGTATTCATATACCCCCCGAATATGTCAGGATTCGATGCATATGGAAGACCCCTCTTGGGTCTTGAGGCATACTACGCCCAACAGAATAGGCAATCATCACCCTCACTCTCAGTATGGGGGGACAACTACTAAACTAATCAGTTGTCAACACAAACTCCAAGGATCAGATATAATTCATCTTTTCAAACTGAGGAGTAAGATCAACTCCCTCGAAAACAACAAACAGAGCCTTCAGGCTTGAATAATATGACGTTTACCGAAGAATCTGGTGCGTCTCCTCAGATGCTACTTAGACCACAAATTAGTGGACAATCAGACCCATACCTGGTCTTAGATGATGAATAGTCAATACGTTATCCTAGGAGTGAACAACATTCTCGGGGTATGTACCCACCTGTAGGAGGTTTACAAAAGCAACCCGAGGTCTCTTTCCAAGAAAATACCTCTATGCCACTGCATATAGGAAATACTTTCGGAGAAACTTGGCAAGATAGCGATCAATTCATAGTAGGATATCACATGCCTATACAACACTAGGGTATACAACAAACGCCGCTAAGGCAAAGCACCGTGACTTCACCAAATGAAGTCATTTCAACGTTAGTAGAAAAAGTGAGAGGGTTAGAACTTGCCCAAGCAAGTCAAAATTCATAGTTCATGCAAGCAGGAAGTTCCAATCCTCCACGCTATCCTAGCCAAGTATATCTCCTTACAGGAGTAGGCATGTTAGGCATGCCTCCTCAGTATCCACAACAAATTCCAACTAGGCCCATCATCTCTAACACCATTCCTCTCAGTCTAGTATCAAATAATCCATTCCTGGATAATACCCTGTCATACTTAAACATGTACTCCAAATCACCACAAGGAGATATGTTCTCCTCTCCCAGAATTTTTGCTCAAACACAGGGACTTCCCTATGACCCTGCTAACGCATACGCTGCGCCATATCAACAACCCATCCCACCACCACTCCCTCAGCAAGCACCATCAATGGTTGAAACCTATGCGATAGGGACTTATTCAGAATATTTGAAAGATCCCTTAAGACTTCACCATACGAAGCATCATGCTTCCAATACCCCTTCCTGATTTACCCAAGTACAAAGGTGAGGGAGATCCGAACACACATATCAAGGCTTACGCTATAGCCATACGAGAACTACTCCCTTGGGATGGGGTTGTTGCTAAAATATTCCCCAAAACCTTGGAAGGCATTGCTCTCGACTGGTATTATAGAATACTTGAGGCTTCCATCCATTCATTTAAACAAATCGTATCATAGTTCATTAAGGCATTTGACATGAACAAACTGTTAAGAACAGGAATCAGGGAATTTTTGCACATTAAGCAAGAACACAATGAATCCGTCGCCCATTTCATCCAGAGGTGGCGTACAGTTCTTTATTCTTCAGAAAGTGCTCCAAATATGGATCAGATGGAACTATGTGATTTATTCCTTCATTCTCTCAGCAGAGAGGTGAAGGAAGAAGTCCAGAAGTTCCCACTAAGAACTTACGATGAAGTACTTGAGAGCGCTCTTCAAATAGATCAAGCAGCGATTGATAGTGGTCGTAAGACATATGGAACAAACGAGAGATTAATCACCTCCAGCCAGAACACTACAACTACCACAAATGTCAATCAAGGACCTAAAATCCTTAACAAAAATCGTGGGGTAACAACTGATGGAGTAAATGATCAGCCCAAGAAGGTAAATATTGTCAATACTCCATCACAAACAAACAACCAAAAAAACAACTTTACCCCGATGATCAATACAATGGATTTTAACTATCCACAACAACAACAACAACGGAGAAATCCCATACAAGGGCCAAGCCAAAAATCATTTGGCTATCAAAACCAAAATTAAAGCCAGAAACAACAAATGCAAAGCTTTAATCCTAATAGGCAACAGTTTGATCAGAGTTTTAGGCCACAAAATACACCAAACCAACAAAATAGGAATTACAATCCCAATTCATATTGTGGTTTCAACAAAATTCGAGGTCATGATACTAGAACGTGCCGTAACTACAATAAATTCATGCAACGTTTGCCAGAAGAACAAAGACAGTTCTTCACATATTTGTTTTTGGCAGATCCCGTGTCACCACCACCAAGCACGCTCACAGGGGTAGTTTCCCCTCAGAATGCTCCCCTCAAGATCTTTAACGATCCACTCCCAAATCATGATAATAACAGACTAAATCCAACTGGGACAAACAAGGGTGCAATGACGGGAAACAATGATCATGAAGCCTCGACTTCACTAAATCCATCAGTTGCGCCACAATTAGGAAATCAGCCAAGACCCAAGATAGTTAGTTTAGTAGAACTAGACGCTGAACTACCTATCAAAGCTATAACAAGAACACGAGAATATTTCTCTCAACCAAGCCCAAGTGACTTGCCAGAAACAGAAAAAAGTCAACAAATAGTAGAAAAACCCGTAGGTGCCTATGATTTAATTAGCGACCTAACAAAAACCTTCTCGCACATTTCATTTTTAGACTTACTAAAAAACTCTGCTGCTCACAGGGCTGCTCTTTTAGAAGAATTAGGTTTAGGTTATCTAATTAACATCACTCCACCTCCTGAAACACAAGTGAACCACGTAGATCTTGATATCCATCCTCCAGGGCAGCCGAATAAGGATGTCGAATTCATATTCGAAATAAGTAAAATGCCTACAGATGCTGAGATTGCACGCTGAGGCGATCCCGCCTTACACTTACAAGTATGGGTTTATAATAACTATGTAAAATGAGCATTGGTTGATGATGGGGCCGCACTAAACATAGTCCCCTTCTCTTTCCTTCAAAAACTAGGATATGGGGAAACAAACTGTTCCACCACTCGAAATACATTGAGAGGCTATGATAGCCTTAAAGCCACTTCGATAGGAACTATAATACTACCGGTCACCTTAGGACCCAAAACAATCCTGACTGAGTTTTATATTATAGATCGGGAAACTAATTATAATATGATCCTCGGCTGACCATGGATACACCGAATGAAGGCAATCACTTCTACGTTATTCCAAGAGGTAAGATTCTTGCATCTAGGAAAGGTGTTTGTAGCCAAAGGCGACCCAAAACCTTTCGATATACACCTAGATGACTTAAAGAAAAGACCAGGTGTGCACTCAGAATTTGAAATTCTAACAAACCAACTTAATAAACCCACTGACGCAAAACCAGAGGAGAAGTTGGTACCTACAACGGATCTTGAAACTATCAGCATAGCCAAAACAACCCCAACCCCCAAAGATAAGGCTAACACTATAGAAATGGTATCATTAGGGACTACTACAAAAATCGTTGAGTTAATAGAATAAGATTTACCAATGTTCTTACAATTTGATTCAATAGGCATAGGATATTCCCTAGGCGTTGATTCCCTTCCAGCAGAGGATCTCTGCATGGTAGAAGTGGAGTATGCAAATGCAGTAGATACCCCAACATCTATACTCCCAGCTAAGTATTGGACTCTCCATTTTGATAGAGCTAAATGCCGTTATGGAGTGGGGGCAGGTATAATTCTTACTTCGCCTGAAGAGAAAGTCCTGCCATTTTCCTTTAAGCTAAATTTTGACTGCACAAACAATGGCGTTGAGTACGAAGCCCTCCTCCTTGGCCTCACCTTAGCCAAAAGAATTGGTGTTGATGACATCAGAGTCTTAGGAGACTCGCAATTAGTGACAAACCAAGTTTCTGAAGCATACGAAACCAAAGCCGAACACTTACAGCTTTACAAAAAAGTTGTATTAGATTTAAGCAAGGCATTTAATTTCATATCCATTGAAGTAATCCTGTGAGATAAAAATCTTCTCGCCGATTCAATAGCAACTTCAGCATCACGTTTTACTCCAAGCAATGAGTTATAAGATGCCCATTTCACAGTATCCATTCGTGACGAACCATTGATAAAAACAATGACAAATCCCCTTTTAAACAGAAGTGAATCTACCATTTTGGATCATGTTAATAGTGATGTGGCTACTTTGGATTACTTAAACGCCTATGCAGCACTACATCTCTCCTATCATATGCTAGATTTGTCCTTAATTCCACATTCATCTTCCTACTTCAGAAATCACATGATGGATCTTCCCTCACAAATGGAACCTAGCATATACGTAGTAGAAAATGGGGATGATTTTGATTTACCTCCAGCACCACCTGAGTTCGAAGAGGGTAACACCTCTTTGATCGAAGAAACAATCGATGTCAACATCGAGACAGAAGACGAACCAAGAATATTGAAATTAGGGTCCTCGTTAACCCTAGAAGAAGTAGAAATACACACTCAGATCCTCAAAGAACATCAGAAAGCTTTTGCATTTAATTATAAGGAAATGACAGGCGTTGCACCACACATTACAGTGCACAACCTCGTCACTAAATCTGATGCAAAGCTAGTTAAACAAAAATCAACACCCATGAAACCCAAGTTGGCTCTCATGGTGAAAGAGGAGGTAATAAAACTCCTACAAGTAGGATTCATCAAACCAGTCGACTACTCCCAATGGGTATCTAACATCGTTCCCGTTCTCAAGAAGAATGGAAAGATACACATCTACATAGATTTCCGAGACATCAACAAAGCATGTCCTAAGGATGACTTCCCATTACCATCTATTGATGTCATTGTTGATGCAACAGCTGGGTTTGAACTTTTGTCTCTCATGGATGGATTCTCGGGATACAATCAAATCAAAATATCTTAGCAAGATCAAGCTAAAACCACATTTATAACTCCTTGGGGAACCTATTTCTATGTTGTTATGCCATTTGGCCTCAAGAACGTTGGTGCTATGTACCAGCGAGCTATGACATATATATTCCAATATTTAATTCATAAAATCGTGGAATCCTACATAGATGACTTATTGGCTAAGGCCAAGAAGCGTTGTGACCATCCAGAAGTACTCCGCGTCATTCTTTCACGCCTAATAGAATATGGAGTCACGCTAAATCCAGAGAAATGCATCTTTGGCATAACAGGAGGAAAGCTCCTAGGTTACATCATATCATCACAAGGGATAGATGTTGATCCAACCAAAATTCGGGTTGTCCTCGAAATGGTTCCACCCTCGGATGAATCTGGAATCAGGTCATTTCTCGGAAAGCTGGGTGCAATACGAATATTCATCCCGGACTTGAGCTTTGCCATTCATCCAATCAATAATTTACTCAAGAAATATTATAGCATTGATTGGACCGAAGACTGCAATGAAGCTTTTGACGCAGTTAAGCGTTTCTTGTTGTCACCACCTACGCTAATGCCGCCTAAACTAGATCACCTGTTAATTTTATATTCACGAGCTACCGATGTCTCGCTGGCCTGTATGTTGGCCCAAGAAGACGATGACAAGAGGGAACGCGTAATTTATTTCATTAGTCGAACATTACTTGACTATGAAACACGTTATACACAGGTAGAATGAGAATGCCTCACTATAGTCTTTGCTACTAAACGCTTAAGACACTATATGTTGAATCAAGAAACGAGGGTCATGGTAAAAACAGACCATTTACGAACTTTCCTCACATAAGGATCCTTGTCTAAAAAGGTTGGGCGTTTTATAACCTTAATGGGGGAATTCGAATTAATATTTATAAATCAGAAGTCAGTTAAGGGACAAATCATTGTGGATTGGTTAGCTGATAACCCATTAGATGGAGGAGATCTAGTAGATTTAGACTTCCCAGATGAGTGCGTATACTACATCGAAACCCGACCCTCTATCTCTGAGTGTCTTTGGTACACTGATATCATTAATTATATCATGGACCATACGTACCCAGAAGAAGTTACACCGCAACAAAGAAGACGATTACATATTATTGCATCCAAATACGTCATCATAGAGCAAGTACTCTACCGAAAAGCATTCGATGGAATGCTCCTAAGATGTGTCGACACAGAAGAATCCAAGAAGATTCTCCATGAATCCCACAGTGGAATATGTGGAGGCCACTTCGGTGGCCATGCCACCACTCGAAAAATACATCGAATGGGCTATTTCTGGCCCACTCTAGAACAAGACGCAATAGAGTTTGTACGCAGGTGTCATAAGTGCCAAGAATTCTCCCATAAGATCCACATGCCAGCACAAGCTCTGCAACCAATCGCTACTCCATGGCCCTTTTCTACATGGGGCCTAGATTTGATAGGGAAATTCTCTCCCTCATCCACAGATGGCCATACTTTTATAATCACGGCCACTGAATATTTTACCAAATGGGTAGAGGCTATGCCTCTTACTACTGTACCTAGTTCTGTAATCGCCAAGTTCATTTTAAACCAAATCATTTGCAGGTACAATATCCCACAAATCATTATTTCCGATAATGGAACTTCTTTTAAGAATGAAGAGGTTCACGAACTATGCAATAAATTTAAGATAAGCCATCATACGGCTTCCTTGTATTACCCTCAAGCTAACGGACAGGCTGAAGCGATGAACAAGACACTGAAAGCCATACTCCTTAAAACTGTGAAAGAAAACAAACGAGATTGGCATTTGAAGTTATATCCGGCCTTGTGGGCCCATCGAACCTCAATAAGAACACCAACGGGAGCCACTCCTTTCTCATTAGTATTTGGGGCAGAGGCAGTTCTCCCACTTGAGGTCGAAATACCCAGTCTTCGCATTTCATTACAAGGGATTCTGGATGAAGACGCTTACAGAGAAGCACGTATTTCCCAACTAGAAAGCCTAGATGAAACTAGGTTAGATGCTGAACAGTGGCATAGAGCTTATGCTGACCGAATGTGTCGGTAGTACAACAAAAAGGTCTATGAACGCGACATATATGAAGGTGATCTAGTTCTAAGGCTAGACAGCCAGATTGACAAGAAGACTGGCGAAGGAAGGAAATTCCGGCCCAAATGGTTGGGCCCATACCGAGTCATGAAGGACTACGGAAACGGTGTATACCTCTTATGTACGCTAGAAGGTGAGGAATTTGGCGAAACAGTCAATTCCCTGCACCTCAAGCGGTTCTACGCATAAGCAGCTAGCACTACTTATATATATCTACATTGCATTTTCATACAGATTAGGATCATTTTGTCCAGTTGTTTCTTACATAAATGGTGATCAAGGAATCTATTCTCAAAGCAATTCATTACAAACTCATGATGTTGTTGGCATAAACTCTTTAATCATACCTCTCCATTTTCATGATGTCATCAAATTATCTCAGAATCATTTTATCAAACAAAGCTAGATATGACAAAGTCTTAACGGTAACCATACCAAGATTTGCAAGTTTATTCTCGCTTTGATTTCTTCTTAGGGCAGGTGTCTTTCCTATGGTCTGTTCTAGAAGCTTCATGGTGTCACATCTATCCCATATGTATATCTCTTTGGAAATAAGCACATACTAACGTTTTACTCAAGAAAACAAGTCAAAAAGTGATTAAATAGAAAATTTTAATTTTACACATTTCCGTGCCCCACCAACATTTGGTGATGAGCTTGCGTCTCTTACTAGTGACGTAGGGTTGGGAAAGGATGGAAATGCCCTTACTCGCCTATGCTTTGCCCACGGTGTTAAACCCACGCTTCTTACTAGTAGCATGGGGCAAAGTGTAGGGGGTCCTCTTGACAAATAAATACAAATGGTCATACACAAATAATTCAAACTTTGAAACTTTGAGTCAAAGATAAATGAATCAGATGTTCAAAAGTCCAAGAGAGTTAAAATCCTAAAAACCCAGATTTTGTCTACTATGTGGCCATCTATGGATCTAAGTCTAGATAAACCACAAAGTAAGTTGCATTCTAAACTATGAAGTCACTCGAGTAGAATAAGCTTGTAGCTTCCAATTTGGTTCCACCAAAGCTTTGTCTGTCTTTCATCACTATCATTTCAGCTACACCTCGCAACTTGTGCCCTTTCTAGCTCTCGGTGATGAGCCCTCGCATCTTACTAGTTGCATGGAGTTAGGAGTGGGGCAAGTTTATCTCTTCATCGTACTGGTTTGTATTCATCACTCTGCAAAACAAACATGAGGTATCCAAAATTGCTTACAGAAGCTAAGATTCAAAATCACATTATATCTACATATATCAGCATCATGAAATACACAAAAGGAAACAAACATTCGCATCATTTGTTCTCCATTTCATACATTCTAAAAATCATATAAACATACATCGTAGTATACATAGGGAAACTGGAAATAGAAAGGAAACAATGAGTGCCAAGATTTTGATCCAGAATGAATGCGTATATATAAATGATCAATGTTTATATACAATGCCATCATGCACTAAGCATGGTCAAAACGCTCAAAGAGCCTATGATATACAAAAGAATATACAAAACAAAATCTACGAGAGCCAAGTGGCCTCTCAATCCCTACACGACCCCTCCGAAGGTGCACACCCACGCTTAGGACTCCGACTACGCCGGTGCTCTGAATGTACGGAGGGCTCAGGATCCCGAGGAGCAGCCGCAGTCTCACCACGAGAATGACTCCTCATCAGATGCTCAGCCATCCTATAGCCCGCTAGCTCGGTGCGAAGGGTCGACACCATCCTGGCCACATGCCAGACGGGAGAAAAGACGTCGGTATGCCTACCAGCTGCTGAAGGCTCCCCAGCATCTACGGATAGCTCTACACGGGTCCTATCCATGGGAATCATCAGGGAGTCAGTACACACCCTGTGGATCAAATCCCGCCACTCATCAACAGTCTCTGCAAACAAAGGAGAAAACGAATTAGAAACTAAACAAGAAACCAAAAAAATACAAAATAGCAACTAAGGAGAGCCTACAAATAAACATTAAAAGGGAGAAAGGGTAACTTACTCGGATCATTAGGCCTCCAAGATGGGTCACTGGGGCCGGCACCTACCATGGATGCCGTTGCCGACTGAGGGGCTACTCCTGTGACAGGAGCAACATGTCGCCCCGCAATGGACTCATCCTCTCCACCATGGCCCTGGGAGAGTGGCTCCTCTGAAACTAGAGTATCCCTCTCTGCGCTCCGCTCAGCCCTCTCTGCCTACATGATATCCTGAGTGTTATGCCACTCAGGATCGCTGTCCTCTGTCTCCCCCCTCGTAAACTCCTCAGACTCAGAGTCTACCTCTATTGGGTCATCGCTGCTATGGGCAGGACCCGCGGAAATCTGAAGTAAAGGTGCCTGAGGCGCACCGGCTCTCCCTCTAGCACGAACTATCCTCCTGGCTGCAATAGGAATGCCAAGAGTAATCACTGTCCAACCTCGGCCTCTAGGCCCCCCTCTGGCCTCACGAACTGATCTGTAAACTGGCGCCACTGGGGGAAGCATACCCATATATGGTAGGCCAAACTGCTGAGGAACCCAGCCAAAGGGGTGCACCTCCACTCGTCCCACTCTATCCATGAGCTGCCCTGTGGTGGAGCAGGAGATCAAGGTAAGAGTCTCCTTGCCCCATATACCTGCCATAGTCTGATACGGTGTCGCCTCCATGTCGGCAGTAGTCAGAGAGGCAACTAGCTGATGAGGTGCTCTAAGCACTGACATGTCTATCCATCTGGCTGCCCTAATAGCTCCAGGATATGCCACCTCCACACCCCTGTCATAAGGGATGAAATGCTCATAAACCCAACTCATGACTAGAGTCGGGTGACTCAATGACTGCCCCTGTAAATGGACCACCCTATATAGATCGTGGTAGGTGGTCCCAAGAATGTCTGCTCCCCAAGCATATATCCGACCGTGCCCCTCTATCTGTGTAATAATGGGGGCCCAGCAGTATAATAATGTGTCTCCTACCTTGTCCCCGATCAGTCTTGAGGCAAGGATCCCCATGATGGCCTATCGAAATACGGGGATGGGAAAAGAAGGAATGGATTGAACTCTCACCCCCTTCTTTGACCCCGTGGAGATGGCTGCATCTCCCATATAAGTCGCCCACTATGCAATTTGTGCCCGTGAGTCTACTGTCTCTAAAGTGAGTCACCTCCCGATGATCGGGACCCCCAAAATGCGGTAGACGTCCTCCAATGTAATGGTCCACTCGCCACGGACCCCTGGCAATCGGAAGGTGTTCCGATCTGCATCCCAGTATGAAAACAAGTCACAAAGGATGTGACTAGATGGTGTAACATGGGGCACGCGCGATATGCGCAATATGCCAACTCTCTGAAGCGTATCCTTCTCATCCTGTGAGAGGGTATCTAATACTCCTGGGAGCCAATCACACTCCCTCTCTCTACTCCAACGGATGTACTCCTCTCCCGCCTGCATACACCCAAAAACACACAAAACAAAGTAAGTTAGCATCTAGGCAATACTGAGAAAATCATGTAAGCACGTAGAAATGATAAAAAAGCAAAAACACTTTCAAAAAAAGGATTCTTTTGCATTCTGTGCAAAACCGCCGCCCTGAGCAGAGGGGCGGTTTTGTAACCGCCGCCTTAAGGGCGGTGGTCGTGTAACCGCCACCCTGGGCAGGGCGGCGGTCGTGGTCCGAAAATCCACGTGGGTTTTTAAACTAAAAAGGCCTAAAAAGTGCAAAAATAGCCGTTTAACCTAAAAACAGAACCTACCCAGTAGGCGCCCCCCCTAGGTGGACCTTTTAACACTAGCATTTTCAAAAATGACCCCCCCATTGCAGAGTATTTAGCATTTCAAAATTAAGGGGGGGGAAAAAAATAAACTGAAGAAAACTAACCTGTGATCGCTGAGGTCGATGTTCCGCACGTGGAGGCATGATCACTATGTCGCTGCAAATGTTTTGACTCTACTCACGTAAGAAACCGTCACCGTGGGTCCCAGAGCTCAAAATCAACCAAATCGACTCACACAAATGAATAGGAAAATGGGCCCACTTTCATATATATAGCACTCTGTTTCGTTTTAAAATGACCTTTTCACAGGTTTGGAGTGCTGATGGAGGTAAGTTCCTATCCCCACACAAATGGTACGTTCTCATTCCCTGTTATTCTTAGCGTTTATTTTTCAAACTATTGTATCTATCTGCACTTGAGTTCTCTTTTCATTTTGCAGGTAGCAGGAATATTGGATGGTGTCATTTCAACACACGGACGTGTCAGGTATAACTTCTAACTTCCCATTTCGGGACTGCCATACTCGGACCCACCGTTTTACGTCTCTTCATGGCTAAAACACTTCTCCGAGGGGGGAAATATGTACGTACCCAAAATTATAAGGTACTGTACTGCTAGAACAACATGACAAGTGCCCCAATGATGATACAGGTCTCCTCGCAAGGTGTTCGGGATCCGGAAAAGTTCTCTAAACATGCGTTAACATCCTGCATGTCCCACTTGGTCCTTGCATCCTTTTTTTTCCCTTTTCCCCTCTTTTCTTGGCCTTTTGCTCTTCAGTGACGAAACCGCCGCCCTACATGGGCGGTGGTCTCGTCACCGTCACCCTGATCAGGGCGGCGGTCCTATAACCGTCGCCCTGCTCAGAGTGGCGGTCCTTTACACATTTTCCAGAAAGCGTTTTAACACGACTCACATAAAAATCAATGTTTCACCAGCTTTTCCTTGCCGACTTGGGCTTGCATTTATGTTTTTGGTCCCCTGGAATAGTGTTTGGCCATTTTTTATAGTTTTAGAGTTCAGTTTGGTTTTGATCTTTGGGTGAATGAAAAGCTATAAATAAATGGTTTGTGCACAAACAAATGGTCTGCCCCTCATTCACTTTTCATGCTCTCATTTTCATAGTTCAGTCTATTATTTTTTTTAGAAGCCATAGTTTCATTCCTTTGCATGTTTGGTTAGCATTGTTCAGCTGTTGGTAAGCCACATACCCATCTTGTGCAGGAAGTAATGTTATTTCACCCAATCCATTGGAGTAAAATAGCTTAGGAAGCCATTAAAGTTGCAGGTTTTGCTCTTCAAAACAGGATAGTTTCAGGTTCTGGACGCTTTATGTTGGATGACCTGTGATAAATCCCGCTAGGAATTGCATAAGCCAAGCTCTGTACTCTTGCGCTATCCCTCTCCTACTCGCATTATATTTAGTCTGCATTCTGAGCTACCTTTGTCCCAAAATCTACTTCTGTTGATGCTATCATTACACGCTTTTCTGGATTCATGTGAACACAAAAGAATGAGGAGATCACACTGAGGGGACAAGATCACACACACCATCGGATTCGCCACTATTCTGCAGAATCCAGGTTCTAGCTTTCAAAGTTCTAAAGCTAGAAATATATCAAATAGAGTAGATAATCATTTCTTTTCAGTCAAGTTTACTTTCGATATTGCCAGGGAAGCTGTGGGGATTAATAGTTTCTGAGAAACTATGATTCATTCCTCACTTCTGAGGCAGGATCGAGAGTCTGACAAATAGATTAAGCAAGTTATTTCATTATTTAGAATAGATCTACAAATTGCACAGACAAATAACTACACTCGGTTATTTTGTTTGTTTTAAGTTTTATCTTAGTTATCAAATTCTAGATACGTTTAAATAGCTGCTTTTCTTAAATTCTTAAAAAAATTCTCAGAAAAATAAAAGTTATATATGTTTTAGATTTATTCCACGTAGTTAAAATTTGCTTTGTTACAGTTAGATTTACATTAGTGTTTTGTATGACAATCACGGGACCCAGGGAGCCCAGGGAATACGTATTTGAGCCAATTGTGCCTCAACCCAACCTCGTCACTGCAATAGTTGACATAGACCAAAATCTCAGGATCCAAGTCTTCCAAACAACAACAGATTTACGACAGATCAGCTCTCAGTTGAGGGGATTAAATATAGAAGACGACCAAGCACACACGTTTTGGTCAAATCAATCGAACTACAGATTACCCTAGGCAAACATACACATGACTGTAGAAGGGTTCGAAAGAGAACAAACCTTTGGTTGTGATCCTGTGGTCCCACAGCCAAATGCAGGAAACACTCTTCTAGATATAGACACCAGCCTAAGAATCCAGATTGCAAGAACACCTGTGAGGTACTCTGAGAAGATCGCGCAGTTATTAATCCTAAATATAGAAGCTGAGAAAGCATATGATTATTAGATACTAGGGATTAGGATTTGATTTCGTACATGACCATAGTAGGACCACAACAACCAAGAGTCTATGGTTGTGATCCACAAATCCCGCAACCTAACAAATCCATAAATCAATCGGATATAGATGCTAGCCTACGTATATTAGTATTCAGATCTACCCCACTTCCACCCACCATCGTCGAACAATTATCCTTACTAGATATAGTGGCTAACAAAGCTAGAGAATTCTAGACTAAGCCAGAGAATCGTCCGTAGAGTCGATTGTATTCATTACCCACCATATGACCTTATCTAGAGACGTACACAAAACTATCCCAGGTCATTTTCCACGTATTCCACAACCCATAGATCGAATCACGCCAGAGCTCGTTATTGATTGGAGCCTTCGAGCAGTCATCCTTTCCGATCGATCTATCACACCAGTTCAGGTTAGAAGGGCCTTCTTTGCCTTATATTCACAAATTCCACTAGTGCATAGTGAAGACATTAGATTGCCTAACTAGTCTATCTGTATCCCACGCATATTCCATCTCCACCGGCTGTCTCGGCACGACCTTGGGAGGTCGGGTATGTGGAAGAGTTACCTATAGATTCCCACGCTCGCTTGTCACTTTTCTGGCGCACAGTACCCTTAAAGTATCCACTGCTATATCATTTTAACCATCTGATATTCCTGCACTTAGGCCTGAGGAACATGACTTGCCACTTTTTATCATTTCTCAAATCAATGATGTCCTTGTTAGAAGGGTCATGATTGATGGAGTTAAAACTATCATTTCTCAAATCAATGATCAACTTAATTTATCCCCTTCC
The DNA here is from genome assembly GCA_019776745.2 of Taxus chinensis. Taxonomy (NCBI): domain Eukaryota; kingdom Viridiplantae; phylum Streptophyta; class Pinopsida; order Cupressales; family Taxaceae; genus Taxus; species Taxus chinensis. The sequence goes on from CM034155.1 coordinate 477,701,300, forward strand.
ATCGTGGGTCAAACTACAGTTTTATTTTTATCCTTTAACGATACTATCGCACCCACATTAGGTACCATAATCCTTCCACTCAAATTTGGCACTAAAACCTTACATTATCTCTTCTACATCATAGAAGGATATTTCCAATATAACATGCTATTAGGAAATCCCTGGATATGCAACATGTGATGTGTACTCTCTACGCTTCATCGATGTCTCAAACATGAACATGAAGGTCAAACATTCATAGTCCCCATAGACCCAAATCCTTTTTCCGATTGTTATTTGACATATCATCCAAACAACGTCCTTATCCAAAATCTACATGAGAATCATTAGACAAGGCATATACTAGCACACGCATCTCTTCCTCCAAGCTACCGGATGATTCCTCCCTTAGTGATGTTATACAACGTCTCACATTATGAGAATATCACCTTCTCATGCTCAACTCCATCACCTCACCTAAGACCTACGATCACCCTGACCAATAACTCATGTATGAGCCTAATGTAGGAGATGGTATCTCTTATGGTCCCACTTATCTCAGAATAAACCTTTTCTATGGGAGACTCTATTACCTTTCATCCTAGGTCATCAATCTATACTAATCCATTCCTTTTGCATCAGACTTCAGATATTTATGTAATCCTGATTTCTCTTACATGTACCTTCACCATTGCCCATGGAAAGGTTTTCGTCTTGGTCATTAAGAACAAGGGATTCATGAAATGATTGTCCAACGTTCCATTAAAACGTATAAAAATTATGGTTTAGGTTACAAGAAACCTGGTTCCAACCCATCCAAACCTACTACATTTGTACACATCACTGATTGTGAGTGTAGACACTAAAATTAGGTCACACTCCCCTTTTTTCCCTCAACATATAAGCACCCTTTATTACATTTACCTAGCCATGACCCCCTTCACCCCACTAATATTAATTTAATTAATTTAATTAAATTAATGCATTATCCTCACTATATTTATTATTTAAATATCTTATTTAAATAATCTCCACACATATAGTTCACTTAGACACCTCACCAAGCCAACTCAACCTAAGACCTATTCTTAGCAAGTTCCCATAACTAACTAAGACTTACCCAAACCCTAAAAATCAATGCCTACATTCCCTCTAACCACATTCTTGCATGCTCACAAGAAGCTCACCAGTCTAATCACCGGAACTCCTGTAGGATAATGCACACAGTTTGGTGGAGATCTGGAAACAAAACAACAAGGAAATCACAGAGGATCTCCCTACTGTTACAATTTAGTAAACCTATGGGAGAAATCCTTGATGGCCTTCAACACACCGATGGTCGGCTAAAATACCCCTAACCATCCTATCTCTAAGTTAAGAAATCCACTCTGACAAATCATATTCCATACCTTAACTCTTACTGTACATGTAAGCCGTCGATAAACCTTATCATTTTACATTGGGTTCCACATTTTTAACTTTTTACAAATAAAATTACACAAAACAACCTTATTCTCAAGGTTACCCAAACTTTGACCGGTTGGAAGTTGGTTACCGTAAACATTGGGAGAAATCTTCTATGAGCTACTACTAATTATACTTAAGAACACATCTACATTAATGAAATAGAGAGATAACAGCTCCCATCTTCAATAGAGTAAATTCCAGTTTAGTAAACCTAAGAAAAACTCACATCCAAGGAAGGAGATTGAGCATCTTCGCATCTTGCACAGTGAAAAATCACATCCAAGGAAGGATATTGAGAATCTTCTCCCATGATCTGATCTATCCAAGAAAAGAGGAGTGTACATGCAGCCCATGCAGAAGCTTTTCTTTAGTTGGTGATCACTTGCAACCTTCAAACCCATCATCAGCACCTCCATCCCTCACACACAGGCCTTCAAGAATGGAATCCAAGTAAGTACAACATCATACTTTCCTAGTTATTTCATTTCATCATCATTTTATCATCCATTTGTTTACCTTGCCCCTTATTGACCTTCTCTACATTTTCACCTCCATATACTAATTAAAACCTCACAAAATCCTACTCCAATCACCCAATACCTCATCCCAACCAACCAAAGTCCTTTGTGCAATCACAAAGGAGACCAAAAGCTTATTCTGTGACATTTCCAGATCTCACAGTAACCGGCACCGGTTATACCTAACCATCATCGGTCACCCCTGACCGACACCGGTCTCTGTGTTTTCCCACATAGCCCTGAACAAAGACCTACCCACCTAATTTTACCTCACCCTCATTCACCTGTGATCTACCCGAGACCTTTATCATACCTGTAGAGACCCAGAACCAATCATTTGACCTTTGGATTCTATTCTAGCTTAGCCTGTTAGATTAGATCTATTTATTATTGTGTTTTAAGTGAGATACCTAAATCATTTTAAAATAACAATAGGATTTACTTTATTTACAGCATTGAATTATTTAAAACAGTGGACTGACAACCATCTAGGAAGTATCATACTTCCCGGATCTAGCTTACACTAGGCAGTTCACTGCCCATATTGTTTAATTCCTTCTGGTGGTCTTGTTTTCATTACAGGTAGTTCCTCCTAGCCAAAAGGAATCTCTCACAATTAGCCTTGGATTCGGAAGTCATATGTGCGTAACAACCCATCAACCGAAATTTGAACAGGTATTCCTCCTATGCCCGTTACCCTATCTATTTCGTCAACACTTCAAAGAAACAATCTAAGAAAAAGGTGAAACATTTTGGCACACCCCTTGGTGGGACCCATCTGGGGTTCCTTACATTTCATTCATTCCTAGGAAAAAATTGTGTGTTTGTTTCCCTTCTAAAAAGTGCATACACACTAATTTTCTTCCCTGGTAATCCACCTCTTCTTTCTATTTTCTCTAAAGGAAACTTTTCTTTTGGTGTAATTAAAAAGAATCATTTCTTCATGTTTTTTGCATTGTAGTGAAAGAGCATCCCTCTTCCTCTTCATCTTATTGTGTCATCCAATTTCACATTTTCGATTTAGGTTTAAAAACAAGTGCATTCCATTCTGATTTATTGCATTAGCTCACATTAATTGAGGGCAACCTATATGCTGGAAGTCATGACCAGCTGATGGTTGACAAACGAATTGTAGAAAAGCACTTCTATCCTTTTCTCTTTCTCTGAGTCTTACCAAACCACACAAAAATTCAAAATACATACATTCTTAAACAACATCCTACCTGGAAGAAGTTGTAGGTGATCACATGATCACGACATAGTGGGTACCCAGCTCGCTACTCTGTCGAGTCATAATTCAGAGTGAAGATTTCCCCCACCATAACATACCTGAAACCTCACCTTTTAGATCTCCGTCTTTATAGGAAGCCATCCTAGCCAAAAATTCTATTTCACAATTCATGTGTTAGTCCCTAAATAGCATAAGCTAAACAAATATAATAGAAAAGGCACTCCTAGGATCGCATTTTCTTAGTGTTTTTTCTTGGCTTGCATTTTGAGGTGAGAGATCACATTCATCATTTTTTTTGTTCATCCTTGCATGCTCCTCATCATAGCTGGTGTATTCCAGCTTCACCTGAGTGTTTCTGGGCCATATCATCATCATTCTTAGAATTTTGGGTCTAATTCTACATCAGATTTTAATTCACAACCACTTTATTTCATCACTGTTTTAATTTCATAGTAACCATCATCGGTTACCTCTGACCGCCATCGGTTATACCTAACCGACGTGTCGGTTCCAGGTCCTTTTTCTAATCTACTCAAAAGGACATATTACTTCACTTTCTTCCACTTTTCACAGTCTCTGTCACTGTCATTTTTCCCATTAACATTTTAAACATCTTCAGATTTGGCATACCTGTCAAATTTTACCTTCTACCTCACTGTTTACTTACTGTCCATTTTCTACAGTGACCGACAGTGGTTACCCCTGACCGATGTCAGTTTTCCCTAACCGGCATTGGTTATCCTATTTCACATTCCAACCACCATTTGTTACTTCATCCACTTTTTATCACCAGATTCACCTGTTCCTGTTGTTCTCTGTATCATTATAGAGAAGCATCCCTACCTGATTAGTACTGGTTCACATGGTGCTGACCCGAAGACAAGAAATGGCCCTCATATTCCACGCCAGTTTCCAACCACTCCCACCTAGTCCTTCACCACCTTCTATTTTATCACTAGCCATGGATCCCATCCAGCCTACTACTATCACTACCAGAGATGAGGAGTTCACACGAATCCTTGACCAGAACCCTGTCACCTTATAGTTTTACCTCTCCCACTTGTCCACTCAAGACGCCTCGAGTCAGTTGATATACAAAATGCCCGTATCTATCCCTCGACTCTCACACCCACTTCTGCATCGGCCCCATCTAGCTTCGTGTTGCCTACATCCACTTTACCCCCAGTTGTTTCACAGTTAGGTTCTATACCGCTATGACTTCTGTGTCTGTTACCTCTGTGGCACCCATCACATCCACCATACCCTTGACGACTACCTGCAAACAAAACCTCATTCCACCCCTAATGTCTCATACATACATGTAGCTACATTCCCACCTCTAGTGTCGGTGACCCCTACCCCATTTCAGAATGTGGTTCTTTCCATTCCATAATCATTAGCCCCTATTTCCACTAGGGTTACCACAACCCTTCCACCCCCATATACATACTACCAACAACCTCCTGTTTCATCCATTATTCATTCCAGGTATGTACCCCCTATTTCACTACCTTCTTCTCCACCACCCTACATGGAAGCCCCATACACTGGAGTGCCACCCTTGTTATATGCCCAAAACCAACCTCCTCACGCTACAGGAGGCATCCAATCATCACAACCCACCAATGACCTAATTAAATTGATGTTGGACAAGATGCAGACATTGGAGGCATCAGTTTCCCGCTCCCACAACACTCTCACCTACGATGAGATTTGTAACGAGCCTATTCACCCACCCATTCCTATCTGTTAATACCCTGTGCATTGGGAAATTCCTAAATTCAATCATTTCAATAGCAAAGAAGACCCCCAGCAACATTTTTGGTTGTTCAAACACGGGTGTTATCTGATCACTCATGATGATGCCTTGCCTTTGAGAACTTTTCCCATGTCCCTCACCGGACTTACTTTAGATTGCTATAGTAGGTTACCTAAACACTCTATATTCTCATTAAATCAGGTCAGCCCAAACCTTCTTGGATCATTTCTCTATCAATATCATCAAGAAGGTTACCATGAACGATCTATATTCCACATGTCAGTATGAGGACGAATCTATCACAGATTTTGTCGCTCGCTGGAGTATCCTGATCAATCAACTTACATTTCAACTGCCACAAAATGAACTCATTGAGCTCTTCACATGGGCTTGTGCTAGACATATCTCCCTGACCTTACAATTCCAAACCTTCCAAACATTCGATGAGGCATTCACTATGGCATGAAAGTTAGAGATTTGGGCCATCGAAGAGAAGAAAATCCAATTACGTAATAAGAATTCGGCATTCAATTCGAATGATACCTCTTCCTCTTCCAAACCATAAACCAATTATTCGAAAGCTAAGGGCACTGCTAACATAGTGGTACTCAAGGCCGACCCAACTCATCCGTCGAATCAGGCTACACCCTCATCTAATCTTTCACCTATCTAGACTTTTCAATTCAGACAAGAGCAGTGAAAATATACCCCAATTCGGGAACCTTAATCTTTTGTCTTATAAAATCTTATCAAAGTTGGAGCCATCACCCTTCCACCTATAAAACCACACATTGGTTTTGACCTTGTTTGCCCCATGCCCGCATGGTATAAAGAACATGATTTCTGTAGCTATCATCAAGTAAAGGGTCATAGTGACGAAAACTGCATCACTTTCAAGAATATTGTCCAATAAATTCTTGAGAAAGGTAAGTTAGCTGTGGATAATCCCAACGCCACCCCCAACCAAAATCTACAAATCTTCAAAAAACCATTTCCCAACCACGCCCCTTCATCCAATCACACCAGTGAGACATCCGCTCACGATACCCATACCTATGAGGTTCATGCTATCTTTATGAGGTACTTGTCACCTCTCAATTACCTCACATCCCTTCCATAGAGGAAATTCTAACTTGAAATCCTCCTTCCACATTGGAACCAACCTCCACTGTTCCTTCACCAATAGAGGAACACCTTTCATCTCCTTCATCACCTACAGAGGGGTCTTCTGCTAACATTGAGACCATCTCACCCCTAGCTTCACCACTTAGAGAACCTTTACCTACAGTACCTCCTCCACCCATAGAGGAGCTCCCATTACCTCCACCACCCACAGAAGAGCAGCCACTACCTCCTTCACCTAGAGAGGAGTACCCATTACGTCCTCCACCCATAGAGGAGCACCTATCCGTTCCTCCACTTATAGAGGAGCTCCCATCATCTCCTCCACCCACCATAGACCTAGTTGAGATACCTTTGTCTCTTGGCGAGCATTCTCCATTAGCTACCCAAAATCCAATAGACCTACTTTTGGCTCTCTTACCCACAGAAGCTGAAGCTGGCCAATTTCCCATCTCTAAGACGCATTTTACGGGAATTCCCATTAGGTCCTCACCAACTCCACCCACAAATGTGTCATTCTCACATTTTTCCAATCAATTAGATTATGTGGATAGGGCTTTACTATGGGGGGGACTCTTACTCCCCATCTCAACACAGATGCAGAGATCCCTCGCTGATACCTCCACTATCTACCCAAACAAATTTTGACCCATCAAACCAAATACAACCACTACTGTTGCAACCCCTTCCACGATACCCATTAGCACTCACGCCACACCCTTACCCATAACCCAAACCCATACCCACAACATTTTCCTCCACTAAACCTATTACCACTTTAGGGGTCACCTCGACCACCATCCTTACTCATCCACCTATTAAACTGGATTTAGCTACATCCTCCAACATCAAAACCACACCTACAATGACACCCAAACCAAAGACACAAACTCATCGACCTCATACCCTGACCACACCAATCACACCCGCATTTGTCAAGTCTACCTCAAGACCTTAGCTACCCAACATGGTCAAGCACCCTTCATCCATCCATAAACCAATAACACAACAACCCATTCCTTCCTCACAAACCTCTAACCTACCCAAGCACACAACACGACTTATACCTGCACCTACAGTTTCTTTACCACCAATAACTCCAATGCCTTCAGCTATTGCTTCACTACCCACTACACTTTAGTCATTATACCTCACAGCCCAAGTACGACCGACATCATCTACCTTCGCAGCACCCTCATTATCCCCATGGGTAACTCACCCTCTTCCTCTATCTACTTTTCCTTCTATACCTCATACACCCACATCACCTTTACCCAAGAAAGTGTAACCCAAAAACAAAACCCCACTACCCCACAACAAGGTAGTCAAAACAACCCCACACCCTCCTACCGGTCCATCTATTGTACCCCTACCCAAACAAACCCAACCGATACCTCAAACCACACCAGCACCTAAACCCATAGATCGACCCATTCCTACTCTTCCACAAATAGTTCCCCAACAACCAACCACACCTACACCCAAACCCACATTCACTTCCCATTGTGATCCACTAGAAGGGTCCTATGCCAAAATTTTGACCAATCTCCTCGAGACCTCTGTTATCACATTACCGCCACTCCGACCTTACGACCCCCTCAAACCCAAGCCAAAAGGGTTTGATGATACTAAAATTTGTACATTCCATCGTGTGTCAGGGCATGATGTGGAGAACTACAAGGCCTTGAAAACTGTCCTTATCCAATTATGTCCACCAGAAACCAACTTTGATGATGATGACCTTCTCGACGAGGATCCTGTTTCACCGACACCCATTCCCACACTACCCACTCAACAACCACAACCTCTACCCTCACATCTCCTAGAGTCACACCCAAGATTTGAAATTAACATGGTTCGCATCAGAGAACTTGCCACGCCACCACCCAAATATCGTTGCGCCCAGCTGACCTCACAAGTTTTTTCTCCTCCAATAGGTTTTTTCCCATCGTGTCATTATACCACTCACCCTACACCTTCTCCATTTGCCAACTTCCCTCAAATCAAGATGATACACATCACTACACATGCACGGGAGGGTAAAGAAAGGGCAACTGACCCACCAACCAATCCTATACCCAACATACCATCTGCATCCATACCTAAAATCACTATCTGTGGCCCCACATACCCCATTTATAATGGCGTCACACATTGCACCATGCTCAAACAATTACACCAATCTCCCCTCAAAATGTCCTTATATGACCTCATCCAAACCTTGGAATCCCATCGTCAAGCCCTCATGGAGGTTCTTCAATCTATTAAGCCTTTTACCCAATGACCCTACACCCGTAGCCTCCATTATCACACCCAATCATGTAGCCTCTCTCACAAAATTACCACCTTCATCCTCACCTCACCTTGTTCACCAAGTGGCCTCGCTTAGCTTCTCAGAGGAGGAGATTGCGCCACACCAATATGATGACCCGACACCCAGCCCTCTTCATCTCTGTCCACATTGATGACATACAGGTACATCGTGTGATGATTGATGTAGGTGCTAGCATTAACATCATTTCATCCCATGCATTTACTCAAATGCACATACCTGAGAATTGCAAGCATAAACATTGGGTCATGTTGCATTCATTCAATGACACTATCACCTCCACACTAGGCGCTATCATCCTTCACGTTCGCGTGGGCCCCTGTACTGTTCCAGAATTGTTTTATGTTTTGGAGGGGGAATTTCAATATAACTTGTTGCTTAGTAGACCCTGGATCTTTTTCATGGGTTGTGTTCCTTCCACTTTGCATCGTTGTGTAAATTTTGAACACGAAGGACACACTTATACCATTCCAGCTGACCCATCACCTTTTAAAACATGCAACATGATTTACCAACCCAATGATGTGCTCATACCTGTCATGTTGTCTACCTTTGCAACCACTACCACTTCACCTAAACCTCCACCTACCATTACAGTCGTTTCTTTCACCACACATACCTCCTCCATTCCTACCGCTACCATAACCTCCATGGCTGACCCATTAGCTTCCCAATCCGTTAACTCCACCTCCGCATCGCCCTCCGATACATCATCCATTCCAGCTACCTACATACCAACCACTGATCCCTTGGAAGGTTTTTTTCAACGCCTCACTCTGGGGGGAGTATCACCTATATAGTGTTAACACATTCCTTACTCTACGCAAGTATGGAAGCCTTCAACAACACCCTCGCTATGATCACCGTATAAGAGAATGCCTCCTTTATGGTCCTCCTCATCTTCGTACTAGTCTCACTTAAGGGGGACTTGATACTACCACTTACATACTTGAATCCACCCATCACAAACCCTGCCCATTTTCCGTTGACTTCCATAGTGACTCACAAATCACCATTTCGCCCACACCTTCCTGCACCACTGATACGCTTGGAAAGGTTTTGGTTTTGGCTTTTATGAGAAAGGTCACCATACTGTTATTCCATGCACTACCCGTAAACATAACAACCGTAGTGGTATCATCTTTTCTGAACCACCTACCAAGTAGGCCCGTATTGAACTCATCGAGGACATCAGCCCTTCTCCACCTTCATCTTCATCGACCACCTTCACCCACTACACCTTCATCACCACCCTCACCGACAAAGTTGATGGATCCTAGAATCCATTCCTCCTAAAAAAATTCATAAAAACCATTTCCTTGGGGCCTCTGACTTATCAACACGATGGCGAGGCTCCTTCTTATCTCCCCTTCCTATACCCTGAAATGGTCGATGATGACACACCTTTGATTAACATCATTCAATGTCAAGATGATGAATCTATACTCACCTACCTTGGTGCAGAAGACTCATATATTCATCGGTCGTTACCCTCTAAGACATAAACCATGTTGAATGAATCGATTATCGAGATCAACATTCATACTCAGGACGACCCACACATCCTAAAGATCGGTCAATCTTTAGATATTGCTGAGCAGGAAGCCATCACTTCTTTTCTCCGAGATCATAACCACGCTTTCACTTGGTCTTACATAGACATGCCTGGTATTGACCCCACCATAGTGGTCCACAATATCGTAACCATTCCCGATGCCAAACCTATCAAACAAAAGCTGAGGAAAATGCACCCTCGCATTGCTCTTCTCGTCAAAGAAGAACTTCAGCACCTTCTTTCTATTTCCTTCATCTTACCCATTGATTATCCTCATTGGATTTCTAACATTTTCCCTATTACTAAAGCAACAGGGGGACTCTGCATTTGCCACATATTTTCCGTGACCCCAACCTTGCCTATCCGAAAGACGACTTTCCCTTGCCCGGTATTGATCAACTAGTTGACCTTACCACTGGTCACAAGATGCTCTCACTCATGGATGGCTTCTCGGGTTATAACCAAATTTTACTTGCCCCAGAAGATCAGCACAAGACCACATTCATTACCCCTTGGGGAACCTTTTCCTATCAAGTCATTCCTTTTGGTCTTAAAAATGTGGGTGCTACATATCAGCGTGCTATGACTTACATCTTCCATGATATCATGCATCATATATTGGAAGATTACGTGGATGATCTCTTGGCCAAATCTAAACGTCACGCTGCTGAGCACCTCGCCGTCCTCAAAACCATCTTTGACCGCCTCATTAAATATTACGTCCGCCTTCAGCCTAAAAAGTGCGTCTTCACGGTTCTCTCAGGAAAGCTCTTGGGATTTATTGTTTCCCTCCATGGTATAGAAGTTGACCCTACTAAAGTCAAGGCCATTCTGGAAATTCCTCCACCCACTAACCTTAGGCAACTCCATAGCCTACAAGGTAAATTGCAGTCCATTTTCCGTTTCATTTCACAATTATCTGATCGGTGTCAACCATTTCATCATCTGCTTAGGAAGGATGTCTCCTTTAAATGGGATGATGACTATCACAAAGCTTTTGAGGCCCTAAAAAAATACCTTCTCCAACCACCCGTACTCATTCCACCTAAAGACGATCAACCTTTTTACCTATACATATTAGCTACCGATCATTCCTTGGGAGCCATGCTCGCTCATCACGATGAACAACACAGGGAGCAGGCGGTTTATTACATAATCTGTACTCTTTTGGACTATGAAACCTGATACAACCATCCAAAAAATATTTACTTAGCCTTAGTTTTCGTTTCCACCAAACTCCGCCATTACCTACTCAACCACAAAACCTATGTCGTGACCAACACTGATTCCTTACACTTCATGTACACCAAACCTTATCAAAATCAGCGCACTGCCGTGATGGCTTATGATTTTAGCTGATCTTGACCTCTAAATTCATTCACCAAAAGTCCATCAAGGGCCAAGATATCGCTGACAAACTAGCTAGATACACCTATTTCTGGGGATCAACCCTCTAATTTTGACTTTCCCGATGAGTCAATAGCTACTCGTTTCCCTGGACGAACCCCCTTACCAAATGACACTATTCTTTCGACAGTTCCAAGTGTCAGCGTGGGGGTGGGGGGTGGTGTTATCCTCATTCCTGCTAGATGGGGAACCCATGCCTTTGTCTTTCAAACTAGACTTTGAATTCACCAATAATATTGCCGAGTACGAAGCACTCGTACTAGGTCTCCAGGCCGCATATGCCCTAGATGTCAAATCAATCCACATCTTTGGTGATTCACAATTGGTCATAAACCAAGTCAATGGTATGTACCAATTTCGTAATTAGATACTTAAAAGTATAAACATCATGTAGACATACTTTTGACCACCTTTGATCGTTACACCCTTCAAACCATCCCACGTTCAACCAACAAATTTGTAGATACCATGGCCTGCTTAGCTTCCCAAATACTTGCTTCCCCTGCCAATTCCAAAATATTTGTCACCATACAAATGCTTCCATTCGCCTTCTTATTTACATCACGATGTTTACTTAATCGAGAAATGACACCCCTGACCTGAGTGACCTTTGGTATAAAACAATACTCCAACTACCTTTCCCTCTCCATCTTACCTCCGGATCTCACCCATAATGGACAACGCACCTTCCTTTAAAAGGGTCTCCATTTCATCATTCTAGGGGGACTCCTATATAAACATGACTTTGATGGTATTCTCTTACGATGCCTCACAAGTTTTGAAATTCCTTATACCATTAAGGAGGTTCATGATGGCATATGTGGGGGTAACTTTAGTGGCCTTGTTGTTGCTAAGAACATTCTTTGCCTGGGCTATTATTTGCTGACCCTTAACCATGACTGTTCCCACTATGTCAAACATTGTGTGAAATGCCAACAACATTCCAACCTTCATCATACACCTAGTCATGCCTTACAGATCACTCGTGACCTGTGGCCCTTCTCTCAATGGGGTTTAGATCTTGTTGGAGAAATCAATCCTCATTCTTCCCAACGCCATCAATGGATCATAAATGCTACCGAATACTACACAAAATGGGTGGAAGCCATACCACTCATCTCCACAAAATCCGAGAAGATATGTGAGTTCATTAACCATCACATCATTTTCCGTTTTGGTTTCTGTCAACACGAATCTGGCACTCTAATAATATTTCACCGGGAACTCCTCGTGCTATGATTATTTTAGTAATGCACAGCTTTTGGTTTGGTGGTAGTAATCTGGAAACACAACAACAAACATAACACAAGAATACCATAGACTATGACAAAAAAAGAATGATGAAAAATCTGAAATACAACTGTAAAATATATTATTAACATGGAATTATTACAATCTCACCCATGAATTACTCCAAGTGTTACCAACTCCACTTGATTCCAACAATGGTTATGGGAGAAACTTCACAATTACTCCTCTTGATGACTTCCTTAACACACCTTCACAAAGAATCCTTTATTCATAAAATAATTATTACAACTTTGCTCTATGATAAATGAGAGGGGATGGCCTCTCTATTTATAGGAATTCAGGCTTATCCACCCTATCTCTAAGATAGGATAGGAAATCTCTTCCGGCCAATCATATTCCATGCCTAAACTCTTTCCTTTACATGTAGGCTTATCTTCTAAGATAAGATAAACCTTATCATCTCACATGGGTTCCACCTTTTTAGACTTTTCTACAAATAAAATACACAAAATATTTATGACATCACTCCTTGTCCTTATTACAAATATAATATTTCTAATTCCTAATCATGTAGACCCTACTTCTCTACTTACCCCAACTTTGACATTTTAACATTACCGGACCACTTACAACAAATATTTACTTTTTACCACAACATTCCTTTTGTACTTTGACTGTTACCGTACTCTACTTTATTGGTGGCACCGTACTGATGGTGTCATTATCTTCTATTGGATGCCACTACTAATTATACTTAACAACATCCTATTCCTAATACATACATTAATAAAATAGAAATTACGGAGGAAAATTTTAATGTCGACATTTTCCCCCTTCTTAGCTTCTACTCCGTCCTCGGAGTAGACTCTTATGGACATTCTGAAGCTGGTGCCTGGAAAATCTTTAACTTGTCATGGTTGACCCATTTCGTAATGGGAGTACCATCCAATTCCTCCAGTCGATATGTACCATTTTCATGCACAACTGCTATTTTGTAGGGCCCCATCCATTTGGGAAGAAATTTTCTCTGCCTTCTTTTTTTGTATCTGGAATCATATACTAGAACCAAGTCATTCACATGAAATGGAGACCAACGGATCTTTTGATCAAAGTATTCCTTCTGCTTCATTTTCTTCTTATAGCTTGTATCCTTCGCTATTTCCCTCATTTCCTCTAGCAAATGAAGATGCACCAACCTTTCTTTTACTGAATCACTTTCATCCATCCTTTCATTTTTCATAACTCTCACAGTGGGAATATCAAACTCAATAGGAAGAACTGGATCAATGCCATAAGCCAACTGAAATGGGGAGTATCCTGTTGCTGACTTTGATGTTGCCCTATATGCCCACAATGCTGCATGAATCCTTTTATCCCACTTATGTACCTGCAAGGCTGCATCTTTTGCTAGAATTTGACACAACACAAAATTTGTTCGTTCCACCTGTCCATTTGTGCTTGGCTTGTATGTTGTTGCCTTCCTGTGCTTAATAGAAAACTTGTTGACTAGGGCTTCTACCACCTCATTAATGAAGTGGCTTCCTTGATCTGTTACAATTTCTAATGGGCAACCAAATCTGGTGACAATGCATTCATATATGAACCTTGCCACTTCATCCATGGAAGTTGTTTTCAATGGCCTAGCTTCAACCCACTTGGTTAAATAATCTGTGGCAACTACAATATACTTATTTTGGCATGGGGTAGTTGGAAGTGGACCTACAATATCTATTCCCCACTTTTCAAAGGGACCAAGTGGAAGAATAGGGCATAATGGAGCTGATGAAGTCTTACGGTTACCATGTGTTTGACAAATATCACATGTCTTACAATAATTATAACAATCTCTAAAAAGAGTGGGCCAGTGATAACCTGCATCCAAGATCCTTCTTGTTGTAAGTTGTCCAGAGAAGTGTCCTCCACATGTACCATTGTGGAATTCTTCTATCAGCTCCTTCCCTTGATCACGTCCAACTACCCTCTTGTACTGTCCATCAGGTCCTATTCGAAATAATACTCCATGCAGAATAGAATATGGACGACTGGCTTGAGTAATCTTCCTCTTAGTCTTTGCATTGGCACCATCAGGAAACTTGAATTCATTCAGATAATTCCAAATATCTATGTATTCACTAGGGATTGTGTCAAGGGATAACAATGTTGCATCTGGGAAATCATCATCATCACAAGATGAACCTAAACCATCATAGGCTCGAGAGAGTGCATCTGCATTGACATGCTTCTTTCCTGGCCTATCTATAATATCAAATTCAAATTCTTGTAGCAAAATTATCCATCTTGCTATCCTCCCTGATGGGTTAGGCTTATTTACAATATATTTTAGAGCCTGATGATCTGTTACAACTATAAATTTCTACCCTAGCAAGTAATTTCTAAACTTCTTTACAACAAAAATGATAGCTAGAGCCTCTTTTTCAGTTACAGTATAATTTACCTCAGCACTGCTCATTTGTCTGCTCCCAAAGTAAACTGGATGATCATTCCCATTTTCATCCTTTTGGCTCAGAGTACTTCCTAGTGCTGCATCTGAGGCATCAGTATACACAATGAATGGCTTGCTCCAATCTGGATTCTTTAAAACAGGTGAAGACACCAGGGCTTCCTTCAGTTGTTCAAAAGCTTCATGCGCCTTATTTCCTGGTTCATAAGTAACATCCTTCTTCAAGAACTGGGTTAGTGGCTGTGTAATCTTTGAGAAATTCTTGATGAACCTTCTATAGTAACCCACATGGCCTAAAAATGATCTCAACTTACTTCTATTCATAGGAAATGGTAACTCTTTGATTTTTGAAACTTTATCAGGATCAGTACCAATACCATCTCTGGATACAACATGCCCTAACAAAACACCTTTAGAACATCCAAAGACACACTTTGTAGGGTTTAGTGAGGCTTGTGCTTCATCTAACCTTTGAAATGTTGTCTCCATCTAGTGCAGGTGGTCCATCTTGCTCCCATAGATGTAAAAATCATCCAGAAATACTCTGATGAAGTTCCCAATGTAGGGTTCAAACACCCTATTCATCAAACGCTGGAACGTTTCCAGAGCATTACACAACCCAAAAGGCATAACTCTATAAGAAAACATTCCCCAAGGAGTGGTGAACGTGGTCTTCAGCTGATCTTTCTCTGCTATACGAACTTGGTTGTATCCGCTATATCCATCAGCAAAACTATAGCACTCCTGGCCAGCTACTTCGTCCAAGATCTGATCTGAGAATGGAAGAGGGTAATGATCCTTCTTTGTTGCCTTATTGAGCTTCCTATAATCAACACAAATGTGTAGCTTCCCATTCTTTTTTATTGAGATCACAATGGGAGAAACCCATTCTGAATTCTCCACAGCAAATATGAATCCTGCATCAAGCAACTTATCTATTTCTTCTTTTACAGTCTTGGAAAAATTAGGATTCATTCTATATGGCATTTGCTTTATGGGCTTAGCACCATCTACCAGCTCAATAGAATGTTCTACCCAACTTACTTGACGGAGTTCCTTGTAATCAAAAGTGAATAGGTGTATGTACCTTCTAAAGAGTTGGAGGTAGGATTCCTTCTCATTCTCCATCACAGCATCACCAATCTTTATTTGTTGGAGACGATCATCAATTTCTTCTTCAGATAATTTTATGGGTTCATGAGTCGGTGTGACTGGAAGGATATCCATGACCGAAACATCAACCTCACTTTCTTCATCTTCTGTGTCCACTTCACTGGTACTAGAGTAATCAGAGGATGTCCAATCATCAGTTTCATCACTTGAATCCACAGGTTCTGTCTTATGATGCCGAGGGATCACGTTTATCTTCACCCTCTCTCTACCACGTCCAAGTGTCATGAAGCCTTCATTCCAGTAGTTTCTTGCATGAACTCTCCTTAGCCATGGTCTTCCCAACAACATTGGGTACGCAACAGTACCATTTTTCATCACCTGAAAGTCTACCACACATACAACACCCATAACAGATATTGCCACATTTGAAACTACACCTTCTGGTTTAGTTTTTCCCTTATTTAATGACCTTAACATAAGTGTTGAGGGGCGATCAATTTTTAAACCCAACATATTCATTACAGACTCGGTCATTACATTAACTGCAACACCTCCATCAACTAAGACATCATGAATTGAAATACCATTACATAATACCTCAGCTTGTGGAGCATAGGGATCCGCCTCTGCCTCCAAAACAGGGACCTCAACCTCCTTCCTTCGTTGAGCATTGAGTCCACTTCGCAGCTCCCGCCTCTTCTCAGAAGACATAGCCAAGAGTTGACCATATGTAATATTTGTAGGCCTTTTGGACAGATCTTCTAAGATGGAGTATGGTCCTTGTCCCTGTGAAATCAGAAAATCCTGCACACCCAACTTTCTTCTCCTATGTTTCTTACTAGTTTCTCCTTTCATCTTCTTAGGATCATTTCCATCTTGGTTATCTTTTTCTTTCTTTCTTTTTGTTACAAACACATCTACTTCATTATTTATGCTCTTATCTACTACATCAAAAGAATTCACAGGTGCTTTTCCTTTATCATTATCTCTTGTACCAGATGTAGAAGCTCTATCTGGACAATTATACTTATAATGACCCTTTTTATAACAACCATAACATACGACTTCAGAAATATTTCTTTTTGGACCTCTATCTCCTCCCTGAGAACTAAATTATTTTCCTTGAAGAAGATTAATAGTTAACTGGCCCATCTTCCTGAGTAGATCTTCATACTTAGTAGATGTACTAGGAGAAATATTTGTGCTCACCGAGAGTGGTTGTGGATTCTGGACCAAAGGTGTTGGTGTAGGCTCTACTTTAGCAACAATTTCTTTGGGCTCCTCTTCCATGCTTTCTTCTTGCCTTCTTGCAATCTCCTTTGCTTGTTCAATGGTAGCTGGGTGGTCATACTTCACTCGTTGTCTGATCTCTGGCTTCATCCCAAGAATGAAGTTCTTACAGAGGAGATTATCCATGCCATTCATCAACCCATCCGCTAATCCTTCCTTCCAGATCTGGGCATCGAGCTTCCTCCTTAGCTCTAGAACACGAGCATGATAATCCCTTATCTTCTCCTTCTCTCCTTGGGATAGCTTTGTGATATCGATCATGAGATCTGCATATTTCTGTTGTTCACCAAATTCTTCAAGAAAACTTTCAGTTAATAAATCCCATGAGTTTTTCACATTATCACCTAGTGTTTCAAACCACCTAAGGGTTGAACCATCCAAAAAGGTAGGAAAAAATTCAGTCCATTGTTCCCTTCTTATGAGGCCATTACAAATGCAAGATCATTTAAACTCTTGAATGAAAGAGGAAGCATCTTCATTAGATTGGGCTGAAAAAATAGGAATCTTCCCCATTTTTAAATGTAACCACAGTGAAATACCAACTCACAAGTACAATCAGTAAGACTTATGTGCACAAATAATTGGACTCACTACAATAGAAAGTGACTTTACACCTTTCTACAGTAAAATAGGAATGACCACGGTAATCTTGACTTACTACGGTAAAAACTGACTTTACTGTGGTAAACACTATTTACGGTAAAAATGAAGTTACTGTGGTAAACACTATTCACGGTAAAAAATGAAGTTACTGTGGTAAATACTATTCACGGTAAAAAGTAAAGTTACTGTGGTAAATACTATGCATGGTAAAAAGTGACTTTACCATGGTAACTACTAGGCACAATAAAAACAAGGTTACCCTCCTATTGATTTATGACTAAGTGGGAATATCTCTCCAGAAAATCCACCAACGAGGAATGGTCCCGGCAACGGAACCAAAATGTCAACACGAATCCGGCACTCTGATAATATTTCACTGGGAACTCCTCGTGCTATGATTATTTTAGTAATGCACAGCTTTTGGTTTGGTGGTAGTAATCTGGAAACACAACAACAAACATAACACAAGAATACCACAGACTATGAAAAAAAGAATGATGAAAAATCTGAAATACAACTGTAAAATATATTATTAACATGGAATTATTACAATCTCACCCATGAATTACTCCAAGTGTTACCAACTCCACTTGATTCCAACAATGGTTATGGGAGAAACTTCACAATTACTCCTCTTGATGACTTCCTTAACACACCTTCACAAAGAATCCTTTATTCATAAAATAATTATTACAACTTTGCTCTATGATAAATGAGAGGGGATGGCCTCTCTATTTATAGGAATTCAGGCTTATCCACCCTATCTCTAAGATAGGATAGGAAATCTCTTCCGGCCAATCATATTCCATGCCTAAACTCTTTCCTTTACATGTAGGCTTATCTTCTAAGATAAGATAAACCTTATCATCTCACATGGGTTCCACCTTTTTAGACTTTTCTACAAATAAAATACACAAAATATTTATGACATCACTCCTTTGTCCTTATTACAAATATAATATTTCTAATTCCTAATCATGTAGACCCTACTTCTCTACTTACCCCAACTTTGACATTTTAACATTACCGGACCACTTACGACAAATATTTACTTTTTACCACAACATTCCTTTTGTACTTTGAATGTTACCGTACTCTACTTTATTGGTGGCACCGTACTGACGGCGCCGTTATCTTCTATTGGACGCCACTACTAATTATACTTAACAACATCTTATTCCTAATACATACATTAATAAAATAGAAATTACGGAGGAAAATTTTAATGTCGACATGTCCCTCATCACCTCATCACTGACAATGGAAAACAATTCAAAAACAAAACATTGCAAAAACTTTGCAACGCCTTCGGCATTTAGCTTAGTTTCTCATCACCTTATTACCCACAAACCAACGACCAAGCTAAATCCACTAACAAAACCCTCAACAAAATTCTCATGAAAGTGGTTGATGATACTGGGAAGGATTGGCATACGCACATTCCTTTTGCCCTATGGGCATACCACACTAGTATTCGCACTTCCACTATGGCCACACCCTTTTCACTGGTCTATGGTACAGAGGTTGTTCTGCCTCTCGAATTCCAGATCCCCTCACTCTGCATTTCTCTCCATGACATGCTTACTGATGATGACTTTCGTCAGGACCACTTAGCACAACTAGAGTTATTAGATGAATTTCGTCTTAACGCTCTTGATCACCTTCAAGTTTACCAACAACGTATCAAACATGCTTATGGAAAACATGTTCATGAACGAACCTTCCAAGTCGATGACCTTTTCTTGAAAGAAAATCAACACGTAACCAAAGCAGAAAAAATTTAACGGGGAAAATTCACTCCTAATTGGCTTAGACCATACATTGTAACTCATACCTATGGATCAGGTGCCTATTGTTTATCCTCACTTGAGGGTAAACCCAAAACCTGAGCCCCTTAATGCATTTCATCTTTTACCATTCTATTGTTGACTCGTTTTCCTACCTCACCATTTGTCTCTTTACAGGCTCATCCCTTGAGTGCTATCCACTCCATACACCTCCCTAACAATTAAACAAGAATCATGTGAGTACCTGTCACTTGTTATCTTCTCTTGAATATGTGTACCACGGCACTGCACATAGCATGATTCTCATGGATACTTTTCCTCTACCTTTAGATGAGATCCCATGGTCGTTCCACCTTGCCTTTTGAACAAGAGTCCTATCCTTCACCTTGGTCTTGTCCATGATTTCAAAGACCTCCAATGGGACCAAACTCCTTGAGTCAAAATTCTAATAAAAAGATGACTCCCTCAAAAGGAAATCTTCCTCTCGACAAAATTGCTGCTATAAATAGACTGCTCCCTCAAAGGACAACTATGTGAAGCTTTCAAAAAAAAAAATGAGAGAAACCGAAGCTTCCCACATCGATCAACTTCACAAAGACCTCAAGGAGTACCATATTATTTATCCCATATAGACTTCTTGCATTGATCAGTCTATCTCAACAAAAAAAACTTTTTAGTCATGGACTTTCCCATTGTGACCTCGGACCTCTTGCCCAAAAGACCTATCACTCAAAACATATACAATTAACTACCTTTCACCCACCTTACCATTTACCACTCTCATTTCCTCAAATTTCCTCAAGGGACATCTTGGAATTTAGACATTTGGTGATCCTGTGACTACCTTCATCATAGAATAGTTAATCATGCAATGCCTTTAGGGTATTATGTTCATCACCCCCTCCAAGGTATGATATACTCAGTATGATTCTACCCAATCAGTTGGCTTTATTGCCCCCTCTTATCTTTTAACCATCTTTGTTTATGTTTTGATTACCTTATACAGGACTTGGTCCTCGACGCTTACCTTTGGGGTAGTCCTCCCCTTTTTCCATAATCACCTTCACCTACATCATTTTACTTATAATCTTCCCACACCTATTAAACCTAAACCCACAACATGCCCACAAACCTACCAACTCATTTTCATATTTTTCCCTAGTTCATGGGAGAACTACATCGGCCTGAGGTCCCTTTTCCACTGGGATTATGTAGGTAGCACTTTGAGGGCATGGGGCCCTTGGAGGTTAGCTCAACCATGCTCTACCCTAAAATAATTCACCATCCATACCTAACTCACCATTTACATCACATTTCACTTAGTTCCCTTTTTATAACAAAATTGGAAATTAAACCACATACATAACAAGTTGCTTCATATTTTAATCCTTACCACAACATACATTTATTACACCTACCATCCCTCTATCATCACTATGCATAGATTATACAACATTTCACATATGACCTATAATATCTTTCATTACAAACAATAATGAATCATAAACCAACCTAACTCAACCACGCCTAACCATAACCTGACTCAAACCATGCCTAAACCAACCTGACTCAATCATGTTTATAACCTGACTCAAACCATGCCTATAACCTAACTTAGACCATGCCTAAACCAACCTGACTCAACCATGCCTATAACCTGACTCGATCCATGCCTATAACCTACCTCGATCCATGCCTAAACCAACCTAACTCCATCATGCCTAACTCACCTAATTTCAAACCACATTAAAGTAACACATCCATATCTCATCTAACACAAGCCATAAATCCAATATCTCATAAACATATTAAGACATCACAAAATACCATGAATCTCATCATATAAATCAATAAATGTGTATCTTAAAATACATGCCTATCCCATCATAGCCATCATCTCAAAAATGTCGGCACACAGGCCGATATAAAATACAAAATGTCATCGGCACGCAGGTCAGTCTCATATATACAAAAAGAATGAATGAATCAATACAAAAAAATATTCAGCACGCAGGCCGGTATATGCTCACAATATACAAAAATCAGTCATACATCCTCACTGTCTTCGGCATGCAGGCCGGTATGTGATAAAAAATACAACTATCTTTGGCACGTATGCTGGCATATATATCAAATAATCACTAGTATGCATCAAAAATCAGGTGGCCGCATATCAGACATCTCACCGGATGTCCTCCATCTTTGTGTCACCTGCACCCTCAGCCTCCTATGTCCCTGTTGGCACATCACCTAGCTCTAGTTTCCGTGCGCTGGTGGCCTCTCCCTGATCAAGCCTCAAAGCTCGCTGACCTCCTGTGCTCTCCACACTATGTATGTGGGATCTCATCCTATCACTAGACACCTGTTGTGCCATGTACTCTCCGTAAGAGAGGAGGTCTATCCCAGCTGCCATGAGCTGGTCCTGATAATATCTCGCCTCACCTAGGGCATCTCGTAACCTGGATATAGGCACGGTCTATGGTGGTCCCATAGATCTCAGCCCCTGTACCTGCCCTATGCCAGCCTATGAACTGGGACCAGCCCCCTGTGCCTGTGGTGGTGCCCCTACCCCTGTGCCTGTATCTGGGCCTATAAGGCCTCAATCTTTGTCTAGACCATGGCCAACTGGCCCTATAAACCTGCCACCTGAGCCAATAAGGCTACCACCTGACCATCTCTATCTCCATCTCCTCCACCCTCTCCCTCCGCCATCTAGGCCTACAGACTGGCCACTTGTACTCGTAGCTCTGCTACCTCTACCTCTGACCCCTCTAGCTATGTCTGCAGTATACCTATCTACGTGATCAACATCGCTACCTATCCCTATAGGGTGTCTCTCTGCACTGTAATAGTAACTAAGTCAGGATGCCTCGGTCTAGGTAGTATAGCTCGTAACTGAGCCACTCACCACTACCTATACCTATTTTTACATCCAACATCATCAATCCACTGATCCGCTGGCTACTCCTCCTCTCCTATAGGCACTGTAGGTTGTGGTAGAGGTAAATGCCTATCCATGTCATCTCTTTAATACTGTGGGAAGGACGGAGGAATGTCCTGTATAAGCCCGAACCATCATCGGACCCTATCTACTGGGATCATCTCATCCTCCCCGGCATGGTGACCCTATATCAACCTCTCTAGCTAGAGCTTAGCTAGCTCTTCATACATGTGCCTATATGAGGGAAATACCACATATGGCCTCCAAATAATGTCCACTTCAGACAACCCCTCCAGCAACTGCCGAAAATGGGCCACATCATATGTCGGCCTATCCAATCTCTGGTCTCCTACAACTGGCACCCATCTCCTGTATCCCACCCGTACACATCTCACAAGAAATGCATCTAATCAAGGCATCCCTATATGTTGAACACAGACTATGTGCTCATAGTCCCAAGAGTGCAATATAAAGGTACAGCATAGGCTAAACCTGCGCAACCACCCATACGTCCACAACTCTCTGTGTAGCTACACCAATAATGTTGGTGCCTAGGAAAAGCATGTCTCATGCACCATCATATCATGGAGCACCCCCATCACTGATCGGGGAAAGCATCCACCCTCTGCATTGGGCAGTGTATAGTAGCACACTACCTCCATTAATAAAACCACTAGCCTCGTCTCATCTGGATGGGCTAGGTACATCTCGCCATAGCTCAAATTGGAACTATGGAATCTCAGCTCCGTTGCCCCCTCACCGAATAATGTCCCGATCAGCTCCTCTGAGGCCTCAGAGGAGATAGAGTACACCTGGGCCCCCAATATGGGTAATTGTAAAATCCAGAACACGTCCTCCAGGGTGATAGTCATCTCACCCATCGAAAGGTGGAACGTGTTGGTTGCGGAGTCTCATCTATCAATGAGCGCAACCATCAAACTGGGCTGCCAATTAGCATGTTGGTAGCCCTGAATACCACTCAATCCCACTGCCTCCACATGCTGTAGCTCCAAGGGGGTCGCTAAGCTGTGCAATGTCACCAGTGGCAGTGGAACCTTGTCCCGCATATGTAACTGTGATCTCCCCTGCATCCAATCCAAACACAACATTAATCTACATTTACCATGACCATATTCACCAATTATCATTACCCTCCACCCTATTTTTACTTTACCCATCTCCACTACCTGGCCCACATCCCTCTTTGACCCTTGTGCCTAAAATCCCGACCGGTGCCGGTTCATCCTAACCGACTCCAGTCACCCTTAAACTGGCATCGGTCACCTGTTTGGTGATCGATTCCGGTTCTGTTATCCTGTAAAATTGACAAGGGTGATTTTGCAGGTAACCATACCAAAAAATTTGTTGTGACCCCTAGGATTGTTTGACAACGTCCGAAACGGCCTCAAAGCCCTTCCATAAAATCAAGTTATTTCAAAACTTAGTTGAAGAGCCCTTATCCTTTGGCATAGAAAATATTGTGTCAACACTACCGAAATTGCGCCCCTTTTTGCGTTTGGTGCAATCTCTGAAGTGTCAACACTCTAAATGTTGTGCCCTTAAGTGCGCCTCGACACACCCACAATCATGTTGACACTTCCTTAAGTGTGCCATAGGTGCTAAAAACATGATGTCGATACCCTCCTATCCGTGCCAAGGCACAATTTCTCCCATGTCGACACTTCACCAACCGCGCCAAAGGAAGTTGGTGGCACAATAAATGCCAGTTTTTCTATATATAGGCACACGACACCTGTTATTTTCATGAATTGAAAATCACGAAAAGTCTTTCCTCTGCGTCTGTCAATTATCTTTGTCAGCCTCACGTGCCATTTCTCATGCTTGTGGATCCCATGTCATTCCTTCGTCGTTATATATATCCTGGTAAGTGGCTTTTGTCATCCTTGTTGTTGTTTTTCTAGGTTTTGTATTAGGTGATTATGGTTTGTAGGTTAAAGTGATTAAATCTAAAAGAGAAGCTTAACATAATCAACCAAACAGCCAGCTACAAAACCCCTCTTCCCTCTCCTTCCGGATCTACAAATCTGGAAGGCTTTTTCCCTGAAAGAACCAAAGCCCATTTATCCTTTGCTTTTTGCCTTGCCTAAATTTTCCTCCTTACCATCAAATCCAATGCCTAAAAAGGAGAGAAATCAAAATCAAGAAATTGGCTAAAAGAAGTCAATTGTTTTCCTTTGGCATTGTTCACTTTCGTGTTGCATCCAACACAATCACGCCATAGTGCACTACAAACCCGTGTAGCATAAACCCTTCCCACGTAGTGAAAATAACACTTAGAAAATTCCTAAAAGGCATTGGTGCTGGCGCAAATACCACAACACCAACATTAACTATTGTGTAAACTAAAACTGCACTGCGTAAGTAAACCCTTTGGCGCACCAAACCACCTTGCAGCATCTTCCACACCTGCACCTAGGCGCACCTCAAAGGCATGTAACACCAAAATTTTCTGCACCCCACCAAAACATTTTTCTTCAAGTGCTAGCACAACTTCCTCAACACCAACATTGCATGTTATGTGTTACTAAACTGCACCCTACACCCCATTTGGTGCCAATATCTGCATGTTAACACCTTCCCAAGTGTGCCTTGCTTTTTAAAACCCCTACAGCCTGTAGTGAACCTGCGCCTTGCACCCTAAGGCTTACAAGCTACTCATTTTTCATTCTGCAAGCTTTTATTATGGATAATATGACGGTTGAATTGAATCTCCTTTGTTTGACCTCTTTGATTCTTCTTGCAGAGAAATAACCATCCTTGAGCTCACCCATGTCTTCATCAAGCAAGAAGCCAACTAAAGGTAAAGCCAAGTTTAAGTTGACAGAGTAGGAAATGAAATAAAAATATCAGAGAATCGGGATGCCTGACTCACTTGTAGAGTGCAGTCTCAACATCAGAGACTCCGAGTTGGGACACATAGATATGGGTGACTTCTGGGAGAGAACCAAATAGGTTACCGGTGGCCCATGGATGGACAAACTGGTAGGTATCAGGCTACACTTTGCAGTAGGACTCCTAGTAAGTCCAATGAATAATGAGTCTGTCATGTTGGTGGCACATTGTTACAACAAAGACACAAGATGTGTCGAAGATAAGGAGGGCAAGGTGATCATGAACCTCACTACCCGCCACTTTGAAATCATGTTGGGCATTCCTCACCATAGCTAGTATGTGGCAGTAAGCATTGAAGAATGCTTAAAGACATGGACCGACAATGAAAACAAGTGTATGCAGATGATGAACGAAGTCTACTTAAAAAACAAGAAGGTGGTGAGTAGATGGCCCCAAACCATCCATTGCAGTGACTTCAATGAGGAGCTGAGTGATACCATCACCTTCCTTAGTAGAGTATTTGGGCTTCTTGATGCCCACTACTTTCACAAATGGATGCTCAGATATTTAGAAAATATGAGCAAGAATGCTCTTGATCAACGCTTCGGCTGGGGGGAGATCATAGGTGATACTATCTCACAGTAGCTCCAACATGTTTTGACAACTGGGAAGTTCTACATGAACTCCTATGTGGTATATGCAGCCGTATCAAAGAGAGAGTTCCTAGGACTAATTCAGAGTGGAACATGGCCCAAGGTCAAAATATATGATTACTACCCGGAGCTAAGGCTCGAGGCCAGTATCGCCTAGTTCAACAAGATCAATGACACCTTCTTCTATGAGGTGATCTACCTATTGAGGTCGAACATGAGACACGATCGTACCAACATGAGCGTAATCGCTTCCACCAAGAAATGGGGGGCTTTGTTTACACAATTCCCCACCTTCACGTATCTCAGGGCTACCAAATTTCTCGGAGAACCAACAAGGTTACCAAGGTACACAGGGCCCAAGCTAATCCTCCTGGAGATGTAAAGGCAGCTGATTACATATCACGAGAAGTGTATGAAAAGGAAGAAGGGAGGAACTCCATTCACCCTCATGGTTGGAAAATACAACTGTACCTCATTGGGTAAAGCCTGAGAAATGTATGCAGAACTGGAATTGCTCAACGTGAAGCATGATTTCTGAGCAAGGCCACCCTTCGACTGCCGAAGTTGCCTCCCCAAGGCAAAGATCAATCCCATCCATGGTCTAGAGATTGAGTACATATACATAGACGTGAATCACGAAGCTGAAATCAGGTGAAAGGATCACTCCTAGCTAGCTCTGGCAGAGATCGTCCACTATGGAGTTGCCATCATCCCAAAATATTTCCAAGAAACTGATCAGGAAATTGATCAGGATTACCTTGACGCAGATGGGGATTATTGGCCATTTGCAAGTATCGATAGGACCAAGGTGCCCAAGACCACAGAAGAAATGGTCCAGCCCACATTGCAACACACCGAGCATTGGTGCAAATGAAATGGTCTCATCTACCTTGGAGTGGATTTCACTACTTCCCCCTTAGGAAGTGCACCTCTAAGGCCAGATCACTTGCTAAAGGGCAAAGGAAAGGATAAATTTGGAGAGCCAAGAAAACAGGAGAAATCTCCTGATAGCCCTCCTTCTATTTCAGAGAAAATAGTGGACTTAGTGTCCCTAAGAAAAGAAGAAGTGACAGGTGTTCCAACGGACACATCCACTCAGGATGTTGTCACAAATACAACTATGGAGGTGCCCACCATTCCCTCTTCTACTCCTCCTCCTCCTCTTATCACTCAAGCAACTGCTCCTATGGTTTTGTATTCTCCTCCATCTTCCTCCCTTCCATCTCCCACCTCTTCCATCTTCTCCTCTCTCGCGGATCTTTCCTCCAGCATTTCCTCCATCCTGTTATAGATCCCTTCCGTCTCCATACCCTTCTCTTCCCCTGTAGTGACTCTGAGTCTCGTAAGCGTCGGTGTGTTGGCCTATTTGTCCATGCCACCACTAGGTGTCTCGACATGCTTCCTCATGTCTGTTACAGCTGCTCCCCCTCTCACCCTCGTTTCCTCTTGTTCCTCCGGTCCCACTCTCATAAGTCCTGGTTGGATCTCCGACCACCTTAGTCAAAACAAGAGGAAGGTCCCCATTGCAGCTATGGACTTCTCCATCATTCTAGAAAAGGGACCTAAGAAGCAAAAAGCAATAACTCGCTTCTCAAAAAGTGCCTCAGGAGAAAGGGTCATGGAGATAGCCTACCCAGATCCCATAAAGAAGAAAGAATATCTGTCTCCTATAGACTTCACAGTGACTCAAGTCACAATGGGAACCTCATTAGAAAGTCTGTAAGAAGAAACCTTGTTAGCTGTAGATGCCCTCTACAAGAAGCTACAAGAGGCCAAAGAGGAGAAGAGAGTGCTCAAAG
Organism: Taxus chinensis; assembly: GCA_019776745.2. Taxonomy (NCBI): domain Eukaryota; kingdom Viridiplantae; phylum Streptophyta; class Pinopsida; order Cupressales; family Taxaceae; genus Taxus; species Taxus chinensis. The sequence goes on from CM034155.1 coordinate 477,729,421, forward strand.
AACAGAACAAACATATCCTCCAAGCTTTGCAGAAAATGGGCAAAGCTCCTTCAGCAACTACTGCAGAACCTGTTCAGGCTCCCAGCTAAGAGAAAATAAATGAGTACATAAAGATTGTTGAATAGGGTACAGCTATGTCATCCTAGATTGAGAAGATCCTCAAGGATGGTCAAGTGATAATTGGTAGGTTCACGTTGTTGTACCAAGATATAGCTCGAGAAAACAAAGAGCTATAAGCAGTAGCAGGTTCCTTCTCTGAGGAACTAGATAATGCTAAGTTACAGTAGGGAACACTCCAGATAATGGTCAATTGTTTAGCTGATGACCTATTGAAGGTCAGTGTTATCGATCACCCACAAGCACACTACAAAGCTCTCACCACTTTAGATTACTGGGTTGATCAGATGGAATACATCCTGGAAAGAATCGACAAAATCAAGGAAGAAGCCTTGGAAGTAGTACACAATATGGAGAAGATAGTTTCGAAGATGTCTCCTGACCTGCTCAGTGCGTCCTATGAATTAAGAGAAGCAGACGATACATTCCAACACTTTAAGGATATTTTTCTCTCAATATCTAGCGCAAGAGGTCACTTTTGACCGAGAGTCCATCAACAAACTCTTGGCCTACCGTGACTTCATCGAATTTTTGATCTAAATAAACGAAGAGTTTTCTGAGTTACCTGACAAGCTCAAGATCGAGAAAGAAACTTGTGAAGTCATTCACGACCATTTTGATGGTCCTAATCAATATCAACTATAAGAAATGATTAGCAAGTTTGCAGAGTATCGGGCACAGTGTCACATTGACTCCCCTGAGCCACCACCAGATACTAAGTTCGAGCCGAGAGACGATGATGAGTAGCTTCTTCCTTCTGGATGAATATACCATTTTTGTAAAATATTTAAAAGGCATGTTGGCACACACGATGACATCATCCATGTTGCCCCATGGGATGTTGCCATCCACGAACTTGCCCAAAGTCAACTTGAATTTTTAGATATTTTGTAAATAAGTAGTTGGTTGTTTTTTGTCTTCTTTCTCCTTCTTCTTCTATAAATACTGGAATACTTGTTGTATTCCAGGTGGACCATTTTGTATGAAAAAAGAAGTGAGAGAAAGACTTTGTGCTTTCTTGTAACAGATGAGACATTAATACATATATTACGACTTTGTGCTTCATATATGTGTTATTTGCATTTGATCTTTCTTACGTTAGATCTATGTTTCTATTTTGTTGGATTCATTCCTAGTATTGTCAGATGTTCATCAGTATTGCTTTTTTTTTTATGCAAGTAAGTTAGGCTCTATTTACTACCAACCCAAAGCATAAACCCTCCGACCTTTCTGTCTTGGAATTCATTTCTTTTCTCCCTTTAGATCTACCTTCCTCCATTCCTTCCCTCTTTCATTTGTGTTCGCAGTTGGAACTACCTCTACTAGGATGAGATCCCAAACCCCTGAAGTTAGAATATTGTAGATTTGCACACATTCCTACTTAATAGAATAACAATAAACCAATTTTCTTTGCTGTATTAAAGAGGGGCTATGCCCTGTACACTGTTGGCCTGTTTCCCCACGATCTACCTATCTAAAATATTTTCAAACCAATAGGTTCCTCTTTACCGACCATGGTTACCATGTAACTGGCATCGGTCACCTGTTTGGTGACTGATCCTGGTTCTACCTGATTGACGTCGGCCAAGCTTGATCGACATCGGTCACTGTCACGAAAAAATCCATGACTTCCCAAACCCCCCTTTTTCTAAAACCCTCCGACCTGTCCCTTTTACCCCACCTATAATGACCTACACTACCCCAAAACCCCTACCCACCCCACCTATCCAATATACTACCCTCCCCTCCCTCTTTTTTTCCCGTTTTCCCCCCATACCCACATTTAACTTTTGCCCACCTAAAAAATACAAAAAACCCATAAAACCCTACAAATAACAACTATTACAACCTCTACTCTATCTAATTCACACTATAGAGTTAGGCACTTACCACATCGCGCTGCCACCATCTCGGTGGTAGTCTGGCCACTGTGCTGGTGGTCTGCCTGATCCCTCTCCAGCCTCTGCCATCCCCGAATATCTACCCGCAACCTCCGACCAATAAAATCTCTCACCCTGATCCCGTGGAACCGCTACTCACCAACCCAACCACCGTCAAATCACACTACCAGCTCACTTTCCCATTTCCTCCAGACACTTTTCCCTCTTTTCTCTTTTTCTTATCATTTCTTCACTTCGTAAATCACAAAAGAATAATAAAAACATGTATTTTTTGTTTTTATACAAAACCTGACCTAACCGATGTCGGTTCCCCTTGACTGGCATCGGTCTCATACCCTACCTCACCATCATCAGTTTTCCTATATCGACGTTAGTTATCCATGACCACCATCGATCAACCTAACCTACGCATTTCCCCTACTTTTCCATTTTACCCCACCCTCTACCTTGATCCTTTACCTTATCCAACCTTTACCCAACCCATTACCTTACCTTTCATAACCTCATCATTTAATACCTCCATTTTTCATCCTTTGGGGACTCATTATTTTACCCCTACCTTGGCCTTACCCATGCTGTAACCTAGATATTTGGACCTAGACCATCGCTAGTGACCTTTGACCTTATGTGTTTGCTATACCCTGCGGCACGGTTACCTGTGTTGATCGACCTAATGACCTTACCTAGCCTATTTTCGTGACCGTTTATCTTGACCATACATTTGGTGTACCGGAACATACCTAAACGTTCCTGCACTTAACCTACATTGTGTTTCCTGACCATATCCTATACCTTGGTTACCGGATTCATTTCAACCTTGTTTGGCTAAACCTATTAACCTTAGATGATGTAGAGTTTGCCTACTCTTCAACCCGATAGCGTGTTGTAGTTTTTACATGTGCGTGCGTTTGACTGTTGCTACCTTTGACCCTAACCCATTACCTAGATTTCCCGCGTAGACCTTTCACCCTTTTTTCCCTGTACAAAATTGCCTTTTCCTCACATCTACCTTTTATCAAACCACTCACCGCTTCAGCATGTTGCCTTCTCAGTTCCTAGTTTGAGGGGGATCACCTTCACCCTCACATGGGGCAACCACATCTTATTTTTGTTAGCATCGCTTACCAATACAAGTTACGCAACAAAAATGGGTAAAATGTAGACACTAGAATTAGGTCACACTCCCCTTTTGTCCCTCGACATATAAGCACCCTTTATTACATTTACCTAGCCATGACCCCCTTCACCCCACTAATATTAACTTAATTAATTTAATTAAATTAATGCATTATCCTCACTATATTTATTATTTAAATAATATTCACACATACAGTTCACTTAGACACCTCACCAAGCCAACTCAACCTAAGACCTATTCTTAGCAAGTTCCCATAATTAATTAAGACTTACCCAAACCCTAAACATCAATGCCTACATTCCCTCTAACCACATTCATGCATGCTCACAAGAATCTCCCAGTCTAATCCGTGGGATAATAGCATGAGATCTAAGGAAATCAAGATGATCTCCCTAGTTTAGTAAACCTAGGAAATCTCGCCTTGACCAACGTTGGTTACCCCTAACCATCGTCGGTTAAGCCAGACCGCCATCGGTTACCCCTTTTAACCCCTAAACTACCTTATTCTCAAGGTTGGTAAACATTGGGAGAAATTTTACGAGCAAGAACACATCTCAGAGAGATAACGCATCTTTAGAGAGCTAATTTCAGCAAAAAACTCACATCCAAGGCAAGAAATTGAGCATCTTCTCCCGCACATCCATCCCAGCCATGATTTGATCTATCCAAGCAAAGAGGAGTGTACATGCAGCCCATGCAGAAGGTTTTCTTCAGTTAGTGATCACTTGCAACCTTCAAACCCATCATCAGCACCTCCATCCCTCACACACAAGCCTTTAGGAATGGAATCCAAGTAAGTACAACATCATACTTTCCTAGTCATTTCATTTCTTCATCATTTTATCATCCATTTGTTTACCTTGCCCCCTATTGACCTTCTCTACATTTTCACCTCAATATACCCATTAAAACCTCGCAAAAGCCTACCCCAGTCACCCAATACCTCGTCTTGACCAATCGAAGTCCTTTTTGTAATCACAAAGGAGATTGAAACCCTATTCTGTGACATTTCCAGATCTCACAGTAACCGGCACTAGTTATACCTAACCACCGTCAGTCACCCCTGACCGACACTGGTCTCTGTGTTTGCCCATATAGCCCTGAACAGAGACCTACCCACCTAACTTTATCTCACCCTCATTCACCTGTGATCTATCCAAGACCTTTATCAGACCTGCAGAGACCCAAAACCAATCATTTGACCTTTGGATTCTTTTCTAGCTTAGCATGTTAGATTAGATCTATTTCTTATTGTGCTTTTAAGTGAGATACCTAAATCATTTTAAAATAACAATATGATTTACTTTGTTTACCACATTAAATTGTTTAAAATAGTGGACTGAAAGCCATCTAGGAAGTATCATACTTCCCGGATCTAGCTTACGCTAGGCAGTTCACTGCCTATATTGTTTAATTATTTCTGGTGGTCTTGTTTTTACTACAGGAAATTCCTCCTAGCCAAAAGGAAGCTCTCATGATCAGCTATGGATTCGGAAGTCATACGCGCGTAACAACCCATCAACTGAAATTTGAACAGGTATTCCTCCTACGCCCGTTACCCTATATGTTTCGTCAACAATTCAAAGAAAAAATCTAAGAAAAAAAAGGTGAAACAGTGAGCCATCATTACCCACAACCTCTGAAAATATAATGGAAATAGACGATACCATATCTATTCCACCTAACATTTTTTAGTCAATATTATATCCTTAGGTCCATTGACTTATCAATCTAACCACAAGACTAAACAAATACCTCTTTTTTTTCCAGAAATGGTTGAAGAAGATTTACCCATTATAGATATCCTTCATTTTCATGATGATCAAGACATCCTATCACATATAAGATTTTAGGACCATTTCCTTCAGAAATCCCTACTATCTGAAAAACCAACTCTCCTCAACGAATCCACTATTGACGTTAACTTGGGAACCCCTCAAGATCCTTGTATAGTTAAATTTGGTTAGTCATTGAGTACACGAGAACTAGATGACTTCACTTCATTCTTATCAACATATTATCAAGCTTTTACTTGGTTATATAGCGATATGCCCGAAATTGATCCCAATATTGTAGTACACAATATTGTCACATATCCAAACGTTAGAGTGATTAAAAAAAAATTCGTAAAATGCATCCACACATAGCTCTCATTGTTAAAGAAGAGTTGCAACGTATTTTATCTGCTAACTTCATCATACACATTGATTATCCACAATGGGTCTCTAATGTTGTTCTTGTAACTAAATCATTAGGAAAATTACGCATCTGCATTGATTTTAAGGATCTTAAACTTTCTTGTCCTAAAGATTATTTCCCCCTTCCAAACATAGATCAGCTTGATGACCTAACAGCTGGCCATGAAATGCTTTCCCATATGGATGGTTTTTATGGTTATAATCAAATCCTTATCGCCACCCATGACCAGCACAAAACATCTTTTATAAATCCGTAGGGAACCTTATGTTACCATGTCATGCCATTTGGTCTTTAAAATGTAGGAGCTAATTACCAACTCGCCGTGACCTACATTTTTCACAATATTATTCACAAAATTATTGAATATTACATTGATGATCTCTTAGGAAAATCCAAACAATGCGAAGATCACCTTGATGTCCTTGAAGTAATATTTATTCCTTTTATCCAGTATTGTCTTCGTCTTAATCCTACAAAATGTGTTTTTTGTGTTCTCACCAGGACAAATTTAGGATTCATTCTATCCATTCAAGATATAGAAGTTGACCCAGCTAAGGTTAAATCCATTATTGAAATGCCTCCCTCATCTAATCTTTAACAATTACGTAGCCTTAAGGGAAAAATGCAGTCAATACAAAGTTTCATATCACAACTCTCTAATCGTTGTCAGCCTTTTCATCATCTCCTCCATAAGGACATATACTTTCATTGGGATTCTGATTGTCAGAAGGCCTTTGAAGAAATCAAGAAATATCTCTTATCATTGCTTTTTCTCATTTCGTCCCATGAAGGAGAGACATTCTATCTATACATATCTTCTTCAGAACATGCTCTAGGAGCCATGCTCATTCACCATGATGACCAAAGTCATGAAAAAGCCACATACTCTATCATCTGCATAATCCATGAATACGAAACCCATTATTCAGAAGTTGAAAAGCTACGTCGTTATACTTCGCCACTTCCAAATTGTGTCACTACCTTCTCAATCATAAAACCTATGTTGTTACTAGCTTCAACCCCCTAAAAAATATGTACTCTAAACCATACCATAGTGACCGTATCACTTGATGCCTTACGCTTATGATTGAATTTCACCTTGATTTCATATCACAAAAATCCATTAAAGGTCGGGCTATAGCACATCAGCTCACTGACGCTCCCCTTCCTGACAATCAACTTCCTTAGGAATACTTTCCTGATAAATCCATTAGCAATGTCAATGAATATGAGTTTATACTTGTTAAAATGACCCTCTTCTTTGATGATTCTAAATTCCAACAAGGTGGAGGATCCGGTGTTGTCATCATACCTCCTTGGGGTATTCCCATTTCATTATCATTCAAACTCAATTTTGAATGTACAAATATCATGGCAAAATACGAAGCTCTAATCATGGGCCTTACAACCAATATTCTCTTGGGTGTTTACACCTTAGATATATATGGAGATTCACAACTTGCTATTAGCCAAGTCAAAGGAGAATACCAATGCAAAAATGAAATTTTGTAGAAATATAAATATAACGTTGATTTTCTTCTCGAAGCTTTTTATCATTACACCATTCAAACTATCCCATAATCCTCTAACAAATTTATAGATACAATGGCCTCTTTAGGAGTCCTAATCCCATTAGAAACTTAGGAATCAAAAAACAACACTAATGTATCTGTGGTCATCCAAATATTGGACCATCCCTCACATAAAAATCAATCCCTTTCTCTAAAAATCATCAATAATAATCTAGTTGATTTATGGTATACTCAAATCTATGACTACCTCGTTAAATCTAAAATCCCATCCAATTTATCACGTAATGTTAAACAGTCATTCCTTCAATGTTTTACTCACTTCGTCATCATAGGCGGTATAATCTGCAAACATAGCTTTGATGGTATTTTGCTAAGGTGCCTTAAGTCACATGAATCAATCAAAGCCATTGAAGAAGTCCATGATGATATCTTTGGAGGTCATTTCAATGGAAATTCCATCACTAAACATGTCATATGGCTAGGGTATTACTGGCCTACTATTACCAAGTATTTTTTTGCATATGTTAAGAAATGTGTGAAATGTAAACTTCACTCACATCTTATCCATGTCCCTAGTCAGGATTTATAACCCGCTCAAGACCTATGGCCTTTCTCTCAATGGGGGTTAGATCTCATTGGGGCCATCAATCCCAAGTCATCTTAGCAACATCAGTCTATTATAATAGCTATAGAATATTTCACGAAATGGGTTAAAGTTATTCCTTTAACCTCAACTAAATTGGTACCTATTACTAATTTCATATATCAATACATTATATGTCATTCGGTGTCCCCCATAAACTTATCATAGATAATGGAAAATCTTTCAAAAAGAAAGAACTTAAAAATCTCTATGATACCTTCAATATTAAACTCAAATTTTCATCACCTTACTATCCTCAAGCAAATGGACATGCTAAAGACTCTAATAAAACACTTAATAAAATCCTTATGAAAATAGTAAATGATGCAAGCAGGAATTGACAGGTCTCCAAATTGTGTTTTCTCTCTGGGCCTATCGAACCAACATTCGCACACCTATGGGTGCTACGCCCTATTCACTCATTTATGGCTATGAATTTTTCCTACCACTAGAATTTCAAATCCCATCACTTTGTGTATCCCTTAAAGACTTCATCCCAAATGAAGAGTGTCATCAAGACCAATTAGCAAAACTTGAACTGTTAGATGAAAAACATCTAATGGCCCTTGAAAATCATCAAGTCTATTAAGAACACATTAAACGAGCTTATACAAAACATATCAAAGAACATGAATTTGAAATTGGTGATCTTGTGCTTGAAGAAAATCAAAATTTCACTCAACTAAAATGGAGTAAACATGGAAATTTTTCCCCTAATTTATTCGGTTCATACATCATCACTCATAAGTTTGGATTAAGAGCGTATTGTCTCACTTCTCTTGATGGTGAACCTAAAAGTGAACCTTGGAATGCTTTGCACTTGTGACCTTTCTACTATTAAATAATTGACCTTCATAATAATAGTTACATTTTATCACTCCATAAAAATCAACCATCATATCATAGTATTGATTTAAAAGTGTGTGGTTATCCATCACTATCCTAAAAACACCTTAAAGATGAGCACCACGGCTTTTTTCATCACATATTTCTCTTTAGATAAGTTCCTCTTCAGAAGGAACCCCTTAAAACATTACACCCATATACCTTATACCAACTAAAAAACATGAGATGAGGTACGAATGTGTAGATTATATGAGCATATTTCCCCCTCCTTAAAACATTTTATTAGGTTTTTGTCCCCAGATCAAAAAATTATTGGGTGCTTCTTATCAAAATATCCAAATATAGTAGACTGATCCCTTGAAGGATAGCTACAAGTCAAAATTACAGATAGATCCCTTGAAGGATGGCTATTTATAAAAAGTCAAAAATAAAAAATATGGACCATACCCTTGAAAGATGGTTACCCATACAAAAGGCTTCTTGCATTAATCAGCCTTTAAAATACATCGATATCAAAAGCATCTAGGAAATCATCTCGCATTGATTAGTTTTCCCATTATATCAAACTTCCCACATTGATCAGTTTGCTTAAAGTTCAAAAATATAAAGTTGGGGCATCTCTCTTTAGACCCGTTAAAAAGGAGGATCATTTTCCCCACATCAGTCTACACATATAAACCCCTTTCATGGGTACACTCATTTTATCTTACATTTCCCAAGTTTATGTAACCACCCTTTGACAATCTTGGTTAACATTTTTTAAAGTCTTCAAGTGCAAATGTTTTCACGCTTTTGAAACCCATCATGTATGTACCAAAACCATAGTGGGGGTAATCATTTCGTGTTTATCCTATCTTATTGAGCCACATTTTTTATACAATTTGAGATCACGTTTTAAGTTGTTTAAATTAACTATATTTTTCCAAATATATTTTAAAAAAACATAACATCATGTCATATATATTCATATAACACTAACACATTCAAATTAAAAAAACATACAGCACCATAACATGAGATAAGTAACACATGAAAGATAAACAACATAATCATAAAAAAACCCTATAATATCGTCATATATATCGATCAAGTCCTTGAAGAAATCAAAATTTTCACTCAACTAAATGAGTAAACATGGAAATTTTTTCCCTAATTTATTCGGGTTCATACTCATCCACTCATAAGTTTGGTATTAGAGCGTATTGTTCTCACTTCTCTCTGATGGTGAACCTAAAAGGAACCTTGGAATGCTTTGCACTTTGGTACCGTTTCTACTTATTCAATCCTTGACCTTTCATAATAATAGTTACATTTTTATCCCTCCATACAATCACCCTCATATCATAGTATTGATTTAAAAGTGTGTGGTTATCCATCACTATCCTAAAAACACCTTAAAGATGAGCTCCACGGCTCTGTTCATCACATCTTTCTCTTTAGATAAGTTCCTCTTCAGAAGGAACCCCTTAAAAAATTACACCCATATACCTTATACCAACTAAAAAACATGAGATGAGGTACGAATGTGTAGATCATATGAGCATCTTTCCCCCTCCTTAAAACATTTTATTAGGGTTTTGTCCCCAGATCAAAAAATTATTGGGTGCTTCTTATCAAAATATCCAAATATAGTAGATTGATCCCTTGAAGGATAGCTACAAGTCAAAATTACAGATAGATCCCTTGAAGGATGGCTATTTATAAAAAATTCAAAAATAAAAAATATGGACCATAACCTTGAAAGATGGTTACCCATACAAAAGGCTTCTTGCATTAATCAGCCTTTTAAAATACATCAATATCAAAAGCATCCAGGAAATCATCCCGCATTGATTAGTTTTCCCATTATATCAAACTTCCTCCACATTGATCAGTTTGCTTAAAGGTCAAAAATATAAATTTGGGGCATCTCTCTTTAGACCTGTTAAAAAGGAGGATCATTTTCCCCACATCAGTCTACACATATAAACCTCTTTCATGGGTACACTCATTTTATCTTACATTTTCCCAAGTTTATGTAACCACCCTATTGACAATCTTGGTTAACATTTTTTAAAGTCTTCAAGTGCAAATGTTTTCACGCTTTTGAAACCCATCATGTATGTACCAAAACCATAGTGGGGGTAATCATTTTGTGTTTATCCTATCTTATTGAGCCACATTTTTTATACAATTTGAGATCACGTTTTAAGTTGTTTAAATTAACTATATTTTTCCAAATATATTTTAAAAAAACATAACATCATGTCATATATATTCATATAACACTAACACATTCAAATTAAAAAACATACATCACCATACACATTGAGATAAGTAACACATGAAAGATAAACAACATAAATCATAAAACCTTATCATCATCGTCATATATATCGATCAAGTCCTTATACATCAATATAAAAAATGAGCTTTTGAGAGCCATATCATCAAAATACATCATATAAATTTCATACAAAAATGGGCTTCTATGATCCATACATCTATTATCAAATACATATCATGAGTCTGTAAATTGAAACTCTCTAAGGGACTTATGAGGAGGGGTTTTACTACCCTCTCCTCTTTGAGGGTTTTACTACCCTCTACCTCTAACTCCTCCTACACCACCCACAATACCAGCATCTCTTCTATCTCCTCCCTCGTTATCACCCACTCGCTTTGGTCTTTGAGGTGGGTGACACACACTCGTTGCACTAGAACTAGGCCCTATCACCTTAGCGGCCAAGTGGTCAACATATAAAGTAGCATTAGGGTAATATTGCATAATCATATAATCATAATAATCACACTCTGCCCATAATGCCTCATAATGAGCCCTAAAAACCATCCCATACCCTGTAGGTGGCCTCTATTTACTAACCTATGGCATTGATCCACTAGCCCCTAGTCTCTTCCCACTAGCATGTCCACCAGTATCTGCTCTCTGCCTATTAGCCTATGCCATCTCCACCAACTCCACACCAAAAATGGAAGGCCTAGTAATCCCTAAGACATTCCTCATCCCATCTCTTTGTCCCTTATACCAATCTATATATACAATGGCATGAGTTAGTTGTACAGTGAGTCCATCTTGCTCAGTAATAAAACTATCCTACTCAACAATCAATGTGTCCCAAACACACAGAAGATAATCTCTCTCACTCTTGGTCGCATCTCTATTTCCCTCTACTATGTCCTTCTTGTTCATCGCTACTGAAATAGTTATATCCAAATCATCATCACCCTCCTCCTCACTATAATCCTCAGCACCCTCTACTAACTCTTATGCTAGTGTTCCTCTCTTTTCTCGAGCACATACTCAGCTAACTCTCTGAACTGATCTCTGTGTAACTCAAGTCCTATCAAAACCCCTTAATGCTTAGGTCTACCATGTCATATACTCAGGGGTAACCCCACATCATCAATCAAAACAATCTATCCCTCATCATTAGGACCCATGGCCCCCTACTAATCAATAATAATCTTGGGCTCTGTCATAATTGCCTTCGGGGTCTTAGTATTTCCCTCCTCCCACTTATACTGTATGGGCTCCACATGAACTCCTATACCAACCCAAACTACCTCTTGACACGGTCAAAATGTAGTAAATATTTCTCACATAATTAGTGATCCTTAACCCATATGGCTTGCTGTAAACCCCTCAACTCATGAGCAAACTCAGGCCAAATAGAAAAATCTAGGTAAGGCCTCTATACCACATCTCCCACCTGTAACCTAGACAGTAACTCTCTATAATACCATTTCCTCCTCCTCTTCAACCCACGACCTACATCCTCCCTCCATCTCAGAAAGATAGGGTGTTGGTCACCAATCCCCCATGGTAATCCCACTGGTTGAGCAACAACAATGTGCTTAAAGGCTCAATCCTGTAATTAAAATCCAATATCTATACTATACCACTTATGGACCTTCCAAGCCCATAACTCTCTGTGATTATGTGTAAGTAGGGTAGGAACCCACTCAAAAACATCATTATCTCGGCTACAACCCCTACCATCATTCACGGGAAATGGACACCTTCAGAATCTAAAAAAGCATAACAAATGATGTCCATCATCATCATGGTCATTTGAGTATGATCCTTTGTCCCAGTTGAATATAATCTACCATAGGCAAAGGCCCCTGACTCAAATCTTACATCCCCTGCATCCACTCCATACAACCTAGTCATCACATCATCCCTCTTCATTTAAGTAATAATGTATACACCCTCTCCATGGATAAATAGTATCAAGATTCATTGTACATCCTCTAAAGTGATCATGATCTCTCTAGTAGGCAACCAGAAAGTATTGGTGGAAGGATTCCATTGCTCTAATACATCCAACATCAAACTATGACATCTGTTTAACTGATGATAATGCATCATGTCACCAAAACTAATGGCCTAAACATGCTCCTAATCATAATATGACATGTCATCCTTCACCTCATCTAAGATTAGTGGCATACGATCACGAATCGTCAACTTTACGTCCACCTGCAAGACACAAATAAATCAACATTAGTATCACCATTGAATATATATATTTAAAATGTTAAAAGTATCCACAAAATATCAATAATTTATCTACATCAACATCAATATCATCACCTAAAAATACCAACAACATCTATAACATCAAATAATTAAATGATACATCGCTATCTAAAATTAAAATTCCATATTTTAAAACAAAAACCTAATAATAACTACACAAAATTGCTTAGATATTAACATTAACATAAAAAAAATTAATCAATATCAACAACGACCATATTGGAACCAAAAACACCATGAAAAATCCAAGACATTTCTTAACAATCATAACAAATAAACAAAAATACAAATTGTACACATAGTAGGTGAATTGTTGGTGATTCACTTTAATCGTTGGTAATTACATGAATCACCAATGATTGCATGAATCGCTGGTGATTCTTGTGTTTTTTACCTAGGGCATACATGTGCCTCCAAAATGGTGAAACAACCCTAAAAACCCATTAAAAAAATATACAAAAAACAAAAAAAATAGGGATTAAACACTTACCACGACCATCTTGGGCTTTCGGTGCCAGCTCAAAGTCACCATTATGTCCAAGATTCACCCTTTTCTCCTCGAAAACACATTTTTCTCACCTGACTCACTCTATCAAATCACTTTCATCGTGGTAATAGTATGGTGAAAATGAACTAGCAATCAAATTTTTATAACCCAATTTTTACCTTGAGGAGAATCGTTGGCGATTCCCTCAATTGCCGGTGATTTCTCTTTAATAACTTTTGATCTATACCCTTTTGGCATATGTGCCCATTTTTTCCCCAAATCATGGCAATCTCATTTTTCCACAAGTGTGGCATATTTTCAATGGACACTAGCCCTTAAAACATTGAATCAAATAGACAAACTCAATATCGGGATTCACTATTTGTTTATGGGATGCGTGCCCTTTGGCCCCCATCACTTGGCTTTCCTATTCATCACACCTACCTTTGTGGATCATACGTCTATAGGTATCGAGCACTTTGGTTTTCCATATCACTTGATTCTTTGGTAACACCTTTTGTTTCAATATCCCTTAGACTGAGGAATATTTTTTTGAAACATGTGGCACAAACACCAGAGCTCCTTATATTGCGTTGCAGTTGGATCACCCATAAGAAACAACCTTTTGTCATTTTTGTCTAACGCTTTTCCCGTAAGCTATCAAAAAAAGGGGGAAAATGTAGACATCAAAAATCTACACTCCCCCATCTTCACTTAATTATTCCATTTGCATTTATAATAGATCACTACATTAGATTAATTATGTAAACACCCCATATTCCCCCCATTCTTATTTAATTAATTAAATATTTCTTCATATACAAAATATCATATCCCATGATATTTGAATCCACCTAAGTTATTCTCTAAAATCTATTTAAAATTACCTCTAACTTCCTTATTATGGCACACCTATTATAGGCATTTATAAATCCACCATTATCTTATCAAAATCCTAAGTATTTATCATCATCATTATAATAATGTTATATTCCTACGTTTGATAAATCATAATCCAACCACCTAACACCTATCCTAAACAAACTTAAGCTAATTTAGATAATAATCTAACCTATCTTATAATTTCCTAAACAAATTTGACATCTCATTAGCCAACTCGATACTTTCAAATGTCTCAAGAAACCCATCTTCGAAATTTTGAACAAAAATCCCAAATTAGAAAATTGTTTCAAAACAAGCTCAAAAATCCCGAAATCACCGGTGATTTGGTAAATCACTAGTGATTATTTAAGCCCAAATTGCAATCTCTTTTTGGGATCATCTTCTCACATTTTTTAGCCCATCTCTTTTATCAAGATTCATCACTATTGTGTTGCATCAACGTCAACATAATATTTTCCAGCATTGGCATTTACATCCATCAAGCAACTTTGGCAATCATTTTCGAGCTTGTCCAAAATCAACAAATCATCGTCCAACAATAAGTTTCATCCATTCCATTCATTATATCCAATCAAGGTCACTCATCCTTTTACCCTTTCATTTATACATCCAGATACTTTTATCTGCTGGTCTCTTTATCTCATATTATAATCTAAGTCCTTAGAATATCGTATTGTCAACCATAATTGATTAGAGAGAAAATTTTATCAGATAGTTTTATTATCCTCCAGAATCGTCTGTGATAAATTAAATCACCTGTAATTCCTGTTAAATTTGTTTTCGTGTAGTATTAATCGGATTTAATTTATCCTTTTCATTATATATTTATTACTGCTGACATTTTTATCAATAATGGCTTTGGCATTAGGTGTACCAAGCCATGAAATAACGATTATCAACTCTCTACCTATCATATTTCATCCCTTACATTGGGAGTAATACGATGTTTTGCATGACCTGGAGTTGTGCACCATTCATTCTACCCCATTAGACTAGATGTAGACCATCTTTGAATCCACCCAGATGATTCACGATGCCACGAATGAGTTTTGGGAGGCCTGTTTTAAAGTCTTACAAATCCACGTTGACATGGCTTGGTTCGAGTATCAATATGAAGTTTAAGTGGAGGTTTTGAGCTCTGAGACTGAATCTGAAGGTCAAACTGATTACCAACACTCAAATTATGACTTTGAATACCAATATGACTCAGGAAAAGAAGATTTGGAATACATTTTATACTTCTTTGAGGAATATACTGATTACAAGTATTCAAACTACCCTAAACAAGAAGACATTGAGTTTACTGAAGAGGAGTATTCACCTTCATCTACAAACTCTAACACTGATTTAGACTCTAACTTTGAGCCATAGATTACATATCTCATATTTCATTATCTACCAAATATTTGTAATAAAATATGAACTTGTCAGAACATTTATTATTTTTCCATTATATATCATGGTTTGTTTCTAAAATCACTTGATTGTATAAACAACGGGTTGACATCCTTACAAGGAATTCCTTTGACTTCTAGGGAATTTCCTTTTCCAAGAAATCCATTTAGTATTTTTACTAATAAATATCTTGTGTAGTGTTTATGTTTCTAACTTCATTTACAGGACTAAAGATAATTTCATTTCATATACATAGCACAACAATCGAACATCATCCATTCACATCCTTGGGTACCTCTAAACCCCGCCATATCAAGGTTTTGGTAAGTTTTAGTCTCTTTCTTATTAGCTTAGGTTGAAGGGGGTAAGATTTATTATGAACAATCTCATTTCATCTTGTTTCCCAAAGATTTATTCTAAGGTTTCCCATACTTCCCTGGGTGTTTGGCACCATTTATATGAAAGTGTGAATCTGGTGACAAATAAAGGCACAAGAAACCATAAGCTTCATCACACTTATCAAACCATTTCTCTTTCTCTGCAATAGATGTTAGTTTAATTTTTAATCCCATAATTATCCTATAGAGATTCTTGTTTCACAAGGAGAATGACATAGAAGTACTCCATTCATGATGGTTAAAAGGAGTAATAAAAATGAATGAAATGGGATCCATTTACAGATTTAGAGTGTCTTTACAAAAAGAAAGAAGAATGCGGAAGGAAGAAATTAAGACAATTTTACACCCCCTTGAATTAATACTTTTAGACCCCCTTAGCACTTTATAATTTTAGTGTGTTTTAATAAAAAACCAATAGTCCTATACGGAAGGGGATGGAAAAACAAGCATTTTTGCAAAATATGAAATTTAAATCAGAGTTTTCAATCTTGAGTTACAAGTTTTTCCATTTCAATGTATTTGGTTGTTTTATACACCAAATTTAAATGCAATAAGGTGAAATTTAGTAAAAAATCAAGATGATGTTTGAACTCTTACCTCCCCTTTACAACTAAATATATTTGACCAATTGGCATACAAGGCTTATTTATAGTAAAATTATATCTCAAATCATTCAAAATCCTACACAAAAGTTAACAAGGCTTTTAAAATATCAAGTTTTCCTTTGAAAAATGAGTGAGAGTTTGTGTGATTTGAACTTTGACTAGTCAAGGTGACAGGAGATGGAAATCTAACAGAAGAGTGGCAATTTTACAACTTAGGGCACAGACCCGTATGTAGGATAACACAGTTTAGGGGCTCAAAGGGCCCAATAATGGTTGTTGTCAACTATAGGAGGAGGCCAAGTAGGGATGTGAGTAGGAGGTATGAGTTGAGTCATGGGTAGGAATAACCTAAATATATTAGATCAAGGATTTTCACGAGTAGTTAAAATTGTTGGAAGCACAATGACTAAGAGGGGGGATGAATCAGTCCTGTTAAACTATTACTTCAATTTCTTATACTTGTGTGATCCATCAAACTTAACCATTCAATCATCCATTAACCATATATGTGCATATTAAACATTGAACCAACCATACACAAGAACAAGAAGTAAAATAGAACATATAAACACCATATTTAAGTGGGAAACCCTCAAGGGGAAGAAAAACCACTGAAAATCTTCTTATATTACTCAAAACAAAGGACTCCTGTGAATATTACACATCACAAGATATTTATTTAGTGAAACACCAATCCTATAAGGAGCACTAACCCCTAGTTTAGTAGGGCACCAACCCTAAAAGGAGCAGCAACACCTAATTTAGTGAGGCACCAACACCACAAGAAGGATAAAACCCCCTAAGATGAAGAATAACCACCTGAAGATGAAGATCACATATGAAACTTTTTGCTCAACAACTGATGGGGATTGCTTTATCAGCTCCTCTCACTCAAAACCTTCTCAATTTTACCTCTCTTTTCTTCTTGACTAAGACATGCACGTACAATTATTGATTAGGTATAATGATATGTATATCCTTATTCTCTTCCCTTCCAATATTCTCATACCTCTTCCTTTCTATGTTTTTTACCCCCCATAGCATCCTCACACTCTCCTCTAGCTCGCTCAAACCCATGCATACAAAATAGGTCTTCTTCTCAACTGGATCCTGTATGAATGATATTCTTCAGCTTTTCATCTTCATATTATCATCATGGAATATTCCTTCATAATTTTCAAGTCCTCGTATACTTCATTTCTTCCCTCATAGAATGTTCTTCCTTATAAAATTTTCTATTCTCCCATGTCTCTAACACACACAAATGAACTTTATAACTACTTATATACCCATCTCTTGGTTATAAAAACATGTAGGTCAGCCAAAATATCATGAAAACATAATGATAACATCACAAAATCAACCACATAGGTAGGCCATATCATCTACATCTCCAAATCTCTCAATTAGGTTGCCAATAGGCCTAATTACATAGAAAATCCATCTCACCAAAACAAAACCAATTTGAGTCTAAATTCCCATCATCAAAGCATTTAATTACTTTATTAACATCAAAAATAACCTCATCATGCTTCCATCATATCTGAAAATCTCTGCAACATCAATTCAAGCTATGAAACCATCCCAAGAACATGTTTGTTCTTGTACACCAAACCCTATACCTGAAAGATGAGGCTCAATATCACATCAGATGATCTCAACCATACAAGTATTATATATCACTAGAAATATCTTGAATTTAGATACATCACCATGTTCTCATACAACCATAAATCAGGCATTAGATGCCTCAAAAATCCCTTGCAAATAAACTGCTCAAAACTACCTTTTCATCCCCAAAAACTAGTTTTCAAAGTTAGGGCACACTTTTAATCCTAGGACCTCAATAATGATCTAAAAATATCATGGAAATGTATTAAATCTCCAATGAATCCATAAATGTTAATTTAGACATTAGGTTCAATGGGCATATTTTTCACAAACTAAAAACTCCATAAGCTATCATTTTTAAGTGGGGCCCACATACTGTCACAAGATCTACAATACATCAATGGAAATATTGAGGAGTCCTCTTCATAATAAAATCATTACATTATCAAAAGGAACCAGTTCTAGGCATGTACAATCATTTTCTCTTAGGTCACTTTCAAACTAGGGTTTTGAAACCATAACAAAGTAGTTTTGTGTTAATGATTGTTCATAAAATTATGACAACCAAAAGACCTCATTATTTTTTATATACCTTCTTGGTTCCATGTAACAAAATCTCCCAAAGGATCATCCTCCTATGCAAATCACACTTTATCCAGTGATCATCTAAAGTTGACCTTCGAATTGGAAATGACTGTTATGAGAACTCGATTTGGATAAAAACATGTTTTCTTGATTTTCATTCACTCTCCTGACCTAAAAATTGACACACACATCTGAAAAAACCTTCTTGATGATGTAAAATTCTTATCCATTATTTTTCATACTTGAAACTCTCGAACCACCATGACTTACCCATGCAAACTAACCTTGTCTTCATAGTCTTACCTCAAAATGACCTTAGACATGCATCATATACATGATTTGTGACCTTTGAAATATTTCACACATGCTATGAAACCTAAAAAAATTCCTTACATGCTTTCAATGGCATGCTATGCTTCATAGATCAATCCATCATCTCATTATGTCTTCACTAGGTCAAAGACAAGACCTAGAATGACATATTCCTGCACATGACTCACTGAAATTGACCTTGTTTCATTATACAGACCCTCTAAACACTTTGACACATCACCCTAACCATGTTATACCTCATAACATCCTTCATGCAACCTTTGGATTCCATATTCAACACTTTCTTGCTTGACCATGCATTAAGAACCATGTTAAAACACTAAAACACCATGATATGACTACTTCATGACATAAGAACATTTAATGCATACATAATGGACACTCCTGACATCATAATTAATTCATTGCTCCATTTGACATCAATGACAACATATAAGACACTATGTCCAACACAAATCTCTCATGAGCTGGACTAAATAAATCATGAGATGAGCAATTTTCAATGCAAATTATGCCAAGTAGGGTCGATAATGCATAAGAGAAGGTGCCAAGATGATCCAAGGCCAAATTATGAGTTGATAAAAAAATGGTCCTAAAACAAAGAACACGTAGGGTCAGGTCTATGTGAGCCAAATTTTCTCTAGATAGGGTAGTGAGCTAGGGTAGAGCTAACCGAGATGGATCCTAAGGTGAGTACAATGAGTCCCAATTTTGATGTCGATCCAAAGCTGAGTTGAGTGAAACATAACAGAGTTAAAGAGTGTGCAAGGATCAATTTGGGTCATGTAGCTTAGTCGAGGTGACAGTGAGATTGCCAATATGGGGCCAAATTAGGTAGTTGATTGAGCTCAAATCTGCACAACAACTATTACACCATACACAAGACAGATCATGTGGAGAAACCCCTAAAAAATTGTTTGCAAACCCCTAATAGTGAAATCAATAGTCTTGCATGTAAAATTTTACGATTAAGAAGAATTGAATAGCTCCACAACTTAAAAAATGAACAAGAATTTTACCACTAAAGCTCTGATACCATATCAAAGGATCTGCGAGGATCTTTAGAAAATAATGCAAGCACCATGTAGTTGCAGAAATTGAGATAACCAACAATAAATGTAATATGGTGACAACTCACAAGAATAAATAATATCAATTAACAAATAACTCAATGTGTATCGAAGCATATGTTTTTCATAACAATATCTCAAGAAGTGGAAAATACAAATAGGAGTGGTGTTTAACTCCTCCATGAGAATATTCTCATAATAGGAAGCTAAGTTAAATTCCTAGAATAGGAATGTAACTCTTATGACATGTAAGACATGTCGTAGTTAATCATATGACACCAAGTACACCTAAGTAAGATGAGTCACCACGGGTGATGATTTATTCCAAGTAAATAAATACGAGGAAAATAATTTTCTACACTAAAAATTACACTATCATAAATGATCTAACTAAGAATGTGAAATTAGGGGTTAAAGATGATTGAACTGAATTTTGACTGAGGTGCAATGAAAATGATCTATAAATATGTAGGGAGGTGTGTGACTTTTTTTAGGTTTTCCTTAACATATGTGACTATATTTCTAAAATCAAGACAAAGGAACTCATCCTATAAAATTTCATTGGGTGAATTTTTCCTCTTTAGCTGGATTCATTCTCTATTGACTATGAGTGAATATTTCTTTTGGCACTATGTTATTTTATTTCTATAGTTTCATCTTATGTGGTTGAATTTTATGATCATACTTATGCAATTGATTAGGAATTTTCTTCTTATTCTTTTCTTAGGAACATAAAAGGGGTTATCACTTTTAGGTTGTGTGGTACCCACCATGCCTACATAGAGAAACTTTAAAGAGACATCAAACCCTCATAGTTTCCTACCATATATATGTGTAAAATATATATATTGTAATGTGTTTAGCAATGAAGACCCTATTAGGACATCTAACACTTGAAAATTATCTTTGGCATGTGATGTAGCTTTACAAATTACATATAGAAAATTTCACTAATTTGTATAGACTTAGAGCTAGTTGAATATGCTTGAGAGAATGATTTAACAATTGGGTGATTTATTTTAATCTCTTAGATATCCCAAAGATATGAGGTGTGAATTTCTTAGAATGAATTAAGTGAATGTTCTTATATATGTGGCTATTGTGATAAGATGTCATCATAAAATGATACATGATTGACTAGGGTAACTTGTGAATTTGAAAAGTGGCCATTAGGGTTCTTAGGATGAATTTGTCAACTTTTGGAAAAATCTTCCAAAAAAATGTATTCAATATGAATGACTTCACTAAGCATTATGCACAATATAATTTGTTTGTTGGAGATGGTGGCAAAATGTTTGAATATGTAATTTATATTATGAGAATTTGGTTTTGACTAGTTAATGTTGGATAACAAGTATGACCTATTAGACGATAGTGTTTATGGATAAAGGTATGCATAGGAAATGTTCGATTAATTACACAATGAGCTATGTGATAATTTAAATGCCAACAAGTAATTTCCAAATGTTGAAAGGTACAAATATAGGTATCTGCTTTAGTATAAGTGTTCAAAAAGTATTTGGAGTAATGCACAAATTAGTTCCACTAATCTCAAGGTGTTTCAAAACCCTTACTCATTTATGGTTCAACACGGACTGAAGATGTCGATTACTTGGCACCAAGGGAAAAATGGAGGACTAAAAATAGGCAGATTGATACAACTAATCAAATAAATTATGTTGGGTTATGGACAATAAATGAACATGAGAAGATATTAAACATGCTAAAATAAGAAGGATATAAGATAGAAAAATAATTGAGGCATGAAGTATTGCAAGTAAAGGACAAGATGAAAAGTCTACAGAAGGATGTTAAGGAATAATTTATTTACAAAGTTACATACGAAGTAAAAATAATAAACATTCACATTACTAAACTAAATGATAAACATGATGTGGTGTTAGGAATAAACCTAGGTTAATTCATCATTCACTAAGTTTAATGTTAAAGTAATTAAATTTTATTACTTTAACTTAGTCAGTTGTTAGTTAGATATTATCTAGTTTTCACATCCCTAGATTAGTGGGGGCTATACTATTGTTAGTTTACTACTTTGGAATGTTCCTAGATGTGATTAGTTAGGGTTACTATGTTATTTCTACATATTTACCGTAGTTAGTATATTTGATCCACTTTCTGTGGATGTTGTTATAGTTGTTCAATGTCTATAAAAAATTACAGCTTCTTCATTTGATAATATGAAGGGTTTCCTAAATATTTCATTCTCAAGATTTGGTATCAGAGCTAGTTGATCCTAGTCTCTATGAGGATCCCTTGTCCTCTAAGGAGAGTGTGTTGCATAAGGTTAAGGGTTCATTTCTACAGGTTTGAGCTTGGAGGAACCATAGTTGTCCCTGTCCTCTTAGAAGCACCTGCCCTGCTTCATCATCCCTTGAGTTTTACACATAGTGTTGCAGACTCTGCAGCAACATAAAATCTACAATTTTAAAAAAAATTGGCAGTGCAATGTAGCAGACTATTGTAAGAGTGTGCATTACTCTACATCAAGCTACAAGAATCAATTTGGGATTCTAGATCTACATTGACAACCGAATTGGGAGATCCAAGCTCATAATGAGCTCTCCATAGAGTCTTAAACGAGCCCACATTGGCGAGTTGGGAGTATTACTGAGTTATTGTTGGAAGTGTTGGTGCATTGGAGACATCACCTCAACCATTCAAGCCAGAGGATAGTAGATTGACCCCTGTTTCAAGTCTTAGGTGAGTTTCGAGCCCTAAATCCAAACTAGAGGCATCAAAACACTCCACTAGTGACATGCATAGCACTCAAATCTGGCCAACCCAGCACCCTGTCTGTTGAAGATCTCCATACCCTAAAAGCACAAATAGAAGCAAATAAAAATGTTTTAGAGGAAAAGAAAAATGGCGGAAAGGAGGAGGAAAATAGAATAAGAGGCGGGCATAGAAAAAAAATCCAAAAATAAAACAACGAGGTGAAAATTAAAATAAGGAGCTACAATGGAGGTGGATATGTAAAAGCGAAGGAGAAACCAAGACCAAGTGCATATGAGCCAGGTAAGCCATAATTGGGATGCGTTTTTAAAAAATCACTTTTAAAAAAAACCATTTTTGGAAAGGGGCCTAGAAAGATATTGAAATCACAATTTAAAAAGGTCATAACTTTCAACTGGTACCTCGGATTAGGGTGTCATTTTTTTTTAAATCATCTAGTTTTTTTATCTCTACATCTTGATCCAAATTTTAATAAGATTTGTCTTATAAAAATTTCAAAAAAAAATCAAAGGCTGAAATAAGCTAAAAAATAGTATAAAATTTGTAATTTTGTACTCATAATGTATACCAAAAGGGAATTTTTCCATAGAAGAAGAGACAAAATTTTAATCACACAATCATTATAAAGTGCCAAAAACGTTTTCATTCTCATGGATCTAGTTGTCTTCTTCACTCAAAATTTAGGGGGAAAAGATGAAAGACTTGCAAATTCTTCATTGATCGCTCAATAGTGGCATTCCTTGCAAATTAGAGAAAAGTGAATGGAGGGTAGTTTTTTGTGTCAGTGTCAATTTAGAGCTACGAGCCAACCCAACAGAGGTTTTATTGAGCCAAGATCCAACCCAGAAGAGGTTTTCAAAATGTTCAGAGCTACTCGTTTGTTTTTTTAGCGCACGTGCCAACCCAAAAGAGGTTCCAAACATCCAGAGACCATTCTTGAGCCTATTCCATCTCTTGCACACTGTTCAGAGGAAGTACCTTTATCCAGCTATTCCTGTTCAAATGAGATCCAGAGAGACCATACTGAATTAAAGGGGGGAATGTTAGGAATAAACTTAAACATTTATTTTAGCTTGTGTGTGCTAATAAATGTTTACCTCATGTAAACATATTTTATTTTAGAGTTCTTTATCTCATATTCATTTCAGACCATGATGAATTAAGGGGGGGAATGTTAGGAATAAACTTAGGTTAACTCATCATTTACTAAGTTTTAATGTTAAAGTAATTAATTTTTATTACTTTAACTTAGTTAGCTGTTAGTTAGCTATTATCTAGTTGTCACACCCCTAGATTAGTGGGGGCTATACTATTGTTAGTTTATTGCTTTGGAATGTTCCTGAATGTGATTAGTTAGGGGCAATATGATATTTCTACATATTTTCCATAGTTATTATATTTGATCCACTTTCCATAGATGTTGTTATAGTTGTTCAATGTCTATAAACATTGCAGCTTCTTCATTTGATAATATGAAGGGTTTCCAGAATATTGCATTCTCAAGATGTGGCTTGTGATATGGGGGCTCAATTATATTCATGTATATCCCCACCAAGGGTTTAATATATGATCCTGAAGGAAAGGTGGATAAAGATGCAATTTTTGAGGTTACCTCCCTTTTTGGTTATTGATATATCTAGATCTAATAGGTTTTATAATTTTTCCTTCTCATATTTTTAACATGATAGAAGTGTTCTGTGTGGAGCATATGCTCACAATTTGGTCTTTCCCAATGAAATTGATTGGAAACCAAATCCTTTTTTGGGGACGTTGTTAACCTTTAAATTTTACCTTGAAAACGTTAAAAGTTGATTCAAAATTTCTTCTAAAAGCTTTCAACCGGAAGTGTTTCTGAAATGTGAAGTTTCTGAAGTTCTTCCAAAAAGTTCCAAAGTGTTTCCTTTTCAGAGAAAAAAAGCCTGAAATTTTTCCCAAAGTTTCGAACTCTGAAATCCCAAAATTTTGAAAACGGGGTTTCAGACTTTCAGGATTCAGAATTCTCCTTTGACAATTTTTCACTTTTTTGACTTGGAGTTCCAAATTCCGAAACTATGAAGTTCCAAAATTTTAGAACTTCATACTTTCGGGTTTTGGAGTCTATAATCACCTTTCGAGAAATCTCTTTTCGGAGTTCTGAATTCCAAAAGTCCAAAGTTCCAAAATTTCAGAACTTTGGACTTTTGGGTTTCAGAGTTTCCCTTCTTTGTTTTGATATTTTCGACCTCTGGACTTCTGAAGTCTGAAATTTTGGAACTTCCGAATTTCAGGTTTCGGAGTCTTCTATCATCTTTTCATAAACTTATTCTCTCAAGTCTGGAAGTCCGAAACTCCGAAGTTCCAAAATTTCAGAACTTCGAGTTTTTGGGTTTTGGACTTTGGGGTTCTATGGGCATTTAATTCTCACCAACCTCTCCACGTGTCAGCTTTTGGGAATTAATATCATAATTTTCTATATATACTCAGATTTTTATTGGTCATTTTCACCTGACTTTTCAATCTGACATCCTGATTTTTTTCTCTGACATCCTGATTTTTTTACCTGAATCTTTGTACTTTCGAGGTGTCATTTTCAAGGTAACTTTGTTTGGGTTATTTCTTCTTGGTTTATGATTATTTTGGGTTTTTCTTCCTTTTTTATTTTCTTTGGTTCTTCCTTTTTCTTATTTGGAACTAGAACCCCATCATCGACCATGTTTTCCTTAAAAATGTTGTGTGATATTCACAATCACAAAATTCAATACGTACAGGCATCTAATCCAAATTGCATGTTAATTTCTTCCAGATATCTACAAGGGTTAGATTCTCATTCCTTGCTTGGTAAAATTCATAGTTCACATATTGTTCTTTCGGAGGTTTGATTTTCAGGTTTTGGAGGTTTGTTGTTTCAGAGATTTGATTTTGGAGAGTCTATCGTTTCGGAAGATTCCTTTTTTGGACTTTCACTTTTGGAAGTTAGATTTTCAGAGTTTTAGAGGTCTATCTTTTTTGGGGTTTTGGAGGTTTACGCTTCAAAGTTTAAATCCTTTCAGACTTTGTCATTTTGGTGGTTTTTATAGTATTTGTTACAAATTTCTAAAATCTCTTTTCGTATTCTGAAATCCAAACTCAATGTCAACCTCTTCCTCAAAAGGAAGAGAAAAGATGAAATATACATTTTTAGGAGTTGCTCCTCATTCGTGTCTTTCTTTGAACTTAGAAAATATTGGAGATACCAATATTGGGCAAATATATTTTCCAGACCTCTTGGAAAGGTTGAGAGCTCGTAACAAGAATGATTGGATACATACTATATATGACAGTGGACTTGCTCTTGCTACTGATTTTCCTGCATCCATGCATTGTCCCAAATTCATCTTGGCCACAGCAACCCATTTTGATGAAGATTCTAGAATGGTGAGGAATGATGACGGAAAGGTCGTAATTCGATTGGACTCTGATTTCTTTGAAGATTTTTTCAAACTCCTAGATGTTGAGGACTATGCCACAATTTCACCCGAAGCTGCAATTGAACATTGGGACAAGGAAACTGAATTGTGTGCGAGGGTCATGATGAAGAGCTACTTGGCCAAGAGTGTCACCAAGTTACCTAAGACAATGTTTCAGTCAAATTTTATTTAGGAAGTGAACGATATGATCATGTTGTTGAGTAGAGTTTCAGGTCTTGCTTCTGTAAAATAGTTTCAGGAATGGATGTTCATGTACATTGCCACTATCAAGAAGAACAACGAATTCATATGATGGGGAGATCATATTAACAACTCTATCTATTTTCAAATAAGTAAGGTCTTGTCTTCTTAGAACTTTTACATGACCTCTTTCTTGGTCTATGTTGTAGCTACCATGGGATAATTCAATGGTTTAAATACCAAAGGTGTTAGAAGTGCATCTCATACTTTTTATTTTTATCCTCAAATCACGATGGATGAGGGAAGCAAACATTTTCACAGAGTCAATAATGCCTTCTTCGTTGTTCTTCTTTATCATTTTGACAAGGATTTGTATAATCGAAGGATTTTGGATGAGGCTTTCAAGGAAGTATGAGAGTGGGGAGCCATTTATCTTTAGTTTCCTACAGTTACATACATCAGAATTCCCAGTTTTTTGGGTTCTCCCAGCAAATTTCCAAGATGCCCTACTTACAAATGGGTTTTGCTAGAGTTGGTTTGGCAATTGTTGGATTATCAAAAAATCCAAAACAAATGGCATAAGGTGGGAGTTCAGTTTCCCATTTCAATCGGCCGATATACTTGTGCCAACATTTATAAAGTGAAGAATGTGGATGCAGAAATGTCTGAAGTGACTTTGTGAACCTTTCACCCCCGAACTAATTTTGATTACTGGGGTAAGTTCAGTGAAACAGGTTTATCTAGTTCTCATGTGCCTCGGCTAGAGGATGTTTGGATTCACTTTCAGGATGAGTTCATTATCTGGCAATGAGATTACGAAAGGTTTACTTTATATGAGATTAGATAGCTTGGTATTGTATAGGTTCCAAAGGAGATGGGGGATGAGGAAGAAGTATTGGATTCAGTATACAAGGATAATAATATTGCCAATCAACCATTTCAATGGATTGATTGGTATGTAGAGGAAATTTGCAATACTAAGGAAAGGGTGGGGCCCATTTTGCAAAGAACATATAATTGGTTGGATACCTTGGGAATTTCACCCAAAGGGTTGGATCAATCTATAAGAACAGAAGCCCAACCAACAATGAGTCTTCCTACACCCACAAAAGGAAAAAGGCCTACCCAAAGGGCCAGTATAATCCCTAAGAAGATTTAATTTGTTGTTGGAATTTCCTCTCTTTCCAAGGCTCCTATCTTCCAAAGTTGTTTCCCCTATAATACCAGTATCAGAAGTTGTCAAGGTTATTGACTCTCCATCTGTATCACAAAATCTATCACCCCCTCCTTCTATGCCATTATCACTTCCTTCATCACTACCTTCTACTTCTACACTCATTTCTTCTTTTCCATCCCCATCCATGGCCCAAGTATTTTCATCCCTTCCTATCCTCTAAGTAGGGGAAATGATTGGGTCTCCTATTTCCACTTCACTCCTTCTACCACTTTCATTTCCCTTCATTTCAACTTCTAACCTCATTGTATCCACTCCTATAGATGTTCTCACATCTACCCCATCCATTATTACCACCTCCATTTCATTTCCAACTAATGTTACCAGTGTTATTGCGTTGTCTAATGCTCCAGGTATTGAATCAATCATGTGCAACTCTCCATCGGCATCTACTATACCAGAATGGTTGTATCGCCAAACTCTAAAATAGAAGAGTAAGGTGCCTTTGGTAGATGTAATAGATCTGAGTGTGTTAGGACCTACTTTAAGGAGACTAACCAAATGGACAAATATTTTCTCCATTCTATGTGTAGATCAATTAGGAGAGAGGGTCATGGAAATTTCTACTCCGTTAAGGGAAAGACTAAAGAAACTATCACATCATCGGACTATCAAATTTTCATATTTTCAATAGGTAAGGCGACACACGAAGGTGCCAAACAAGATGTGAAAATAGCTCTCATGAATTTGTGGGAGAAATATGATAAGGATAAAGCTTTTAACTATGAACTGAAAGCAAAGGTTGAACAACTCACTATTTTTTTGAGAAAATTCACACAACCCACTCCAACCACTAATCCTTCAACTATTACTACTCTGATAATTTCTTCCACTCTAGACAATATTCCATATCATGAGATCAAGAAGATAGGTCAGAAAGGAAGATCAATGAATGGATGGATGGAACACATGCTTCAAGAAGCTAATCCTTTGATCACAAAAGCTTTTGAGATATATAATGACTTGCAAACTGAAAGATCCTCTATTCGTAGGATGGATGAAGTCTTCTCTGAAGATAATAATAATTTGAATATGAATTTGACCACATGGGGTGAGATAAGAGAGGAGGATCTAGATCCACTTCTTTAAGAAGAAGTAATTGATGACATTTCCAAGTTGATTGAATTTTAGAAGGCTATGGAATTTAGGTCCCAGGTATTACAAGATTTGATCAAGAAGTTAGATGACAAACGGGTGGAAATAATGGATGCTCTAAATGATATCTCAGAAGAGTTCAATAATGTCAACTGTAAATTCTTCAATGAGAATATTTTTCCCTTCCAGTGGATCAAATCAAATTGAATTTCAAAGATTTAGTACATAGAGATGATGAGGTAACTAAGAATTTTAGTAGTGATTCAATTGAAAGGTTGATCTTGTGTCATAATTCCATAATTTGACTAAAGAAGGTGGTGAGTAAACTCAAAAGGATTCCGGCTAAAGTGGTAAGAGAGATTAAAACAATGGATATGGTGATTCATTACGCGTGTGGACCAAAGGAAGAGGAAGTACAAGGAATCATCAAAAATTTCATCGATTACAAGCATCGGATGACTGTGTGGGAGAAAAATCAGGGGAAAATGAAGAAGAAAATGATGTTGCAGGACCAAGCTAAGCTAGGTGGCCATGGAAGGACTGTTCCAATCTTTGGATCAGTTCTAGTTGCAAGATTGACTGGGTCAAACTTTTGCAACTACTTTGCTATATTTATGGGAGCTGGTTCCCTGGAGCTTAATTACATTATATTTTTAGTAATTTTTTAGTTAAGGTCCAGCTGTAATGGCTCAACCTAAAGAACTTATAAATAGTTAAGTGCATGAGGTTTTTAAGATATAAATAGAGATCATTGGAGAAGTTACTCTTTAAGCTTGGAAGAGTACTTTAAATGCTTTGAAAACTTTCAAATATATTTAAAACAATATTTTGTCATCAAATACATGATTCATTTTTTTAATGGTTGATCCATGCATGCTTTGTGAATGTGCAAATATTTAGTGTAAGTGATTACCTTTCCTTTATTTCAAAGTATCTTGTTTTAATTTGTGGGAGAATGATGTGGTTATTTTGAATATCAGTTGTGAAAATCTTATATTCCTTCTGTTATAAAGTTACATTATAATTAACTGCCATTAAGAGAAAGGGATGTATGACATGTGCATATCATATATTGTCATGATTTTTCGATTGTGTATTCGAACAGATTTGATCTATCTATTAGGTATGCTTGGGGTCTTACAAAGGAATATATGATATTTTGTCTATGGTCATTATTTACCTTGTATAAATATCATAAGTTTAAATTATATTGTGATGGTTTCATTATCCTTTCTAAGTTAACCCTTTCCAGTGTAAAGATCAGAAAATTATCTAGTTATAACCTCTTGGTGCATCACCATATTTTCCTTATTTTGTTATTTTTAACCTTGAACCCCGTAAATTGAGTAGATTAGAGTAATTTTAAAGTGTTCTTAGCCTTGCACTTTGATCTTAAATTGGGTGCCCCCAGTTCCAAAGGAAGATGGCCTTCTCCGAAGGTTCATCCCAAGGCAACAAAGTCCCACACCTTGGGGATGTTCTAACATTGCATGGGATCTTTCAGCAATTTAACGGGTGCACAATCCGCGTGACAATAGATGTATTGCTGAGATATTTCCTATATTACCTATAAAATGAGATTGTAAGTAGTCAAGAATTGGCTCAATATAATATCTTGGAGGAAATTCCAAAATTTATGGTTGCGGGAGAAATTCCCAAAAGATATGGAAATTCTAATAAAATATAGACATTTTTTGAATAATTTTGAGCTAAGGAGGAAAAATTTTAAGGGAAAGAGGGAGCTGGTAACATCAAAGGAAAAATACTAACTAGACAGGTGGCCTTAGAAAACATGTATCAAAATCTCAATGAATGAACCCCATTAAAATTCAAGTTGTGATTATGTATTGTTCCCCTTACGTAATCCTACTTACCACTTGCACACCACATGCATGTGGTTTCTTTCTACCATAAGTGAAAAATAAAACGAAAAAAAACTAGTTTTACAAATATTTGTGTGGTGTTTAGATGTGAAAACACATTTCCTATAATGCCTTCACCGACCTTCACTCATTGGTAAATTTGTCTCATTAGATAAAAACTTAATCCACTCAAGATGGAAACAAATATGTAATGTTATTGGATTAGGCCACCTTAGGTGCAGACGTCACTCTACATATCAGGATACAAATCATGTTTCATGTAGTTTTATGCATGTAAGTGACCTACCCCTTGTATAGAATGAATTAGAGAAGCCTCATTGTTCTTTATATTTTCTTATCGTATGCTTTTACACCTTCTTGATTAGATTAATTTAGAAAATAAAATATAATTTCACATTCTTATTTATCTCTATATGATCTCCTTTTGTTTTTCTCTTGGTTGTTGCTTAATTTGCTTATGTAGCCTTTATTGATTGAATAGATTGTATTTTTTTCATATGTGTTAATGTACTTATTTTTATATTGGTTTCTTGATATTCAAATTAGGACCATCAAAAATAACATGCACTAGGTATTTGTTGCGACTTATGTGGGCTGGATTGCCATCATTTCTTGGCATGGAAGGAAAGCTGGGGAGCGGGGAAATAATAACAAATGCAACATTATAATTAAACCGGATTTCACGGGAAGAGCTGATTCAAATACCAAAAACACCTCTCGGAATGTCCCGCACATTGCAAGCTTTTTTACCATTGAAAACAGGAATAGGAACAGAGGAAACATGGGGGGTCCACCATGCAAAACTGAACCGACCCACAACCCTGAGTGGAAAGAGAACACGGAGCTCTGGGAGTACCTGTAAATTGGAGGCCTGTCAAATTTCATTGAGAGGATTTAAGGCTTCGACCAAGACATCTCCATCAAATTCGCCAAGGGTTGGAAGAATAGAATTGTAAAGTACAGTAACATGAAAATGGAAATTACAGAAGAGCTCATAGCTCAGATCACGGGTCTCAGCCTGGAAGGCACAAAATTCTTCAATAAAAAGGTCGAAAGGGAAGTGGAAACCAAGAAATTTTTAGCAGAGGGAGAGAATCTTGAGTTTGTTACTGCTGGCCTCAAAGTAGAGTCGATCCCTGTTCCTTTTGATGAACTTGCCAGAATGGTGGTAAGGTATGTTACCCTCGAAGGAAGATATGTGACTATTCCTCACAAGCATTTGATTTTTATGAATCATTTTCGTAGAAACAACATTATTAGCTTTTCTCATTATCTGATCAACTCCTTGGAGAAATCTATAAGGGAATTTCAAAATCACTCTCGGGTTGTCCCTCTACACCAGGGCCTTATCCTCCTGATTCACCGTCACTTTTCCAGCTGCCCTCCCATGAACCCTATCCCACCTCCCTCCATCATACCCCCACCTGCCCATACTGCTCCCACTCCACCCCTACTTAAAAGAAAGAATGAGGATGTTGGCTCCAGCAAGAAAAGCAAGAAAGCTAAAATCCCTGCCTCCCAACGTGTCCTTAGGAGCCACAAGGAATTAGAACTTGCTGAAAACCTCCTGCATATTAGCATGCCTTTGGAGAAGCCCAAAGAGGAGGATTTGCTGAAGAGGATTGACAGATTGGAGAAGGAGATTCAAGAACTCAAAGGGGCTCTAAAAAACATGGAGAGAGCCAAGGGAAAAAGGATCCTTCAAAGTGAGGAGGAAGAGGGGGTCATTGATGAAGTCTTCAAGAAGCTGCAGTCACTTGATGGCAGATTGGGGAATGCCAAAAGCCATAATGACTGTATTTTATCTGCCCTCAAAAGCATCTATAACTTCATTGAACAACATGTCCACAGCGTTTGCAGTTTAAGTGGAATCAATGAAGACATATGAGGCCCTAAGGAGAATAGGGACATTGCAATCTCCCAAGCTGACATGAAGGACCCCTCTTAGGCCACGACCATTGCCTTTTTCATGTCACTGCAGACCATCAAGACCAAGATAGACAGAGCCATCAAGTAGCGGGTTGTTGTGCTGCAGTTTTTTGGCTGCGTTCTGGCTGTCGTCGGGCGGTTCTGGTGCTGTTTTTTGGCGGAGCTCACTTTTTTGTTTCTCTTTTGGTCTCTTTTTGTTCTTGTCTTCGTTGTTTTGGATATCTATACGTTTTGATCCACTTTTCACCTCTATTGTAATTTTTGGCTGTTGAGCCTTCTTGGTTGGCTGTTTTGCCCCTCTCTGGGCTTTTTCTCTCATTTTTCTATCTGGCTTTTGAGCCCTTTTGTATACAGGGTATAGTCCCTTCAAAACTATTTGCCCTTAATAAAAAAAACATGCACTAGGTAGGAAGGATGATTGAAAGAGGAAAAAAGGAAAAAACATGGCCAAAGATCAAAACAACTAAGGAATCACTTCCACTAAGAGATTACCACTTTTGCACCACGCAAAAGTAGTCAATATCTTGTAAAAGTGGAAAGATAGTAGAAAATTTAGGGATATACAAAGAGAGGGAGAATGAAAGGAAGAGGGAAAACCAAGTTATGGGATATAGGATAATAGAGACACGAAAAATGATCTTAATTTGATAAGAGAGTAAAAAATAAGGAAAATGCACTAAGAAGATCCTAACTTGGCCCAAAAATCTATAAACATAAGAACATCCTAGCACCATAATAAACAACTAGTCTCGTACCAATCTACAAATGAAAATTTTGAAAAGAATATGAACTGAGGCACAATGGGAGGATCAAAGCTTATTAAAATTTGATGAAAAATAACATGTTAAAAATATTTACAATGACTAATAAGAAAAATATATTTTATTGTACTTGGAGTAGCCAACATTATACACTAATCTGGGAAGGAAAGAGGAATACCAATGAGTTATATTTTTGCAATAATGATAGTATTTAAAGCACTCTACAACTAATATACTATGTTGTATACTCAAAATGTTTATTCCAGTAAAAGAGGTAATGCATGAGTATCACAGGAGCATTATGTACATTACATTATTTTAGAAGTGTTGTGTAATAGTATAAGAATTTTCAGTGCACACAAGATTTGGGTTCAAGGTTGAGGTGCATGTGGGTAAAAGTTTTAAAGGGGCGCGAGAAGTGCTGAGCATGAAATTACACAATGTGGTGAGATGGAGAGTAAAAATTTTAGGAGTTTAGTGCATGGAAATGAGCATGTGATAATTAACTAATGCGAGGGACATGTCAAAAAAAAAGGAATGAGGGAGGGTCATCTACTAAGGATATGTTTCAGCTACGAAAGTAGTTAATTAATGACCATGTTTGGTAATTACTAACAAACTATCCAACACGGATCCCAAGGACAATCATTCTAAATTTTTAGGTTGACATGGTGCATAAAAGTAAACATCTAGAAGACATGATAGCTTAGAGAATTTACCGATCCATTTCAAATTAGATCAAAATGGGAATTACAGAAGTCTTCAGAATAAACTTGAGTAGAGGACAAGA
Source organism: Taxus chinensis (assembly GCA_019776745.2). NCBI lineage: Eukaryota > Viridiplantae > Streptophyta > Pinopsida > Cupressales > Taxaceae > Taxus > Taxus chinensis. The sequence continues at coordinate 477,763,799 of CM034155.1, forward strand.
GGGAATGATAAAGTATAATACTGGGTGGAGATTATCAGTGAGGGGACATTTTGATACTTTTGGGAAAATACTTATAGAGACTTGTTATCCAAATTTACCCCTTGGTTCAAATTGGATAACTTGTCTTCAAATGGGTGTAGTCATTTAAACAGTCCAAAAGACCTTCAAAACACACATCAAAATTAACTATTCTAAGCAAATTTAAAAAGCCCGCAAAATGGTCTATCACTTAAAATCTTACAAGGTTAGTGACATTTAAATGGTCATCAAATTCGACGCCAGGCATCAACAAGGACACATGGCATGATTCTAGGTCTTCTCACAGATTTTGGGCTCCAACGGACTCCAACCCCCAGAATGAGCCACAATGAATAGAATGTGTCATGTCTAGGCTCAGGGAGATGTAGGGTTGAAAACTTAGTAGACACGTGGCAAAGAAAACAATGGGCACGTGATGAGAATCCAATGAATGAGGCAGAGACACATGGAATAATTCTATAAGATTTTGGTGCGTTGAAATTTTTTGGATGTAAAACCCATGGAATGAACCAGAATGAATTAAGTCTTTGTGTTAGTCATATGAGTGAGGAGGCCACATAAAATGTTTTAGAGGATTACAGGTGGCATAGATCAGGTGATTCAATGAAGACATATGGAGAGATTCTGGAAGAGTTCGAAGTGATGGCACTCAGTGGATGTGAGCCTCCTAGGATAAACCATGTTGCATAAAGGTGTCAGGTTCAAAGTGGGGTGAAACATAAAGGAGCACATGATGGAAGAGGGAAAACAAGTGGACCAATCAAACAGTGCCACATGGCACAATCTTAGCAAGGCTAAGGCTAGTCAAGGGAGGTGAGTCAGTAGTCAATGGCAAACAAAAAGGTGACACATGGAAAAATCAAGGCAGTCAATTGAAGGAAAGATGGCATGATTCAGCCACACTTCAAGGTAGATAGGATCTACAGATATAAGAACCCTATAATGAGCGGAATTTGATGCATATTTTGGGTTTGTGGGGGTAAAATACAAAAAAGGCATAGGTCAACATGTGGTATGTAAGCCAAATCCTGATCCTCACAACAAATAAGAAATTGACACATGACGGAAGTCAAATAAATGCGTGCACGTAGACAAAGGAAATCACAATGGCCAATCATAAGCTGTCACTTATCACATTCATGTGCACGATGATTATGAACAATTCAAATGGCCATAAATTCTTTTCCACTACTCCAAATTTTGACAAAATTGATCTTGTTGGAAAGATCTCCTCAAGTCCTTCAATTTAATACTATCATATTCAATATTTGATGGCATTTCGTGGGAGAAAAAAATAAAACATAGTCTAGGTTATTAATTAAAAACTCTAAATAGTGCAACCACACGAATTCAATTAAGTATGGGGATCTTTCCTTCTTTTACAAGGATTTTAATGTGAAGGAATGTTTTTGTAAAGGTGTTGTGCTTGGTTTCAGTGTTTTAATGCTTAATTTTTTGTGGTTGGAGAAGAAAATCCATGCCCTTATCTATTTTCCCTCCTCTCTCTCTCTCCCCCACTTCTATATAATGTAAAATATGATCATTTTATTTTTTATTGGAACCATCTCAAAATGGTTGCAGAAGAAAATATAAGTTACAGGCCTCAAATTCAGACCTCTGTAATTTGTTTTTCACTTTCTTCCTTCATGTAATGGAATGTTTATCCCTTTAAAGCAATAAAAATCATGTTTTGTGGCTATTCTTTACCATATCTTGTGTTTTCTTGTAATTTCTTACCTCTTCATTCATGACAGGTGTGTTGTGCATGCTTCTCCATTTTGCAAAGTTTAGTTTTGTTGTGATTTGTGTGGAAATGGATGTTGGAATGTGTTTTGGTCTGTGGCACACTGTATTCCCTTTGATCCTTCATTTTCCCCTCATTTTAGAGTGTTTCATCCCCTTCTTCTAGTGTTATCATCACCTTTTATCTTTGATTTCCCCTTTCATAGATCCTTTCAACCATCTCTATCCTTGGTCCCTTGGAATGTGTAGATTAGGATTTGTTTGTTTGTTTTCATTATTAGGAATAATGTTAGCATTAGATTTAGGTAGAGGAACTAACCTCGTCTAGAGGTTTGTCTCATTTACAAGGTCCCACACCTCGAGACAATCCCATGTTAGCCAAAAACAATGATTACTCATTTATGCCAAATCAAAGAGTGATGGTTTTTGGTGATAACAGTTTTGGCACACCTAGTGGGACCATCTAAATAAATTTATAATTTCATTCCACCAATTTTTACGTGTTCTTGGTGAGATTTCAACCTTTTGAGGTAGTTTCATGCACAACTGGCGACTCCACTAGTCTAACAAACCCATTTTCTCATCTAACATACCATTTCAATTCTTTCCATTAATTCATTTCTATTTTCCATGAATTTGTGGAACTGTGATTTCATTTCCTCATTGGAACCATCATTTTCAATAGTGGTATCATTCAAATCCACCTCCATGTTTCCAAAATCCATCTTTAAACATCTACAACAAAAATCTAAACCAGTTTTATAATAAAAATTAGATTGAGTATGCCGACTTTAGAGGCCATTCTACACCTGAGGATGATTTTGAAGGTAGAGTTCAAAATATGGAGAAAATCTTGTAAGGAGTCAAGGAGAAAATTCAATTAATGCAAGCTAAATAATAAGGTTTTTGGAAAACCTGTCCATGGGGAGGTCTTATACCTAGTTGGTTAAACCTTCAATAGAGGCTAGATATAATGAGTAAATATTTCACACGAATGGTTGATTTTATTTCATCTTTGTAGGCATTAGAGGATAATAAATAGAAGGATGAGGAGCCCTTTCAATGGGATGTTCCTACATACCTACCATATCAATATAGAATGTCTATTCCCTATCATCCTGAACCATCTCAGCCAAAGGTGAAAGTTCATAGCTTCCTCAAGGATTTTCCTTCCATCTCCTCTCCTCCATGAGAAGACTTTTTACCCTCCCCCATAATACAACCATTGCAAAATTAGTTTGAAACCTATCACACCCCTCCACTCACATTCTGAAATCCATTTTGGAAAGAAACAAATCATAAAATTAGTTAAGAAGGGAAGCAAATCGAAGGGCCCGATAGAGGAGAACTCTTGCAAAATTTGAAGTATTGGAGTTCAAAATTTGAAACCAATAAGAGGCCAAAACTGGTTAAGACTTCAATAGAGGTTGGGATTAAAGAGCACAAGGATATAGATATGTGTGCAGAGAAAACAACGGAAGATGATCAATAATATAATTATTCTGAGTGTAGTGTGCATGATGGAGCCATACTATTAGAGGTTTCTGATTTGTCTTCACAAGAATCAACATTAGAGGTATAGACACTAAATGTTGTACTTTGGGTACTGTTGGTACCTGGATTTACTCTTCTTCAAATTCCGAGAAGCATCATGAATTTGACAAGACACTCAGAGGTAGATAGATGATTATGTATGTCGTTTTGTGGCTGGGGAAGAAATTTATCTGACTTTTTAGCACTCAAGATTTGAATGAAATGGGTAGCACCTTAAAAGGATGTGATCTTATCCTAACTATTTTAGGTTTTGCCTTTCAACCAAGGTAAGAGAACCTATTTTGTGACCTCTATTATTGAAGGAGACACAAATACGTTTGTTTTGCACAAATTTTATAAAGAATACCTTGGGAAAAATATGATCAACACACCAAATTTGACTCTCACGAGTTGTCACTTCTAGATTATGGAGATATTTTCAACACAAGGCTAAGGTTATTGAAGACATTTGGAATCTTGATCTGTTTTGCATACTTTAGCAAATGGATTTTGTTCTTTTGTTGATATACAGAGCAGAATAATGGTAGTTTAGGGTAGGATTGGTTATTTAAATAATTTTTGGTGGGAGGTCAACAAGATAGATTGGACTTTTTCTAGATCCCTGAGAAACTTCACAACAAATGGAGAACTAAATAATAGAAAGCTTCAAAATAGTTCAAACATTCCTTCAACTAGAAGGTGTGCATCAATGGAGGCCTAGACATGCACTTTTTCACACAATCTTTGAGATTCTAGCATGAAGGCTCAAGTTATAAGACCCAATAAAACATCAAAATATAAGATCAATCATGCATGAGGTACACCCAGAGGCTTACAAATAATCTTTGTCAACAGATGAAAGAAAAGTGATTTTAAATCGTTTGTTTCATTCCCAAATGAAAGCTCTTTTGAAAAATGAAATTGCAGATGCCACTAAACTATCACAAGGATTGAGATCTGTGTGATTCAAAGATATTTTGATACAAGACTGCAATAGGAACAAGAAAAAATACTCACAGACATTCTAAAAGTGAAATAAACACAAAAATTGGCCAAAGATTTGACTCAAATTAACTTAAAATTTATCATATTCATCAACAAGGTAGAGTTATTTTAAAAAATCTCAGAACTTGTTGATAGCTATACACTTGTAACCAACTCAACATGAATGAAAATCTAACATAGAGGAAGTTAACCTGGTTTCTCAGAAAAGTTTTGTCAGAGGACAAGCTTTTCTCAAAAATTTCTCATGAAAATGAACTCCCGACCTTTTGCAAGAGTATTTTCATTGTATTTATACATACACCATTCGCATCCAATTTCCCCCCCCCCCCCAAGAGAAGAATATTTGAGGGTCACCTTCTGTTGCACTTTTGAAAAGTCATCGATTTGTAAAAAGGTGAGAGTGAGCGGAAGCCTCGCAAAAAGTGTTCTCCAAGGTGCTTCTTCAAAAAGGAAAATAGAGGGTCTGGTCCCTAAACATGCGCGGTCCCCTCCATGTCATGAAAACATATAGGCATCATTCTTAACACACCTTAATGGGTGAAAACCTGGAAAACATTTTTCCCCATTAATACAGAGATCTAATATTCGATCTGACATGTCCTCCACTACCGGGATATTGGGATTTCAAATAGAGTCATCTTTTCTTATACAGATCTAAACATATGCGTGGGGCACAAGACTCAACAAATGGAGGAAAAAGTTTTTATGCATCAATTGGGGAGATAGAAAACATGACTAGGAGGCCATGCCACAACTGAGGGATTTCAATAGTCCCTTTAATCATTTTGGTGCGAGATCATGCGATGAGCATCCAACAATTTCTAATGCTCTTTTCCGCTTCGACCTCTGCATTGTATTTTGACATTGATGAGCGATCATCCCATGTTTGAAACTTGATTTTTGCGGTCTACGCCTTGTTTCACCTCTTGCGCATGCTAGCTTTACATCATTGTCATCCCTTTATACGTGTAAAATTTGTACTTCATTGCACTAACACATTATTTTGATCTAGCCACTATTGCATTTACATGTGCACTTAGTTTCTACCATGCAAAGATTCCACTTCCCCCTGTAGGGTATTTGTTTTAAATCTAGTGTTTGAGCTCCTCAAATTAATTCAATTAAACTTTGCATCCTCCTAGCGACATTACATGCACCCCAAACAAGGGGGCATGAACATTGGGTGCAATCAGTGCATCTCCATACAACAGTAAAGAGATACAACACCGTGTAGTTCAATCACAATGAAAAGCAGTAGAGTTACAACACAATAATGGCCCAAATTCTGACTTGATTCCTCAATTTGAGCACAAACGACAGTGCCTAGATATATACATGAGCACTTGGAAACGCTCCTGCCCCTTCCTGGGTGAACCTTATGACTAGGGTAGTTACAATTGTTTTCTCATATCAGTGTAATTTCTAGCAGTTTTCATAGTACAGGCACAATCACTCCAGCTAATCAGAAGGGCATTCTACCTTCATTTTTCTACTTAGATCGAACTAGATGCAAACATAAACAAATCAAGATTCAATGCATCTACAGTGGTGTATAGATTCCAGGAAGCAATCATGGATAGAGAAGTAACACTAGACCTTTCCTCGCAAAATAATGCCTGTTGTTTCCGTGGTGTGCTACGATCGTCCCAAAAAACTGGCATACTTGGTGTGAGATTGTCCTTAAAAACTCGTTCTTGGCGTGAGATCACCCAAAAAACTCATGGGTCTTCTACATAATCTTTTAGGAAACTGGTATAGTCCTTTTCACTCATCATGGATTAGGTCCTACATGTTCGCTTCTTCACATTTTTACATACTCAAGGGCCAAATTTTTCATACATGCGACTTTGACTACTCATTTCGTAGGCTTCTTTTGCAGGTCCATGTGTTAATACGTTCCAAGTATGGGAAATTCCCACATCAACAAACATCCATCTATGGACAACAATAGTGTACAACATGAGCCTATAGACTCATTTACGCTTTATCAGTGCCTCACAGAGTCACTTCCTCTTCCTTAGCTGGCCACACTTCATGTTTATCACTGCCATGAAGTAATTTTGAACTTGAAATCTACACTCGGCAATGCATATAATGCAGCATCAATCTACCATGGTTGAGCTCGGGGAGATATGAAATCTCTTATATAGGCTGCAATGTTATCGATTATTCACTCAACAACATAAAGTGGGGGTAAACGTAGACACTAATTTCATGCACCTTCAAGTACATTTCTAGGTCCTAATCACATACCACTATTCATATGATTCCTAAGCGAGAAAACTAGTAATTGGATGTATATCTTTGGCCTCTTTTTTGTGCTTTTTGTGCCTTCTTTCTTATGGTCTTGCACACCCCACAACCCAGTCTGATACTTCATTGCTTTCATCTTTCTATGACTCTAAACACCAACTCCCTAGACTAGGATGTTCCTCGTTCAGGTGCCCTTGTCCCTTCTGGGCACGCCTCGACCTCTTTGTATCTTACTTGCCTCTTTTGGACCTTTTTAATCTTTTAGGAATCTTTTTTTCTTATGGGTCAACCTTTTAGTTTTCTAATTATGGAATTCAAGTAAGGGAATCATGTAAATATAAAGATATGTGACCATTAGTAAAATACCAAACTATAAGCATCTATTATTATCACAACTTAAGGTTGTATCCAAAGGCATTCTCAAGAGCATAAAATCATCCATATAACACTCACTCAAGGGATAATGAACTGCATTCTTTTACATACATGCATAGGAAGGGAAATTCATTTTTCCATCCAAACATCTATCTACGTTATTACATCTAGCTATTTCTCTCTATCAAGTGCATCTTTCATAAGAGCCACGTAGGGCATGATCTTCTAGCGTGCGCAGCTGCGCGCACACACACACACACACACACACAAGAAATACATGGAATCTAAGATGTAGTGCAGTGCTCGGTCATAAGTTCACTTTTTCAGGTGACCATCGGGGTTAGTCTGACTCCCCATTTACATCTTTTTTCTTTTTAGGATTTGATATGTTTTGGGATTTTGCAGGATATAATCTATTTTGCAAGTTACATGAAAAACTCTGTGCGGTCATCAGTGTGACATACATACGACCAACAACGAAGGTGAGTGACCATCTGGTGTGAGACAAAAAAAATCAATTTTTAAGGCCTTTCACAGTCACGGGTCCCTAGAAGAAATCTACAGTGCCCAAGTGCCCCTGACCTAGTCCAGGCACCCCAGTCTAGAGGAAAATCAAACAGCTCCAGAACGTTACCAGGCATAATTGTGACAATTTACTCCCCTAATTCATCAGTTTTCTAGTCCAACAGACCTTCATGATCAATTGTGAAATCAGCTAAGTCTTCTACTCCCTTCTCTTTCACTTAGGGTTTCAATTTCATCTAGCTTATTGCATGGGTTAGATCTGTATTGTACTGCTTTATCTATTGAATGTGACTTTGAAATATCTAGGGTTTATACAGAAAGCTTTTTTTTGTTAAATCAAGAGGAGAAAAAAAAAATTATACCTTGGATGAAGAGGAGATCATAGAAATATTGTTGTTTTCTTTTGGTGATAAAATTATAAATCCACCTTCCCTTCATCCTTGACAGAACTTGATTTTTTTGATGAATTTTCTATGGAGGAGAACATCAAAGAGGATCCTAATTTTTTAATCAACCCTCATGAGGATAACTATGATGAGTTTGATCTTTCAAACTTCATGCTTGAGGACGAGGAAGAGAATGCTGACACCGTTGTCTTGAATCAATCATCATGAAAGAGACAAAGTTGTATGTAGAGGCAAAATAGAGTCCAATGTATCCTATAAAAACTCTCCTTCATGTGGAAAATATGCATGATGATCCCATTTGTGGGATTGAGCTTCAAGGAAATGGACAAAATCATATGACCAACTCGTGCCCAATCATATATTTTTCTAATTTAGAGTCAAAGAAGGAATTACAACCAGTCATGCCCATTTCAGAGCATGAGGATGAGTATCAAAGCACCAAAGGTCAACATCAATACCACCAACCAAATGTAAAACAACTTTAGGAGGTATTCATTTTTTTTTGTTGATACTTTGGGAAATGGGGTGGAAAATTAGTTTTAAAACAAATTTTAACTCTCGTTAAAGGTCATGTTCAGTACCAAATCAATTACATGATTTGATTTTGTGAGGAAATGCAGCTACTTCTCCGTGCCTATTTCAAATTTTGTTTAGCTTCTCTTCCTCTGGTTAGAATAGGTTAGTGTAGGTTTGTTTGTAGTAAAAAAATTGCATTGTTCACATTATGCATGTTCTAATTGGGACATGTATGATTTTCCAAGTTTGTACATAGTTTTTTACCTTATTGCTATTACATAGTTCAGTTCAATTTTGAAGGATTTTCTATGAGGAAAATCAAATTTTGGGACATCTTTCAAAGTGCAATTTTTTGGCCCCAACAAATCAATTGTAGTCATAGTTTCCCCGTGCCTTTCCTTGGTCAAGAAATTCAGTTTTTTGGGACACTTACAATTTTTAATTAGAAATTCCAAAAAAATCGGCTTCAAGAGCATGAGCAAGGTTATTTTTAGTTCATCTCCATCCTAAGTAGGTTCTATGGAGGATTTAAATAGTTGGAGAAATCTCTAAGTCTCATTCAAAAGCTCCATAGATCAATTTAGGTAGCTCAAGCTCATTCTAAGTCCAGGAAACATTTTAACGACTCATGGGTAAGGTAATCAATGTTTTAATTAGTTTTTAAAGGTTTTTTGGGATCAAATCTATGCCCAATGGATTGCATAAAGGATACTGGTCAAATTTAACGCATAAATTTCCCCTAGAAGTCACCAAAACTATTATCCAAATTTTCCCCTATGTTAATTTGGATAACTTACCTTCAAATTGGCTTAGTAATTTATAAAGGCCAAAAGACGTCTAAAACATCCGTCAAAATTAACTACTCCAAGAAATTTAAAAATCCCACCAAACGGTCTACCACTTAAACTCTTAAAAATTTGGTAACGTTTAAATGGCCATAAAATTTTACACCAAACATCAACAAGGACAGGTGGCATGATTCTGGATCTCATCATGGCTTTTGGACTCTAATAGACTCTAGCCCCCAGAATGAGCCATAGTGGATAGGATGTGTCGGGTTCAGGTTTGGAGCAATGCAGGGTTGAAAATTTAGCAGACACGTGGTAGAGAAAATAGTGGGCAAGTGGTGAGAATCGAATGGAAAAGGTAGAGACATGTGGAAGCATTCCTGTAGAGTTTGGAGTGTTGGCATTCCACAAACATGAAACCCACAAAATTATTTATAATGAATTAAGTCTTCAGGTCTATGGCGGGAGTGAGGAGGACACGCAGTGGGTTTTGGAGGATGAAATATGGTGTGGATTAGGCAGTTTAATGAAGACACGTGGATGCATTTTGGCAGATTTCAGAGCGATGGTACTCGGTGGACGTGAGACACCTAGGGTAAACCGCACTAGATAAAGCCATCAAGTTTGGAGTGGGGTGAAACAAAAAGGGAGACATGACAAAAGAGGGAATACAAATTGACCAATCAAACAATACCTCATGGAATGATGTTAACAAGGTCAAGGTTGGTCAGCGGGGGCAAGTTAGCAGTCAATGGCGAATAAAAATTTGACACATGGAGAGATTGGGGTAGTCAATTGAAGGACACGTGGTGCGATTCTACCACACTTCAAGGAAGATAGGCTCCAAAAACACAAGAACCTAGGAATGAGTGGAGTTTGATGCATCTTTCAGGTTTGTGGGGGTAAAATATAGTAAAGGTGAAGGTCAACATAAGGTATGCAAACCAAATCCTGATCCCCACAACTAATAAGAAACTAACACATGGTGGAAGTCAAAACAATGCACACATAGGCATATGCAATTATAATGCCCAATCATAAACTTCCATGTGTCACAATTTTGTGCATGACGACTATGCAAACATCAAATGGCCATAAATTCTTCTCCACTACTCCAAATTTGAAAAAAATGATCTTATTATAAATATCTCCTCGAGCCCTTCAATTTGATGCTATCAAATTTGAGATTTTATGGAATTTTGTGGGATTAAAAAATAACTCAAGTTATTAATTACAAATTCTAAATGGTTCAACCACTTGAATTCAATGAAGTTTGGAGATCTTTCCTTCCTTTGCAGGGGAGTTTATGTGAAGGAATGTTTTTAGAGAGGTGTCATGCTTGGTTTAAGTGTTTTAATGCTTAATTGTTGGTTGTTGGAAAAGAAAATTCATGCCCTTCTCTATTTTCCCTCCTCTCTTTCCCACTTCTATATAATGTAAAATCCGATCATTTTCAAAAAGGGACATTCTAATTTGTAATGGCGTCATGCCAAAATGGTAATAGAAGAAAATATAAGTTGTTTTCCTTAAATTTGGACCTTTATAATTTTTCGTGTGCATTCTTCCGTCATGTAATGGATTGGGGATCCCTTTAAAGTAGTAAAATTCATTTTGTTTGGCTATTCTCTACCCTAGTTTGTATTTTATTGCAATTTCTTGCCTCTTCATTCATGACAGGTGTGTTGTGCATGTTTCTCCATTTTATGAAGTTCATGTTTGTTTTGTTTTGTTTGGAAATGGAAGTTGGAATTTTGTTTTGGTCTATGACACACTATCTGCCCTCTCCTCCTTCATTTTTCTCCCATTTTTCCTCATTTCAGAGTGTTTCATCCCCTTTTTCTAGTGTTATCACCACCTTTTAGCTTAGAATTTCCCCTTCCATGTATCTCTCTCTCTCTCTCTCTCTCTCTCTCTCTCTCTCTCTCTCTCTCTCCCCCCCCCCTTGGTTCACTGGAATGTGTAGATTAAGAATAGTTTGTTTGTTTTCAGCATGAGGAATAGTGTTAGTATTAGATTTAGGTAGAGGAATCAACCTTCTATGGAGGCTTGTCTCATTCGCAAGGTCCCACACCTTGAGACAATCAAATGTTAGCCAAAAACATTTATTACTCATTTATGCCAAATTAGAGGGTGTTATTTTGTGGTGATAACAAGACCTTATGAGGACTCATGTATGTGAGGATTTTAGCCAGAGTAGGTAGAAAATCTTGTAGTTAAAATTACTAAATATACACATTTATTAATGTAGTTAAATGGTTTACCTTATATTGTATCCACCGTGTTAGAGGGAAATAAAATTAAATAATGTAATAAGGAATTTAGAATTAATAAAAGGCTCGTGCTTGAGAAAAAATCGAGATGCCTTAAAACACCACTTGTTTGTCATCAATTTAGTATTAAAGCAAGGTAATAACTCTAGGTGAAGGGTTGAGAGATTGGTAAGCCAAAAAGGGTAGTAGTGGGTCAAACATTAGAAAAATAGTCATAAAGGTGAAGATTTTGTCAAGAATAGTTGGCAATGTAGGTGTAACAAATGCAATAATCATTGGGTATGCATGAACAAATCATGAATGAGTTTAGTGGAGTGAGGACCATGCTAGAGGTCATAGAAGAGGATTGTGGGAGATGTTTCATGGCTCAAGATGATCAAAGTGATGATGAAGGAATTGGAGATGAATAAAATGAAGAAGAAGAGTTTTTTAAAGTTAGTGAAGTTAAAATTATAAGAGTTATTTCAAAAATGGGTTGAGGACCAAGAATGGATGTTTTATTTTTCTCAGGTAGGTTAAAACGAAAATATCTACTAGACTAAATCACTAGCATGGAATAATACTTTGATTTTGAATATATCAATAACCCACAAAGAGTGAAGGTAACACAAACTTATTTGAAGGGGGAAACAACATTATAGTGGAAAGAAATCCAAATTGAGCACAAAAGGAGAATAAATTATAAAATTGTGTGCTGGGATAAGATGGTGGTAAAAATGAATGATAATTTTTTTCCCTACAAAGTATTAGTTGAAATTGTTTAGGAAGCTCCAAAATCTAAAGCAGAAGGTGATGTAAGTCATAAGCTACAAGAATAAGTTCTACTAAATCATGATATTTTTTTTTACATTCCAAGGTTGATCAAAAAAAGGTTGCAAGGTATGTTAATGGGCTGAGATTTTACATTCATGAAGAAATAAGTCTCATGCGCACTCAAATTTTTGAACAACCTTACCAATTGGCATTGTAAGCTAAGTAGAATTTGGTGCACAAAGGTTAAAACATGACTAATAGAAGAAACCACAATGTGTATGAAAGAGGATGCAGTAAGGAACAAACTGCGAGAAGAAGAGCACAATAATGCACAAACACACACAAGGAGGTGTACAAAAAGGAATTTCATACCCATCATGAGGATGTGGAATATTTACTTGAGGAAGAGGAAGAGGATTATATGGAACATGCTTAAAATTCTTACAAGAAAGGAATAACTCATATAAATTACGTAGTGCACAAAGTGAGGTGAAAAGAAGGAACATAAGGGGAAGCACATGCATGACATACAAAGATGTAGAGTCCATAGGATATACTGAATACTCTATAGGAATAGAACATGAAGAGACCTTAATGATGGGAAAGGTGTTGTTGAACACTCCGTAAAAGAAGAATGAGTTGGAGCAAAGGAAAGCTTTGTTTAGGATAATGTGCAACTTATAAGGTAAATGTTACAAGGTGATTATTGACAGTGCCGACACAAACAATTTAGTGTCATGTGAAATGCTAAAAAAGTTGGGAATAAAGAAGATTGCACATCCCAACCCTTATAAGGTATCATAGCTATAAAAGGCACACCGAGTCCTAGTAAATGACAAAAGTCTTATTCGGTTCCAAATTGGGAACTATTTCAATGAATTGTTGTGCAACATAATGCGAATGGATGGTTTCCATCTATTGTTGAGGAGGCATTGGAAATTTTACTGGAAGGAAATTCATGTTGGGCATGTAAATTTTATTCATATAGAAAATGATGGAAGGAAGTTAAATTTTTTTTCATTGGAAGATAAAGGTGAAGGTGAGGTGCACTATGGATTATGCACAAGATTTTTTAGTTGTGTCAGGAAATTACTTCTTATGATAAGTGGAAAATGAGTAGGCATGTTTTTCACTTATGTTAAAGGAAGTACATGAGGTTTACACAAAGGAAGGATTTCTAAACGAAGTGCATGGATTCATGGATAAATCTGTAGACATAATGATTGAGGATTTTCCAAGAGGATTACCAAAAGTGCATACTGTCAATCACTATACTGAATTGATACTTGGATTGAGTTTTCCAAATAAAGCACTATATAGGATGACTCTTGAGGAGAATAAGGGGGTGAGACACCAAGTGCAAGATTTTTTAAAAAGAGACTTGGTTAGAGAAAGTTTAAATCCATGTATGGTACCTGTAATTCTAACACCAAAGAAAGGAGGAAAACGAAACATGTAAATAGATTAAAGAGCCGTTAACAAGATAAAATTCATGTACAAAATCATGTTGCTAAAAAATATATCGTTAAATGATCTATCTCAGTGGTGTGTGATACTTTTCTAAAATTGATCTAAATAATGGTTACCATCAAATCCATATTAGAGAAAGAGATTAATGAAAATGACATTCAAGACTAAGGAAAGTATATAAATGTTTGGTTATTCCATCTGGGTTGAAAAATACCGCAAGTAACTTTATGAGGTTGATCAAATGAAGAAAGAACGCAAGAAACACTTACATAAGGTGATGAAATAATTACAAGAGGAAAATTTATTGATAAATATAAAGAAACTTAGATTTATATAGAAGGAATTAGTATATTTGGGTTTTGTGTTATCCTAAGAAGGCTTACGATTGGACATAGAAAAGGTATGTGTCGTAGTCAAGTCATCGTCAATAAGGAAAATGAATAAGTCACAAAGTTTCCATGGGCTAGTGAGGTTTTATATGAGTTTAATAAAAAATACCATGAAGAGTGTGCTTTGATCACAGATATTATGAGAGGGCATCATAAGGAATTTGTGTGGATAGAAGAAACAAAGCACATCTTCCATGATTTGAAGTGAAGCATTAGAACACAACTAGTGATAACATTGCCAAGTTTTGACAAATTATTTCAAGTGGATTGTGATGAAAGTGGAACAACCATAGGTGTAGTGTTGAGTCAATGAGGATGACCCATAACCTACTTAAACAAGAATTTTAATGATGCAAAATGGAGATATTAGGTCTATGACCAAGAGTTTTATGTTATCATGTAGATATTGAAGAAAATGAGGCATTACTTATTGTCAAATGAGTTTTTATTGTACATAAATCACCATGCATTGTTGTTCATCAATAGCCATGTAAAGATGAACCAAAGGCATAAAACTTGGTAGAATGTTTATAGATTTATTCTTTTGTGTTGAAGTAACAAAGTGGGAAGTCAAATAAAGTTGCAAATGCCTTTGATAAAAAGAGTTTTATTGCTAAATGAGGTGCAAAATGAGTTCATGGTATTTGACACCATGAAGGAGTTATACTCGCAAGATAAGGATTTCAAGGATTTATGGAGGCATGCACAGAATTAATGTGCATAAATAGAATGTCGTGGTTAGACTAATTCATCCAAGAAGGAATGTTGTTTAGATGAGCACAATTTTGTACACCTAGAGGGTCAATGTATGATAATTTGATAAGAGAGAATCATAGTAGAGGCTTATGAGGTCACTTTAGAGGTTATAAGACATTAACGCAATTAGAGGAGTGGTATTACTAGCCAAGGATGGGTAAAAATGTGCACGAATATGTGGAGGGCATAGTTTTTTAGTTATCCAAAGGGAATTGATAGAATACAAAATTATATTAACCATTAACCAAAGAGACCATGGGAAAACATTATCATATATTTGTTGCTGGGATTTATGTGGAACATAAAGGGGGAACAAATCCATATTTATGGTAGTAAATGGATTTTCAAATATGAGACACTTTATTGAATACAAGAAGACCAGTGATGTGTTGGGCAATGGAAATTTATTCTTTAGATAAGTGTGATTGCATGGGCATCCATTGAGCATAGTATCTGATAGGGATACAAGGTTCACAGACCATTTTTGGCAGACCTTATGGAAGAAGATAGGGATGTGACTAAATATTAGTTCAACGTACCACCTACAAATGAATGGACAAAAGAAGTCAAGAATCAAAGTTTAGGTAATTTATTTTTTTATCTTAGTTGGAGACAAGCCAAAATAATGGAACTTGGTGTTAACACAAGAAAATTTTTCCTAAAATGATTATGTCGATAGAAGTATGGGTAAGAATCTATTACAAATTATCTATGGAATAATTTTGAGAGGAGTCACAAAGTTATGAGAAGTGGTAGATAACTAGAGCGCAAGAGTGGAAGACTATGAAAAGTATGAGAGTTATATGAGGATATGCACAAAAGGCTAGAGTATAGTAATTCTCATTATAAAGATAAAATAAATAAAATGCAAAAATCCAAGGAACCAAAAGTTGGAGATCAAGTGTTAGCATATTTATGCAAGGAGAGGTTTCCATGGGTAGCATATAACAAGCTCAAGTTGAAGAAGATTAGGCCATGCAGAGTTATGCAGAAAATATGTTCCAATGCATATGTGACAGAGTTACCCAAAGGATTATATATCTCACCAATATTCAATGTTGTTTATTTATATGAGCACCATAAAAAGAAAGATACCACACAAAGGGAACAAGAATTTGTATAAAAGATCTTGAAGGATAACACACAAGATTCTTAGAATTTGAACATGATTGACTATAGGAGGAAAATAGGGTCATAAATAAGACACACAGAAAGGAATACAAGGATTACTTAGTGAAATATAGGAATCATGTAATAGAAGATGTGACATGGATTAGTTTACCGGATTTTGGTCAATTAGGCCATACTCTTTATAACCCTAACCCATAGGAAAAGCTCACCTTCTTTTAACATAGGATGTTTGATGCAAGAGCATCGCAGGCGGATTAATTACCATACATAATTTTGGATGTTTTGCACAATAGTATATGAGTTTGCATTATGCACAAGATTGGGGTCAAGTTTAAGGCACATGCACATAGAAGTTTTGAAACGGCACAAGAAGTGTTGACCGTGAGATTGTGCGATGAGGAAAGATGGAGCACAAAATATTTAGGAGGTTAGTACATGGAAAATTTCAAGTGATAGAGTAACTAACATAAGGGACATGTCAAAAATGATAAAAGGAATGAGGACAGATCAAAAACTAGAGGCATGTTTCAGTTTCAAAGGTAAATAATTTATGAACATGTTTGAAAAGTACTGACAAATCAACCAACACATATCCCAATGCTTTAATCATTATTAAGTTTCAGGTTGACATGCTACATGAAAGTAATTATCTAGGAGATATGGTAGCTTAGAGAAATTAATGATCTAATTTGAATTGGATCAGTGCAGGAATTAGGGAAGTCTTTAGGAGAAATTTAAATAGAGTGGGAAAAAACAAGTATAAGAGCAAGCTGAGATCATCAATGAGAGGACTGTTTTACACTTTTGGGAAAATAATTTTAAAGACCTTATAAGGAATCTTGTACATGAAGAGCTAATCCAAAGAAGACAAAAAATCCTGCAATTAGTCCTAAGTGTAGACACATAAAATTTCTACATGACTAATTAACATTAATCATGTCCTGCATTTTAGCCTCATCATCATTTATCTGCCATCGGTCCATTTTAATCTATTTTAATCCATTTACCCATATTATTCATTATATACCACTAGCATCCATATAATAATTAATCACTAGATTAATTATTATTTATTAATCCATTTTATCATATTTCCCCCTTTATCATTATGTATCATTCCTTTTAAATCATTATTATATCCCATTTCATCCTTTTAATTCATTAATCCACTATAATATCTTATTATCCTATTTAAATCCTTCATTAAAATTTTATAAGAATTTAATATTCCTACATCTCACCTACCACCTACCCTACACATCCCTACACCTACCCTTTCCATCAAATCACATCCCTAATAATCATTAATCAACCTAATTTAATTCCAATCATGTGCACATCCTCACACCTCTAAATCTATAGACTTATAAATCTAAAAGCTTCTCTATCTTTCCCTCTTATTTTCAAATATTCAAATAAATATACGCTATTCCATTGAATTTTTTAATTCAATGGAGAGTCCTCACAAAATCTGTAATTCTCAATTTTAGAATCCTCTAATCTTCTCATCAATTTACATCCCTTGGATTCAATCCAACATAGATTAATCCTCACCCTCCAATTTTCCACTCACAAACTATAAATTTGGCTCCATGGCTCTATAAAAGCAAGCTTTTTGAAAGGTCATCATCTTGCTACTTCATCTTTTGATCATCAATCATCCATCTTCATCCTTCAAGCTTTAATAAAGCTATCCATAGTATTTTTCCAATCATCTAAGAATCAATCATCAAAGGGGAGACACTATCCAAACCTTCCCACAAAAAAATCTCAAGCAATATTTCAATATACAAGAAAATACACCATCAAGAAGGGATAATTACATGCTAGACGATAAGTGTAAGTATAATTCTCCCTCTTTCCATCCTTGCTTGATCTGAGGTAACAAATAGTAGTGTTAGTTAAGGATTTAAATCAATTTATTTCCTAGTGTATACACAAACACCATTATTTTGTCTACATTTTTGGCACCCACTGTGGCGCTTAATCCCCTAAATATTTTTAATTTGTTGTTTATTATCATCTAATCACCAAGTTGTCAAAATTTGGTTTCATAAAAATCTGATTTGCATCCTTAAATTTTGAATTTTCATGAATCTGTGTTGTTTTTGCACATTTGTGACCTATTTCGGTGCGTTTACCCAAAAGTAGCGTGTTTGTTTGCTTGTTTTTTGGCTCTGTGCATAGAAGAATTATATCAGCACATTTGCACACTCCCGTGGTGCATATACTAGTTTCAGTGTGTATACCTCATGTATCAGTGTGTTTATCCTTCCACATTCTGGCTTGGCTTCTATTTGCATAACAACACATTTGTCTCTTTTCAGCACTTTTATATCCTATTTTAGCGTGTTTGTGAACTCTAACTATTTGTGCAGGATCAACATAGCGTTAACACTTTTGACACATATTTCAATGCATTTAACCATTGTTTCAGCTCTTTTGTGGTCACTAAATTTTTCTGTCTAGGTTTAGTGCTTCTATCAAACTGTCAGCGTGTTTATTGTATGAAACAATGTGTTTGTGTTACTGAATTTATTTTGCAAGGTTTGTAACATTTCATCACTTTCATCCTTTTTCAATGTGCTCATGCCTTGTTTTAGCTTGTTTAATCTCTATCCTAAAGATTTTGTTCTAACTAACGTCTGTATTTGTAGGTTTTGTACTTCAGCACGTTTAGACCTTGTTTCAGTGTGTTTGAGCTCTGTAACAGCACATTTATTCCAGAGAAAAAATTTCTTCTTAATATTAAATATCAACTTGCATATTTTTGCTTTTTGCAACATTTTCTTGAATCTAACATTCTATTTTGCAGGTTATTTATCTTCATCAAATAAAAATCCATCATTTTTGCCTTACAAATTTTGTTTTTATCCAAAACTACTAACCCATTTTTTTGTAGCACGTTTGTCCAAGAATTGGGGTTATTTTCTAAACTACTAATCCAATTTTTTGGAGGGCCTCCTCTTAAAGAACCCCCTTTGCATCTTTAATCATTTTTTTATCATTTAAAAATCAAAACAAAAATTACAAAAATCCTTATATTGTATACATCTTGCATATTTCATTTATTGCATTCTTAGATGTTTGCTTGTTAAACCCAAAGGTCGGATTTCGTGTATGTTATCCTCTCACATCCTTGGATGATCTTCAGGATAAAAATTGGTCCACCTTCTTCCCTTATTAATTTTTAGGGGAAACTTGGCGTGGATTTCATCACCATGCACTTAAAATATTCCTAGGGGTCTCGTGACCATGGGCTTCATCTCCACACACATAGACACACCCCGTGTTCTGGAGGGGTATACAAATTCAAGGAAAACTACCGTTATTGGCTAAGAATCTATGTGTTTTAAGAGTGAAGTGAAGTGAGGGGATTCCACGTCCTAACACCCAGGCCTCAGACAACATCCTTACAACACGGATTCAGGCCTCACGTACCGAAAGGTATATAGAGGACTTCCTTAGCAAGCCTTTTTTATCCTAGTATAGGTAGCCTTCAGCCGTAATCGAGCTATAGTGCAAGGGAAGGAACCACCGAATATTACTCGCTAGCCGATCACACATCGACGTGAAGGTGGGTTAGCTTAGTGAGCACCACTATCGTGTGTGGTATTGAAAGGGGGTTATAAATTGTATTGCACACCCACTCGACTAGCTAGGTTGTGTGTTGCATGTGTGTCACTTTATTACATATCATTTTGACCACACATTAATCAACCAATCAAAAATTAATCAAGCAATAAATCAACCCCACCATCTAAACATAATCAAACACAATCCCTCCATCTAATTACCCTAATCTTATCCCCTTTCCTAATCTATCCCATCCACATCTAAGCCCTCCATATTAGTCGTATCCTACCTAAACTCTATCCATACCCAATCCTATTTCTAAATATTATCTAAACCCCATCCTCATCATGGCTCGCATAAAATTAAAATCCCCCACTTATCAACCTTTACCCTCCCACTTTGATCAAAACATTACTCTTACTATCCAATCTTTACAAAACCAAATTATGACACTCACATCCTCTATCAAACAATCCCCTAACCCATCCCAAGTTGATCCCACCATTCTCACAACTATCCAAAATCTTAACCAACATCTTCTTGACCTCCAATCACACCTTAGCCAAATATCTTCTCAATCATCCTCCCTCGCATCCACTTATGATAGTGAGGACCTTATTGACATCAACCAAGATGATCCCCCATCTACACAACCAATCACACAAAATTCTAAATACAAAAGTAATTACATCAATTTTGATCAACTCCAATCATCCCCCTCCACCAATAAAGATATCCTTTTCAAACTTTACCAAAATTTAACCAACTATGATTCATCCACCACATCTACCTCCAAACAATATAAACTAAAATCCAAACCTAAAAATCACAAATCACCACCATCATCTGTGACATTATTTTAAAATTTTATAACCTATTATCCAAGTTTAATCCTTCATCACCACTATCCCCCCCATCAACCAATCTAATAACCAACTCCCTCCCATCAAAACATATCATAACGTACCTTATACATACCCATGCACATCCAATCAAGATCAAACCAAACCACAATCTTTAACCCCTACATCACACCTTAGAACTCAATCCTTATCATCTTCATCATCCGAAACTCATCCCCTAGACTTCCTCCTAGATAGTTCCAAGTCCCCTCCTCTAACATCTACTTTTCCTCCTATGCCTCCATCACTTCAATCCAACCCCATCTAATCTAGTGTGGCTCCTAAGACACCCACATCCTCTTCATCCCCTAATCCTACTTCATCCAACGTGCCCCTCATGCCACCTTTATCCTCTCCATTGACATCTAATAAATCTACCAATAACCAATCCAATCCTAAACCATCCAATGTGACTCCTAAGTCACCCCTATATCCCAACTCTAATCCTAATTTTCCCCCACCCCCAAATCATATCACATCCAAAGTGATTCCTAAGTTACCTTTATATCCCAAATCCAACGTGGTTTCCACACCCCCCCTCTACCTCAACTCAACCAACATTCAACCCATCTCCCTCATCAACATCTACTCCATCCTTTAAATCCACACAATCTACCTCCCCCAGATCCAACCAATCTAACATATCCTCTTCATACACCCTACCTTATCCACTCCATCCCAAATCAAAACATTTAATCATATAAAAACAAAACCTACACCATTCACCTCTCCTAAATAAACCAAATCCAATCCCAATCCAAAATCCACTACCAATTCAAAACCAAACCAACCTCCTAAGGCCCAAGGCTAATCTTCCATCCAAATCCCAACCATCTAATCCACATCTTAAACCTACATCCAAATCCAATCAATCATCTCCTATCCTACCAAATACTACAGATATCCTACCTAACCCACCCTTATTACCCACACCATCTCTTTTACCAACCCCAATCTTCACCTCCTTAGGTGAATCCCTGACTACCATCTTCCATCGTCTTAAAACCTTTAACATGATAATTCACCCACCCATTAAACATCATGGTCCTAAGCTTCCCAAACCATCTTGGTATCGAGACCATTATTATTGTGACTTCCACTGCACCCATGGACATTAACTTAATTGATGCCTACAATAAAGATCTTACACCCAAAACCTCTTTAACCATGGAATTATTGTCCTTGTACCTCTTTATCCACCATCCTTTTTTCCTCATCCTATACCTAACCATGCCCTATTGATGAAGCCTAGAATTTATCAATACAAGCCCAGGTGTGTTGGTACATCACTCAGCCTAGACTGAGAGCTCACCTAAAGCACACAAAGGTACCAGGCCCTCTTTAGGGTTGTTGTTGTAGAATGTTAACATGATGAAGACTTTAATCATTTAGATATATAGCTAATATATCTTCCATACAGTGCATATTAAGACCTAGATCTAGAACATAACAGACATAATAGATCACCATAATGGAATCAAGCATGCAATACTGAATTATAACCACGAGAACACCTTGTTTCAGTCCATAATCTCCATTATATTAATTATAGTAAATACACAGAAGCTTCATTACAATAATGGTAGTATACGCTCACACTCATAACAAATCTAGCAGCATAATCTCACTATACCCTAGTTCTCACATGTATATCTATGCTCTCTCTCTCTCTCTCTCTCTCTCTCTCTCTCTCTCTCTCTATATATATATATATATATATACTACACATTTTAATACATATTTATAAGGGCGGGGACTTGCCCCTCACCACTTATCTAATCCCAAAATAGGTCGCATGCTATTATTAGCCATGTGGCGTTACAAACATAGGCTTACATGCAAGAGTCTCAACAATAAATCTCCCTTATTCAACTATCAGTTGGCCACTCTATCTTTAGCCTTCATCCATGCAAAACACCTCGTAGCAAATCATCCAAAAATAGCCAATGTGTGTCGCGAAAGTCTCTAATCGGTTTGAGTGCTCCACACACTATCTCCAAAAATAGATCCTCATAATGAAAATGGCTAAGTCTCAAATCTGTCTCTGTTTTGTGTGTGATCCTCTTCGATGCTTCCACACCTTTGAATGCGCTCTGTTCTCCCGTGCAAACCTTCTGTATTTTCTCAACTAAGTGACAGAGTCTGAATGATCAACACCTATCCAAATCCCCATCATTAGTTAAACCGCATAATCATAAACATTCCAAATTCAATCCATCCCAACATCCTGAACCATCCATAAATCCAAAAAATCTAAAACTCCCCCCACCTAAACATCCAACCAAATCTAAATCTAAGTCTGACCTATTAGAAGATGAGAAAACAAACATCCCCCAACCTAATGGTGATAATATCACTTCATCCTCTTCCACATCCACTTCCCACCATATAGTTGAAAAGATGTTTGCCAACATGAAACATTGTGAACAAGGCATCCTTACTCCCATCAGTCGTCCTCCTAACTCTGGAAAATCAGGCTTGGACTATAAACCTCACACTAACAATTCCTAATCACCACCCGGTCCTACCAATTCTCTTGATCATCCCATCAATCCATCTATCAATCCCCAACACTCTAATTTCCCTATACATCCCAAACACCTAAAATTAGATTGAGCATTTAGATTGTCCTTTGCACACAGATGTTCTTTCCTCATCCCTCCATCCTCATTCCAATCCAACCCATCTTCACAAGTACTTAATTGAATTAATCACACATAATGTAAGTCATTAGTACCTATTACACTTGGTTGACCTTGGTTTGTCCTTACTATCAACATCCAAGAACAATCGTATCTTAGAGATCCAATCACTTAATCACGCATCATAATTAACTTGTGGTGAAGACCCTTGGGTGTATCTTTTGACACTCTAGCCAATGTCATCACCACATTCATTTCCATCCCCCCATCTGGCCGCTGGTGATTCTTAACCATTGGATATTTTTCAAGAGAGTGGAAGCTCTTATTAAAAAAAAACTAAAAGTAAAAAATCAAAAATATCCAATCAAATCGACCTCAAGACTCTCTCTAGGGGTGTTTCCAGCAACTCTACTGGGGATGCGGATGCACGGCTGACAGTAGAGAAATGTTGTGACCAAAATATGATGTATCTCCATCTGGGATATGGATGCCTGGCTGGAAACAGAGCAATACGCGGCTTAACCTTATGTTCACCTTCCATCAACCTACTTGACTTAATCACTCCCTATAAATTGGCTAGTTTGTCTTCACATACTGCCCATTAAGTCCTCACTTCAAGTATTAATTAACTACCACTTTTGCACACACTTCATCTCGAAGAGACATTGCACTTGTATGTTGCCAAGTATGGCTTAGACTTTGGTCACACTCTTGTTTTAGTCCCACTTTTATTTTACAACATGTGCTTTTAAGCTCATTTTTTGTTCATTATCCATTACAAACCATCCACATCCTTTTGCATCTATCATCCGTGGGTAATTGATGATCCTATTGTTTTATCTTATCCCTCTTTTTCTTCCTTTGACCCGTCATCATTATGACTGGGGGAAACTTTATATCCACTAGGGGCATCAGCCCTTACTTGTTATTCTTCCTTACACTTGGGGGCGCCACAAACTAGACTATCATCCATCATCCCACCATTTACTTGTGATCCTATCTTATCCAATCATCTCACATCCTACCTTATTGAATAGACTAAGCCATCACCTAGTCTCATATCCTACCTTATCACATCCCTCATCTTATCAAACCTCCTTTATTTTATCCAATCAACCCTTTTATCCCACATCCTTTATCATATCCAAAATCATCCCTTCATCCCACATCCTTTATCCTATCTAAAAGCATCCCTTTACCCCTACTTCCTATCCACATCAAC
Source organism: Taxus chinensis (assembly GCA_019776745.2). Lineage (NCBI taxonomy): Eukaryota > Viridiplantae > Streptophyta > Pinopsida > Cupressales > Taxaceae > Taxus > Taxus chinensis. The sequence goes on from CM034155.1 coordinate 477,788,094, forward strand.
CTTGGGACTTACAGGAGAAATTCACCTCCTTTCAAACCCTCCCATCTCTATCATATCTTCATACCACCACATCCAAACTATCTTTAAAATCCAAAAAAATGAAAAAAAATCTTAAAAATCCATAAACATCAACAATAGACATAAAATCTTAAACACTTTTGATGCATCTGTGTGTGTGTGTGTGCGCTTGTTCACTTGTTTATCTTTTTCTTACATTTGTATCATATTTTGGCCGATGATATGAGGCCTCTTTTCTTTCTTTTTCTTTTACATATGAGGTCACTTTTTGGTCCAATGATATGAGGACCCTCTTTATGTCCCATGATATTAGGATAGGGGCATCTAGCAATCAAAACATCACGGTCTTTATACCATTGGTGCATCTTGCTATATGCCACATCTTAATAAAATTGCTAATGATGATAATTGTGGGCACTTTACGATAGTAACACCACCCCTTTACATCATCACTTAGCATACTCATCATCAACTTATATAACCAACCCTTCATCAATCATCTAACATCTAATCATCAAATCTTATTCTTCTAATCAATCTATCCAACATTTTCAATCAATCCTATCCATTCCTATCATCCAAACATATTCACATCAAACATCCAAAATCCAACAATCAAACATCCTTACCCCTTGACCGGGGCATCCAAATATCCAAATCATCAACATCCAACATCATCAATCCAAGATCCTATCTAATTCTACCCCTGGTCAGGGACAACAAAACATCCAAAATCATCCCATCAAACATACTACCCCCCTATGCCTTGGGCATCTAAAAATCCAAAATTATGTGATCCAACAACATCCAAATATCTAACATCCAACAACATCTAATATCCAAATATCCAAAACATTAACCCCTTTACTGAGGCATCCAAAATAAAAACATTCTACACCCTTGTCATATATCGATAACCAGATACTCCTATAGTTAACATCATCTCATCTTCTCATCCTCTCACCCAAAACCCCTTCATCTTCTCACTCGGTCATCTCCTCTCTTTTCGAGTGGCTACCTTCCTTCTTCCTCACCGTCTACCCACTTGAGGGTGTTGATTGTGGAGCTTAATTACTTCACAAGAAGCTTGTTTTTACATGTTGCTAGTTTTGATAGTGACAGGCATCGGTTAGGAGGTGACCAACATTGGTTAGGTTGTAACTGACACTGGTTAGTCAGTGACCAACATCGGCCACCTGTGTGATGGTGCTTTGTTCTTTGAACGAGAATTAGAATAAATCTTTTGCTTTAGAGATGATTTCTTGATTACAAAAGCATAGTTAGTTTCCCAATATATATATATATATAATGTATGTATGTATGTATGTATGAGGGTATGTGAGAAAAAATAGAAATTGTTTACATGTTAGTTTTCTTGGTGAGCAAGAAAATAGTAACTGAGAGAGGGAAAAGCATTGAACATCCAGTGAGGTATTGGAAGACAAAAATTCTTCATTGTATTTCCTCTATAAAGCACTGAATAATAATATTGGTTGTTTCTTGGTGGACGTAGCCCACACTAGGTGAACCACGTTAAATCTGGTGTTATCTTTCTCTTATTTATTTTATCTCCTGACTTTTTTCAGCATTCATTGCTTGTATGCTTTATCTTATTTTATATATGTACAACATTATTATATGGTTTAACCCCAATAGAGGGGGCATCCTATTACCATCCTATCGTTGTTTACTTATTCTTTGAACGATCATTGCTACACAATCATCCTTTAAAGATGGGAAAAATGTAAAAACATAAATATCTACATGAATAATTAACATTAAATATGTCCCGCATTTTAACCTCATCATCATTTACCTGCTACCAATCCATTTTAATCCATTTACCCATATTACTCATTATATCCCAGCATCATCCATATAATAATTAATCACTAGATTAATTATTATTTATTAATCTATTTTATCATATTTCCGCCTTTATCATTATCTATCATTCCTTTTAAATTATTATTATATCCCATTTCATCCTTTTAATTCACTAATTTCATTAATCCACTATAATATCTAATTATTCTATTTAAATCCTTCATTAACATTTTATAGGAATTTAATATTCCTACATCTCACCTACCACCTACCCTACACATCTCTACACCTAGCCTTTCCATCAAATCACATCCCTAATCATCATTAATCAACCTAATTTAATCTTAATCATGTGGACATACTCACAACTCTAAATCTAGAATATTCTTTATCTTTCCCTCTTATTTTCAAACATTTAAATGAATCTAAAACTATTCCATTGAATTTTTAATTCAATGGAGAGTCCTCACAAAATCTATAATTTTCCATTCTAGAATCCTCTAATCTTATCATCAATTTGCAACCCTTGGATTCAATCCAAGATGGATTAATCCTCACCCTCCAATTTTCCACTCACAAACTATAAATTTGGCTCCATGGCTCCATGGAAGCAAGATTTTTGAAAGGTCGTCACCTTCCTACTTCATCTTTTGATCATTAATAATCCATCTTCATCCTTCAAGCTTCAATCAAGCTATCCATAGTCTTCATACAAGCATCCAAAAATCAATCATCAAAGGGGAGGCGTTGTCCAAGTCTTCCCACATCCAAATCTGAAGCAATATTTCAATATACAAGAAAATCCACCATCAAGGAAGGAGAATTGCATGCTAGATGGTATGTGTAGGTATAATTCTCCCTATTTCCATCCTTGCTTGATCTGAGGTAGCAAATAGTAGTGTTAGTTTAGGATTTAAATCAATTTATTTCCTAGTTTGCAAACTAACAACATTATTTTGTCGACATTTTTAGTGCCCATTGTGGGTATTAATCCCCTAAATATTTTTAATTTCATGTTTATTATCATCTAATCACCAAGTTGTCAAAATTTGGTTTCATAAAAATTTGATTTGTATCCTTAAATTTTGAATTTTCATGAATTTGTGTTGTTTGAGCGCATTTACCCAACAGTAGCGCATTTGTCTGCTTGTTTTTTATCTCTGTGAGTGAAAGAATTATATCAACATGTTTGTACACTCCCGTGGCGCATATACCAGTTTCAGTGCGTATACCTCATGTATCAGTGCGTTTATCCTTCGACATTCTGGCCTGGATTTTGTTCCCATAATAACGTGTTTGTCTCTTTTCAACACTTTTATCTCCTATTTTAGCATGTTTGTGAACTCTAACTATTTTTTCATGTTCACCATAGCATCAATTCTTTTAACACATACTTCAACATGTTTAACCATTGTTTTACCTCTTTCATAACCACTAACTTTTTCTGTCTCTGTTTAGTGCTTCTATCAAACTATCAACGTGTTTATTGTATGAAACAACGTGTTTGTGTTACTGAATTTATTTTGTAGGGTTTATAACATTTCTTAACTTTCATCCTTTTTCAACGCATTCACACCCTATTTTAGCGTGTTTAATCTCTATCCTAGCACTTTTGTACAAACTAACGCCTATATTTGCAAGTTTTGTACTTCAGCACGTTTAGACCCTGTTTCAGTGTGTTTGACCTATGTAACAACACATTTATTATAGAGAACATTTTTATTTTTAATATTAAATATCAACTTGCATATTTTTTCTTTTTACAACATTTTCTAGAATCTAACATTCACTTTTATAGGCTATCTATCTCAATCAAAGCAAAATCCATCATTTTTGGCTTACAATTTTTTTAATCTGAAACTACTAACCCATTTGTTTTATAGCACATTTGTCCAAGAATTGGGGTTATTTTCTAAACTACTAATCCACGTTTTTCACAAGGCCTCATCTTGAAGACACCCCTTTGCATCTTTAATCACATTTTTATCATTTTAAAATTAAAACAAAAATTAAAAAATCCTTATATTATATACATATTTCATCTTTTATTTCTTGCATGTTTGCTTGTTAAACCCAAAGGTCAGATTTCGTGTATGCTCTCCTCTCACATCCTTGGACGATCTTGAGGATAAAAAATGGTCCACCTTCTTCCTTTTTTCATTTTTAGGGGCAACGTGACATGGATTTCATCACCACACACTTGTCATAGTCCTAAGGGTCTCGTGACCATGGGCTTCATCTCCACTCACATAGACACACCCCGTGTTCCAGCGGGGTAAACAAATTCAAGGAAAACTATCGTTATTGGCTAAGAGTCTATCTATATTAAGCATGGCGTGAAGTGAGGGGCTTCCACATCCTAACACCCAGACCTCAGACAACATCCTTGCAACACAGATTCAGGCCTCATGTACCGAAAGGTATATGGAGGACTCCCTTAACAAGCCTCGTTTATCATAGCATAGGTAGCCTTTATCCGCAATCAAGCTATAATGAAGGGGAAGGAACCACCGAAGATTACTCGCTAGCCGATCACACATCTATGTGAAGGTGGGCTAGCTTAGTGAGTGCCACTATCATGTGTGGTATTGAAAGTGGGCTATAGCTTGTGTTGCACACCCACTCGATTATCTAGGTTGTGTGTTGCATGTGTGTTTCTTTCTTACATATAATTTCAGCAACACATTAATCAACCATTTAAAAATTAATCAAACAATTAATCAACCCCACCATCCAAACATAATCAAACCCAATCCCTACATCTAATTACCCCAATCGTATCCCCTTTCCGAATCTATCCCATCCAAATCTAATCCCTTCATCTTAGTCCTATCCTACATATACCCTATCCATACCCAATCATATTCCTAAATCTTATCTAAACCCCCATCCTCATCATGGCTCCCATTAAATTCAAATCTGCCATTCATCAACCTTTACCCTCCCACTTTGATCAAAAAATCCCTCTTACTATCCAATCTTTACAAAACCAAATTATGACACTCACATCCTCTATCCAACAATCCCCTAACCCATCCCAAGTTTATCCCACCATCCTCACAACCATCTAAAATATTAACCAATAAATTCTTGACCTCCAATCACACCTCAGCTAAACATCATCTCTACCATCCTTCCTCACATCCACTTATGATAGTGAGGACATTATTGACATCGACCAAGATGATCCCCCATCTACACAATCAATCACACCCAATCCTAAATCCACAAGTAATTCCATCAATTTTGATCAACTCCAATCATCCCCCTCCACCAATAAAGATATCCTTTTCAAACTTTATCAAACTTTAACCAACTATGATTCGTCCACCACATCTACATCCAAAAAATATAAACCAAAATCCAAACCTAAAAAATCCCAAATCACCACCATCATCTAGTGGCCTCCTTTAACAATTTTCTAACCTATTATCCAAGTTTAATCCTTCATTACCACTATCCCCATCAACCAATCTAATCCCAAACTCCCACCCATCAAAACATATCATAACGTACCCTGTACATACCCATCCACATCCAATGAAGATAAAACCAAACCACAATATTTAACCCCTACATCACACCTTAGTCCTCAATAATCATCATCTGAACCTCATCTGCTACACCTTCTCCTAGATAATCCCAAGTACCCTCCTCTAACATCTACTCTGGCTCCTACACTTCCATCACTTCAATCCAACCCCATTCAATCTAGTGTGGCTCTTAAGACACCCACATCCTCTTCATCCCCTAATACTACTTCATCCAACGTGGCTCCCATTTCACCTTTATCCTCTCCATCGGCATCTAATAAATCTACCAATAACCAATCCAATCCCAAACCATCCAATGTGACTCCTAAGTCACCCCCATCTCCTAAATCTAATCCTAATTCCCCCCCATCCCCCAATCATATCACATCCAATGTGATTCCTAAGTTACCTCCATCTCCAAAATCCAGTGTGGTTTCCACACCACCCCCCTCTACCATAACTCAACCAACATTCAACCCATCTCCCTAATCAAAATATACTCCATCTTTTAAATCCAAACAATATACATCCCCCAAATCCAACCAATCTAACATATCATCTTCATCAGAATCTAACACATCCTCTTCATCCACCCCTACCGTATCCACTACATCCCAAATCAAAACATTTAATCCTACATAAACCAAACCTACACCATCCACCTCTCCCAAATAAACCAAATCCAATCCCAAGCAAAAATCCACTACCAATCCAAAACCAAATCAATCTCCTAAAGCCCCCAAGGCTAATCTTCCATCCAAATCCCAAGCATCTAATCCACATCTTAAAACTACATCCAAATCTAATCAATCTTCTCCTATCCTACCCAATCCTACACATATCCTACCTAACCCATCCTTATTACCCACACCATCTCTCTTACCAACCCCAATCGCCTTCACCTCCTTAGGTGAATCCTTGAATACCACCTTCCATCGTCTTAAAACCTTTAACATGATCATTCACCCACCCACCAAAAATCATGATCCTAGCCTTCCCAAACCATCTTGGTATAGGGACCATTAGTATTGTGACTTCCACCGCACCCATGGACATTTTCTTAATTGATGTTTACAATTCCAATCTTATACCCAAAACCTCTTTAACCAAGGAATTCTTACCCTTGTGCCTCTTTCTCTAGCATCCTTTTATCCTCATGTTATACCTAACTATCCCCTATCTGAATCCCCATCCTCTCTTAAAATCCATCATCATAAAAAATCCAAATTTAATCCATCCCAACATCCTAAACCATCCACAAATAAAAATAATCCAAAAATCCAAAACTCCCCCCAACCTAAACATCTAACCAAATCCAAATCTAAGTTTGGCCTCTTAGCGGATGAGAAAACAAACACCCCCAACCTAATGGTGACAACATCATTTCATCATCTTCCACATCCAATTCCCACCATATAGCTGAAAAGATGTTTGCCAACATGAAACATTATGAATAAGGCATCCTTACTCCCATCAGTCATCCTCCTAACTCTGGAAAATCAGGCTTGGAATATAAACCTCACACTAACAATTCCCAATCGCCACCCGGTCCTACCCATTATCTTGATCATCCCATCAATCCGTCTATAAATCCCCAACCCTCTAATTCCCTTACACAACCCAAACACCTAAAATTGGATTGAGCATTTAGGTTGTCCTTTGCACACAGATGTTCTTTCCTCATCCCTCCATCCTCATTCCAATCCAATCTAGCTTCACAAGTACTTAATTGACTTAATTACACATGATGTAAGTCATTATTACCTATTACACTTATGTGACCCTGATCTATCCTTACCATCAACATCCATGAATGATCATATCTTAGAGATTCAATCACTTAATCACACATCCTAATTAACTTGTGGTGAAGACACTTGAGTGCATATTTTGACACTCTAGCCAGTGTCATCACCACATTCATTTCCATCCCCCCCATCTGGCCACTGGTGACTCTTAACCCTTGGATATTTTTCAAGAGAGTGGAAGCTCTTATTAAAAAAACTAAAAGCAAAAAATCATATTAAAAATAAAAATATCCAATCAAATCCACCTCAAGACTCTCTTTAGGGGTGTTTCCAACAACTCTATCAGTGTTATGGACGCCTAGTAGGCAATAGAGAAATGTTGCGACCAAAATCAAATGTATCTTCATCGGGGTTATGGATGCCTAGATGACATTGGAGAAATGCACAACTTAACCTTCCATTCACCTTCCATCAGCCTACTTGACTTAATCACTCCCTATACATTGGCTAGTTTGTCTTCAAATACTGCTCATTAAGTCCACACTTCAAGTATTAATTAACTATCACTTTTGCACACACTTCATCTTGTAGAGACATTGTGCTTGTATGTTGCCAAGTATGGCTTAGATCTTGGTCATACTCTTGTTTTAGTCCCACTTTTATTATACGACATGGGCTTTTAAGCTCATCTTTTGTTCATCATCCATTACAAACCATCCACATCCTTTTGCATCCATCATATGTGGTGTTGAGTTATGGAGCTTAATTGCTTCACAAATAACATGTTTACAACTTGTAAGTTTACACAATAACTGACATTGGTCGGCTGACCAACGATAGTCACATGGGACCAAATGGTATCGGTTGGGGTAACTGGAATCAGTTACCTGTGTATGAATGATTTTATTTATAACACAGGACTAGATCTAACCTTTAATTAAAAGGTGTTATAATGGTTGTAATTGCATATCTATGATGCCCTAAGTTTGTATATGCTTATATAAGCTAGAAAACTAGTATTAGAAGGTGAAATTAATCATTATTGTAAGGAGTTATTGGAGAGAGTTGAGAGAAGATTGTGAGACGAAAAGTACTGTACATCCGTGATGTTATGTTTGTGGAGCTTGTTTTCATGTTAGAGTTTAGTAAACCTTCCATGTGTTACACTTTGATATTTTTATGGCGGTCCCACTTGCCGGTGAGCGGGTCAAGGGGGTTCGGGGGCGAAGCCCCCGAAGCAAATTTTCATGGGTGGTTTATTAACCCATGGGTAATGGGTAACCGTTATGGGCTGGTTTTGGGCCCATGGCTTTTCGGTACCCATTGTTTTGTAAAACCACCTCTTCGGCTACCTATTGATGTACTTATATATAGATGGACATACAATAGGAATGATATGAGTGTTTTGTGAAGGTGAATAGTGTATGCGAATTCGGGAGGGTTTGTTGAGCGCAGCTCCAAACAAGATCTGGTTATTGTAATTGTGAAGACTGTTGGCGTGTAATAAAATCTGAGCAAGTGTTCTTGGTGGATGTAGCCCACATTGGGTGAACCACATTAAATATTGTCTTCGTGTTTTGCATATTTCATTTCTATAATTTCTATTCATACTTCTTATTATTGTGATTCTGAGGAATTATTCCGCATTAGATTCTATTAATTCCTAACACGTGAAAGGTGTGGAAGACTGAAAATCTTCATTGTATATCCTCTGGAATAATATATTAGTTGTTTCTTGGTGGACGTAGCCCACACTGGGTGAACCGCATTATATCTTGTGTATTTTCTTTTAGTTTATTTTTGTATTTATTGCTTGTATGCATAAATATGATATGTATCTATACAACTGGTGTGATCTAACCCTGACAACTGGTATCAAAGCTTTGTTTGAGGGTTTTTTATGTTGATATATTTACTCACAGAGGGATTTCTAATTGAGTAGGAGCACAACAATGATAGATGATAGTGAATATAAAGTGGAGAAATTTGAAGGCCGTAATTATCAACCATGGAAGATGCAGGTGGAAGATTATTTGTATAAGAGATATTTATATTTACCGTTGGATGCGAGTGTGAAGCCTACGAAGATGACTGATGAAGAATAGAAGATTCTTGACAGAAAGACTATGGGATCTAGAATATTGAGCCCAAAAACATCTGTAGCTTCTAATATTACTGAAGTAACAACTACAGTAGATTTGATGAAATCTTTAGCTAGTTTATATGAAAAAGAAAGTGCTTCGAATAAATTTTATATGATGAATAAATTATTTAATTTTAAAATGTAAGAAGGTGGATCTGTATCAAATCATTTGAATGATTTCCATTCCACTGTAAACCAATAAAAATCGGTTAATATTCCATTTGATGATGAAGTGAAAGCACTTTTATTCTTGTTTTCTTTCCCAAATAGTTGGGATAATTTGGTAATGGTTGTTAGTAATACAACATCTGCTTCTAATATTTTAAAGTTTGATTATGTGGTTAGTATAATCCTCAATGAAGAAATATGCAGGAAAACTACAAGATAATTATCATCTGAAAATGCTTTGAATGTAGAAAGTAGAGGAATGAAGAAGGAGAGATCTAAGAGAAAGAATAATAGGAAATCGAATTCAAAGAATGACATATCTAAATCCAGAGGTAGAGGAATAAATTGCTGGAATTGTGGAAAGAAAAGACATGCAAAGAAGGATTGATGGCTTAAGGAAAACAAGGAGAATGTACTAATTAAAGATAAAGAAGAAAATGTTGCAACTAAGGTAATGCAAGATGCCTTTATTCTCTCCTTGGATAGTAAAATAGAATCTTGGGTTTTAGATTCATGAACTTCTTTCCATGCTACCCCTAATAAGGGCTATTTTCAGAAATTATGTCTAGGGTAATTTTGGGCATATTTATTTAGGAGATGATGAACCATGCAATATTACTGGTAAAGGGGAATTTCATCTAAAATTGCAAAATAGAAATACATGGGTATTGAAATATGTGAGACACGTGCCAAGTCTCAGGAGAAATATAATTTATTCAAAACAACTAGGTGAAATTAGTTGCATGGTTACATTCACAACCGACTCTTGGAAAGTTACAAAGGGAGCTCTTGTTGTGGTAAGAGGTAATAAGGTAGGAACATTGTATTTGTCTACCTGTATTACTTATTCCTTTTCTGTGATATTTACTTCAGATTCAGATGCAAACATGTGGCATAATCGGCTAGGCCATATGAGTAAAAAGGGAATGCAGATATTAAAGGCAAAGGGTAAGTTATAAGATTTGAAAGATGTAGATCTTGATTTATGTGAGCATTGTAAATTTTGGAAAGAAAAAGAGAGTGATATTTCTCAAAGTTGGGGAAACAAAGAAGGAGAAAAAATTAGATTTTGTGCACTCAGATGTGTGGGGACTGACCTAGGTAGCTTCTCATGGAGGATCCAAATATTATGTGACTTTCATTGATGATTCCACAAGGAAGGTATGAGTTTATTGTATGAAGCGTAGATCTAATGTTTTTGAGACTTTTAAAAGATGGAAATCCCTTATGAAAAATGAAACTAATTTAAAGTTAAAATGCTTTATATATGAAAATGGTTGTGAGTACCGCATTAAGGTTTTCAATGATTACTGTTCAGTGAATGGGATATACAGAGAAAGAATGGTTCCTAGAACACCACATGAGAATGGTGTTGCTAAAAGAATGAACATAACTGTCATGAAATATGAAAGAAGCATAAGAATACATGTTGGATTACCCTTTAAGTTTTGGGTAGAAGAAGTAGACATGACAATATATTTAATCAATTGTGGGCCTTCAAGTGCACTAAATGGTGGAATACCAAAAGAACCTTAGACTGGAAAAAATGTGGATCTTTATTTTCTTAGAGTATTTGGTTCATAAGCTTTTGTGCATGTTGATAAAGAAAATAGGAAGAAATTGGATGCTAAATCCAAGAGATGCACTTTTATTGGTTATGGCTCTGGTGATTTCGGATTCCACTTTTGGGTTTTAGAAGATTCTAAGATTGTTAGGAGTCGTGACATTGATTGGAATGAAAAGAGAATGTACAAGGATCATATTTTGATACCTAAGGATGAACCAGTGGAAGAGTTTGTGGAAGAAAATTCATTCTCGTATTTAAAATTAACACCTACAGGTACCCATGTCGGTTAGAGCGACCGGTATTGACAGACACAAGACCGACGTCGGTAGTCAGAACTGACGTCGGCTATAAAAGAGCAGGACTGGCGTCAATTGGGTGAACTGAAGTCGGCTACAGGTGATCGGCGTCGATCATTGTTAGAGGTTGATATGAATGTACAGGACGTACATATTGAGCCTCCGTCACCCCGAATTTCTATAAGAAGGTCATTACGGGTAAGTAAACCTCTAGAAATATTTACACCTTCCTTATCTTATTTATTATTGAATGATAGTGGGGAACCTAAATTTTTTGAAGAAGCAATGCAGTAGGATACACACGTGAAGTGGGAGCATGCCATGGATGAGGAGATGGACTCCTTGAAATAGAATCAAACATGGGATTTGGTTAAGTTACTAGCAGGTAAGAGAACATTGCAGAATAAATGGGTTTACAGGATCAAGGAAGAAGATGGTGGACAAAAAAGATACAAGGCAAGGCTTGTGGTAAAAGGGTTTACACAAAAACTAGGTATTGATTTTGGTGATTTTTTTCTCCTGTAGTAAAAATGACTTCCATTCGTACTATTTCGAGTTTAGTTGCAGTAGAATATTTTCACTTAGAGCAATTTGATGTTAAGATGGATTTCCTTCACGGTGATTTGGAGGAAGAGATATATGCAGCATCCGTTTGGTTATAAAGTCAAGGGTAAGGAGAAACTTGTGTGCAGATTGAAAAAGAGCTTATATGGGCTCAAACAAGCTCCAAGGCAATGGTATATGAGGTTTGAAAGTTTTATGCATGAGCATGGTTATATGAGATGTGAATCTAATCATTGTGTTTATTTCGAGAAGCTTGAAAATGGAAGCTATATTATTTTGTTACAATATGTAGATGATATGATTATTGCATGATCTAGTATGCAGGACATTGTTGAGATTAAAGAAAATTTATCTCATACATTTTCAATGAAGGATTTAGGAGTTGCACAAAAAATTATTGGCATGTAAATTCATAGAGACAGGAAGAACGAGAAATTGTATGTCTCAGGAAGTTTATATCAATAAGGTGTTGGAAAGGTTTAAAATGTAAGATTCAAAACTTGTAAGTACACCTATGGCTGGGAAATTTAAATTAAGCAAAGATCAGTTATTACACATGAGGAGGTCGAGTACATGGCATGGGTTCCATATGCTTCAGCAGTGGGAAGCCTTATGTATGCTATGGTTTGTACTAGATCATACATTGCATAAGAAGTGAGAGTTATGACCAGATTTATGGCCAATCGAGGTAAAGAGTATTGGAAAGCAATTTAATGGATACTTAGACATTTGAGAGGGTCATCCAACATGTAGTTATGTTATAGAGGGTTAGATACTTCTTTATGTGGCTATGTTGATTCAGATATGGCTGGAGATTTGGATGGTAGGAGGAGCACCACTGGATATGTATTCACAGTAGGTGGCACGACAATTAGCTGGATTTCGAGATTGTAGAAGGTTATGGCCTTGTATACTATAGAGGCCGAATATGTTATAGCTACAGAGGCTAGCAAAAAGATGATATGGATGAGTAGGTTCATGGAAGAGTTGGGAAAGGAGAAAGGGGATTGCAGATTGTACAGTGATAGTCAAAGTGCAATTCATCTAGCAAAGAACTCAACGTTTCATTTAAGAATGAAACACATTTAGTTGAGATATCACTTCATACGGCAGGTGTTGGATGATGGGTAGCTGAAACTAGAGAAAATTCATACAAATATGAACCTTTCAGATATGCTAACAAAGTCGTTGGAAAATGAGAAGTTAGAGATTCACTCCATTTTTGTTGGTCTTTGAGGTTGAAACTTGAAGAGGAAGAAACATGCCAAGGAAAAGAATCCAAGGATGGAGATGTACGGTACAGTACAACAATTTATCTCCAAGTGGGAGATTGTTGAGTTATGGAGCTTAATTGATTCACAAATAGCATGTCTACAACTTGCAGGTTACACAGTAAGTGACATCAGTCAGTTGACCGACGTTGGTCACTTGGGACCAGTCGGTATCGGTTGGGGTAACCGGCATCGGTTACCTGTGCTTGAATGATTTTATTTATAATGAGGGATTAGATCTAACCTTTGATTAAAAGGTGATCTAATGGTTGTAATTACATAGCTATGATGCCCTAAGTTTGTATATGCTTATATAAGCTAGAAAACTAGGGTTAGAAGGCAAGATTAATTACTATTGTAAGAAGGAATTCTTGGAGAGAGCTGAGAGAAGCTTGTGAGTGGAAAAGTACTGTACATCCGTGAGAGGTGTGGAAGATTGTAAATCTTCATTGTATATCCTCTGGAATAATATATTGGTTGTTTCTTGGTGGATGTAGCCCACACTGGGTGAACCACGTTATATCTTGTGTATTTTTTTAGTTTATTTCCATATTTATTGCTTGTATGCTTAAATACCCATGTGTTGGGGTTGATCACACCAATTATACATATATATATATATATATATATATATATATATATATATATATATATATATATATATATATATATATGTATGTATGTATGTATGTATGTATAATTGGTGTGATCTAACCCCAACACATGGGTAATTGATGATCCTATTGTTTTGTCCTATCCCCCTTTTACTTCCTTTAACCTATCATCATTATGACTGGGGGAAATTTTATATCCACTAGGGGCACCATCCCTTACTTTTTATTCTTCCTTACACTTGGGGGTGCCACAAACTAGACTATCATCCATCATCCCACCCTTTACTTGGGGGCCTATCTTATCCAATCATCTCGCATCCTACCTTATCCAATAGACTAAGCCATCACCTAGTCCCATATCCTACCTTATCACATCCCTCATCTTATCAAACCTCCTTTATCTTATCCAACCAATCCTAATAGCGGGTCGAGATCATCAATGAGGGGATTGTTTTAGACTATTGGGATAAGACTTTCAAAGACCTTTTAAGGAATCATGTACATGAGGATCCGATCCAAAGAAGATAGAAAAGTCTACAGTTAGTCCTAAGGAACACACACCACCATTAATGTAGCTCAATAGTTCAGTTTGTATAATTATCATTGCCTAATTAGAGGGAAATAACATTGAAAATGTCATAAGTTATAATCAATAAAATGATTATGTTTGAGTTCATGTAAATCTGTTGTGTACTTTGAGAAATGGCCTAGGTGCTTTAAAACACCACCTCTTTTTCCATCAAGAGGCCAAATTTCAAGAACTACATACAATACAACACTAATATGAACATGCGACCTCATAAATACAAGTGGAATATATTACTGATTGCTTAATGCATCCATCGAAATTTTGCGCGATAATTATATTGCTCTAAACTTCAAACTAAAATTATTATAAAAACTATGAAGAAATATTATGACATAAAGATTCAATTTGTATTGTCATCGCCTAATTAGAAGGAAATAACATTGTAAATGCCATAAGGCTTTTAAAATTAATAAAAGGATTGTGTTTGAGTTCGTGTAAATCCGTTGTCTACTTTGAGATTAGCATAGGTACTTTAAAACACGACCCGTTTACCGTCAGGAGGCTAAATTTCAAGCACAAATTCATGGCAACTACATACAATACAACACTGACATGAATATGCGACCTCATAAATAGAAGTGGAATATATTATTGATTGTTTAATGCATCCATAAAAAATGCGCATGATAACTATATTGCTTTAAACTTCAAACTATAATAATTATAAAAATTATGGAGAAATATTATGACATAAACATTCGTGAAGGCTTCTTGTTGCAAATTCGATAAACATCCTTTGGTTTGGGTGCCTTTCATGTTAGTATAATATACCATTATCTAGTACTACGTTTACCCGTGCATGACTTTCATATTGCTTGTTTCTAAATTTATTCTCTAAATTATGTTGATATGTAACTATATATATATATATATATATATATATATATATATATATATATATATATATATAGTCAGGCCCCAGTCTGGCCCCACTAATCCCTTGAGTGAGGCGACTAGGCCCCCACCAGTCGCCTCCCTCCAGCCAACCTCCCAGGGTACATCTAGGTAAATAGAATTGACCTTAGCACCTACATGGGTCAAACCCAAAGCCCTTAGCCAACTATGCTACCCGGGCGAGCTGTAACTATTACTTTTGACTTTGTAAGTTTTTGAGTTGTATATTTTTCTATTACATCTTTTATTGTAACCACCTTGTTTTGATGTTTTGATTAATATATTGATATGTTCCAACAAATTTGATTAGAAAACAGATAAACCATCTTATTTTAATCATTTGATTAATATATTGTTGCCTTCTAACAAATTTGATTAAAAAACTGAAGATAGCTATAAAAGGATACCAAGCTTCCCCTTAAAATTTTAATAAAACAAAACAAACCTGTAGAAGAAATGAAGCGCATAGAGATAGAGATGGAAGTACATAAAGATAGAGATGGGAATTTTTAGGGAAATTGTTTTGTGAATATAACAAAACAAAGCCCAAAAGGGTAGCTTTCATAACCTAACACCATCCTCCCAAAACAAAAAAATATGTTTTAAAAAGAAAGTATATGTACTTACCCCCCCTTAGAAGAGAGGTCAAAGGGAGAGGGTAAACATTAGAACCCACAAACACATTTAATTAGTCATTAATTAATTTCAGATGTTCAAGTGACCGGCGAGCCGTTTCCGGTGGCGGGCGCCGGGCAAAACATGAAAAAACCGGCGACAGATTTCCCGCCCGCCTTCCCATGAGCAGGAAAGCGCGTCCGTACACTGACAGCCGGCGGCGAGTGACGTCACCGCTCCATCATTTGCTTCTCTAAAATTTCACGTTCTATTGTATTAGCCAAAAGTCAATGCAATTTTTATTAACCGCCAGTTCTCGCCGGAACAATCTGACCCGTCGGATGGGATTTACACTTGGCAGTCCCGCTTGGCTCCACCACAGCCGTCGGATAAGGATTTTGATGTGGGCATATACAGTTCGAAGTGGGTATCAGAAAAAATTGATGTTTTAGTGCTGTTTTATTGTTTTATAAGCGGATTTGGGAAGTACGTATGTAATCCGGCGGTTTGTTTATTTAATTCAAATTTCATAGGCTGGAGTTGGAAGAATTCGGATTGAGTTCTGGTGGATTTGGCAGGCTGTTTTTCTGTTTTTTAAGAGATTTTTAGTTTGTAAGGCTAGGTAGGAATTTGATGAGGAATAGCTGGGATTTTTCCAAGGTGGGTAAGAATATGAACAGTCATGAATGACCAGGCACTGAACAGTGCAGTTCCTTGTTGTACACGGATTTGATGTGTTCTTCTGACCGCAGGCTCCTTGCTCTCTCCTCTTTTCATACATACACACAAATCAATGAGAAAGGGCAGCCATATATATGGATATGGGGACTACCCATTGGAAGCTTTTAATTTTTAACAGAGGGGGGAATGGAAAATTCATTAGCCCTAAATTGATTGCATTGATTCATTCATTGATGCCTTAGCATTCAGGAGTGAATATATATTTTGTCTCTTGCTGTACTGTGATCTATGTCTCTGTGATTTTTTATCTGGGTGTGATTAGTGGGGCTATGTATACAGTATGTAGTACAAGTGGTTTACATACAACCAGATTAGGGGGCTGCAGTAGCAGGAGGAAAAGCCTAGGTTAGTAGTAGTAGTAGTAACAGTACTAAGTAAGTATACTGCAGAGGCCTGAATCCTGACTATGATCATAAATAATAGGCCTAGGCCAATCCATCCATGATATGATCATGCAGCAGGCAGTCCAAATGATCCTTTCATCGATCTTAGCTACAACCCCACAAACTCCTTTCTGTTCCCCTCTGGCCTAATTTTTGCATTCACTTACTTTCTACCCCCTACTGACAACAAAAACATATATTCACGCACGCACGCATACTCTTAGGCTTTAGAGGTAGGAGCCCTTAGGAATAGGGTGAGGCTCTCTCTCCCCCCCTCTTTAATGATAATGATATATACACACACCCTTCCGACACCAAGCAAGCCTGTCTATGGTGATGCTTTTCTTACACATGTACAAACCAGGCTGAGGGAATCCATTTCAGTCTGGCAATAGGATTCATCCGTATTGATCTGCCTGCCCATACATCCCATCCCGTCCCGTTCTCCCACCCCTCTTAACACCCATATAAGAAGTCAACACCACAGCCCTCCACAACCCACTTATTCAGCTTCTCCATTGAGCAAGTGGGCATCTGTCAATTTGTGTTGTCTGCTGCATATATTCTGTGTTGGAGGAAATCTGAAGCAACGATTTATTGTTATTGGGGTTTTGGTGTGGAGAGAAGAATTCAGCAATGGAGGTCGTCAATTTCAGTTACGGCCAGGATAAGGGTGACACACAGCTGCCTCCTGGATTCAGGTTCCATCCCACTGATGAAGAACTCATCACACACTATCTTATGAGAAAGGTTTTGGACAGCAGCTTCACAGGCAGGGCCATTGCTGAAGTTGACCTCAACAAGTGTGAGCCTTGGGACCTCCCTGGTATGTTCAATTTCTTCCATGTATGTTACTGTGTATATATTCTCACACACCCATTTCATTTCATCATCATCTGGATTTCACAAGTATCTACTCATACTCCCATTTCGTTTCACACCATTATCTACAACTGTGTAAAGCTCCTCACACACCCATTTCATTTCATATCATCACTCATACTGTCACACACAGTCATTTCATTTCATATCATTGTGCTGCATACACATGCCGGCACCCAGTTCATTTCATATCATTGTGTTGCATACACATATCATACCCATTTCATTTCATATTTTCAAATGTATTGTGTGTATACTCTATCCGCTCGTTTTTTACAGTGTGTAGCCTGGCGAGTCTTAGAAGCCTAGCTTTAATATGTTTAGGCTTTAGCACGAGATGATGATGTTCATGAACTATGTACGTCATAAAAAACTTAAATGCTTCATGCTAATGGCCTTGTAGTACTAAATAATCTCAAGGATCTAGGTAGGTTTGGTGTTAAGCTTACCTCATTCTAGTGTGGGGGAACGGGCCTATTCTTGGGAAGTCTGAATATATATTCCATGGATATATTCTTTGTATGAACGTCTTTCACGTGAGAGACGGTATCCAGTTCTAAATACTCTCATCGAACTATGTTCTTCGCATGCTTCTGCAACATTCGATCATTGGAATTTGGGAGTTGTTTGTGTTGGTATTCAATGTATATTTTGTTTCTGACATAATCTTTTCTTCGTATAAGTTTATAGATCATACAATTGTTTCTGACACGATCTTTTGTTTCACACAAGTTGATAGATCTCACAATCTTAGGGAATGAATTCTGTTGGACGGATGTTCAATGTTTTTGTGTTTGGGATGCAGAAAAAGCTAAGATGGGCGAAAAGGAATGGTACTTTTTCAGTCTGAGAGATCGGAAGTATCCAACTGGACTTAGAACTAACAAAGCCACAGAAGCGGGCTACTGGAAAGAAACAGGCAAAGACCGAGAGATATACAATGCGAGAACTTCCTTCCTGGTTGGTATGAAGAAAACTTTGGTATTTTACAAAGGCCGAGCTCCCAAGGGCGAGAAAAGCAACTGGGTCATGCATGAATATCGCCTCGAGGGCAAGTTCTCCTACCACCAACTCCCAAAGACTACCAAGGTATATATGCCTATACCGCGATGTATACATTTAGAATTTAGTGTATATATGGAGGATACAAATCATTGATGAACCTTGATTAAAAAAAAAGAAAAAAGCATCACCATCTGCTGAGCATAAGCCTTATAAGGTCGAGACGTGGTCTTGCTGGTTCTTGATGACTAGGAGGGGTGTTATGTTATTTCGTTTAGAGTATCATGAAATGATATTCATTTATGATTTGGCTGTTCTCTTTTAGGAAATTTGAGGTGACTGATGATGCAGCTTGTTTTCTAGGGTTGTGAGGGTTATTTGTTATTTGGCTGTATTGTCTTTTTGGTTGGTTTATGGTTTGAGAAATTGTGTAAATTTATCAGCATCATGTTATATATGTACTTACCTATGCTCTCTCTCTCTCTCTCTCTCCGGCTTCAAGAAAGGATGTGTCTAGTGTTTTGGCTTTTCTCTTTCAGTTCTTTGGGTGCCCAATACTGTTACTCGTTTTCCAGGATCACGAATGATAACTGTTATTTATTTATCTATCTTGGTTAGTTTTGTTTGAGAAAGATTTTATATATTATCGTGTTATATATGTGGTTATCAATACGGTATACGCAGTCACACATTGTTGTTACATAAAAGGATATATGTTGATGTTTGGACCGTTCTCTTTCTCTTTTAGGGTTCTTAAGGTTCATAGATGGTGTTACGAGTTTTTGTGGGATATGTAGGGGTGTATATTAGTTTATCAGTTGAGTTGCCACTGCAGTCTATATTATCTTTTGAGAAATAGTCTGCATAAATAATCCACTGTGCTGCAATGTTGCCTGAATTCCTTTGCCTTTGTGTGTTTGTTTGGAATGTTTATGATGATAGGTTTATCGATAACCAATGAGTAAACCCAATCGTACATATAAGTTCAGAATCTAATGCCATTGCTTGCATTCCATGTTTGTTTCTGGTTTAATGGGATGTTTACCAAGGGTTTATAGGTGTAAGTATTGATAACTATGCCATTATATAAGTTGGAGAGCCATATACTGTTGTCTGCCATGGGAAGTTTATGGGTGTATAGACTGGTTATCAATTCTGAATTGCCGTGTCTTCTTCATGCTTGAGTTCTGTTTTAGTATCCTGTCAACTGGTTATCATTCAGAACTGCATGATTCTGTCTCGGTACTTGGGATAAACTCCATGGTCGTTTTTTATAGTTATCTGCATATATATAAAATGTATTTAAGTGTGTATTGTTCATTTAGCAGCTTCATGTATATAAATGTTGCTCGAGGGGGTTGACAAGCTAAGAAATATACTTATTATAGCTGGGGTTGTTATGTACTTCTGAATCCTTTATATGGGAATACACTGTGCAGGATGAGTGGGTGGTGTGCAGAATATTTCAGAAAAGTGCAGGAAGCAAGAAGAGCTCATCGGGATTCATCAGAAGTTCATATATTGACGTGGGTTCTCCTTCGCTGCCACCATTATCAGCAGTAAATGATGAAAGTGGATCTCTGGAGAGTGAAGGATCTGCAAGGGAGCCCGTGTCCTGCTTCTCCACTGCACCATACAACCACAGAAGCAGTAACAACATTAACAACACCACAACCACCACCAACAGTAGCAGCAGTGCTTTCAGGGCCCCTAACACTCGAAATGTGCAGCAGCAGAACCAGCAGAGAACCTCCGCAGACTCTTCAGAGGTTTCTGATATTGCAAGCATTATCAGGGGCTCCTCCTTCGTGCAAAACCTGGTTTTAAATGATCCCAGGCTTACCATGAATAATTCCATCAATGCCAGGCCTAGCCCATTTCCTCCCTTCCTAAATCTGAGACAAGAGCACACCATCCAACCTCCTCCGTTTCTGTTTTCACATCTGCCTGCTGCATTATTATCATCTTCCATGCCTGTGAGTTTCCCAATGGATCAGAATCAGTCCCAAATTCAGAACAACCTACCTGGATTGCCATTGCCTCAAAATGCTTTTTTGAGGGCATTGGCAGATCAGTACAACATCGACCAAACCCTAAAACACTGCAAGATAGAGCCTTCTTTTGGTGCACAGCTAGATAAATCTGGCAAGATGCAGCCTACAGGTGAGTGGGTTGACACCCACCAGAGAGAAATGAACATAGAAAATGATGGCTTACCTCCGCAGCCTGCAAGTACTACCGACATCCACTCTGAAATGGTCTGCAATCGACCATACCAAGTGGACCCTTCCTCGGCAACTATTCCAGTCGATTTGGATAGCCTGTGGGGCTATTAGTTTATGAACAATTCGAATCATTTCTATGGTCTGTTTATTTTTTAAACAGTGAAAATTACAGTGTGTAAATATATAGTCTTATATAAGCTTCAACAAATGGTTGTAGCGGTGGACCAACCAGTAAGCACATCTGGTTTTGATTGTACTATATATTGTGTTCAACACAGTATACTAGTTTTATTAGTTTATGTTGTGCATTTTTTCGACTGGATTACTAAGAAGTATAATATTAATCTTTTTTTGTCAAGATCAATCGAGTCTCATAGATAATCTGAAGCTCTGATTTACTGAAACTAGATAAATGGAAGGCGGCAATTTTCATTCTAGTTTTCATTAATAAATGAAGTAGTGCTTTATTTATGTTAGTAAATGATTGGAATCTTTCCGAGAACCTTTAATGAGATATATACATATATACATATGGCCTTTGCGTAATAAAAGCTTATCTAATATTTATATGTTTCATTACACATTTAAATCTGGATGATATTTGTTTCTCGACGTAAATATTGACCCTAAGCTTTCCTAGGAGCTTATATTATGGAGTGGGTAGACGCAAATTGAAGATGTACTGAAGAGGTATAGATCTTTATATGATACATACGAGGTATAGACTATAGATGTAATTTCATGGTGCATTATAGGTATAGTGCTACTAGGAATTGTAAGACTTATTTAGAGGCAGTATAGATGAATGAATTTTTTTTAATAATGGTTTATATATTGTAATTAGTTAAAGAACATTTCTTAGTAAGTTTGCATGTGGAAGTTGGTTATAGGAATTTTACTACCAAGTTTTTTATTGGAGTTGGAATGGTAAGGCATGTGTTTAGAGGGAGTATAGATGGAAGAGGATTTTTTTGTAATGTTTTATATATTGAAGTTAGTTAATGAACATTTTTTAGTAGGTTTACACGCAGAAGTTGGTTATACGAATTTTACCAACAATTTTTTTTATTGAAGTTGGGATAGTAAGGCATGTGTTTAGAGGTAATATAGATGAATGTAGATTTTTTTTAATAATATTTTATGTCTTGAAGTTGGTTAAGGAACATTTAGTAGTGGGAAATTAGTTATAAGAATTTTACTAAAAGTTTTTAATTGGAGTTGGGATAGTAAATCATGTACTTGGAGGAATGTTTCCTAATGAGTTTTTTATCTGACTAGGGGTAGTAAACATATCCAACCTAGAATGGTAAAACATATATCTAAGTGGAACATAAACAAATGAACATTTGCTTATATATTATATGAAAGTAAGTTATAAAATTTCCAGTATTTTTATCATGGCTGCTAAATAATACATTAATTTGAATGCAAGTTATGGAACCTTTAGTAGCAGGGTTTTTATCATGACTGTTAATAATGTATTAATTTGAATGTAGTTCTGTAGTTGTTGGGTTTTGTTTTATAGGCTGATAGGCTTGAATTCTTTTAAAAAAAGTTTGAGACACATAGGGTACCATTGCAATTCATTTTTTGTGACACTAATAAAATGCAAATGTGTTTTTGGCCAAATTTGAAACTTTTGGCATGTGTGGAAAGATGATCATGAAAGAAAGGGTTGCATTTTAAAACAACTCTTTAACATTTTTCAAATATGGGAGGTTCTTAGAAAAATCATAATTTCATATTATATTTTAGTAAAAGGAACAGGGAAGAGAAGAGGTGACATCCATAACTTATTTAAACATTATCTTTGGGCCTTACGGTGGTTCCCGGAGGTGATGATACTAGGATATAAATAAACGAATGTAATTGCTAGGAATGCAAGCTTTCATAAAAGCTTATATTATATATGATACATACGGAAAATTAAGGGAGATTCGTTAGTATCTTGACTTGTACCATATGATGGAAGATATGGATGGAAGCTTTCCAAGTAGGCTGGATCATGGCGGCCAATACTATTATACTATACTAATGAATGAAGATCCTACATTGTGTGTATATATAAATGAATGAGACATAATATATATTTTTCTTAGGATCTTTAATGTGGAGGACACTAGTAATAAGAAATTGCAGTATTGTTAAGAATATTGTATCAATAGAAATATATTATTAAAAATATAGTTTTCTGAAACAATATTTAGTCATTTTGAAAGAAAGCAAAGCTTCTTGGATAAGATTATATATTAGTTTGTACATACTATGAGGAACTGGGTTGTATGGGTTCTTTCTCAACGAATGGCCTTTGGAAATTTCCATGTAATATTGAAATATTAGTCAAAATTACTAATCCATAGCTGTCTTTATTAAGATAATAAAAAATGGAGTGAATCGTCATTATAACATAATGGTGATTGGAGAGGAATTTGATGCGGTGGCCAAAGTGTTGGAGACTCTCGTAGTGTGATATTTACTGGACACCAAAGTAGCAAGTTTCATATGGAAAGTTTTGTAGGGGTAAATCAAACATGAAATTAAACTTTACTGGATAAATTATTGTTTAATAATACATTTTTTAAAACTGAAGACCCAGTACAATATAGAAGTCAGAGTTATCACTAAAAAAAATCTATCTTAACATGTATCCACCAAAGAAATGACAGTTTTCCATTGAAAAAACAGAAAACTTCGGCAAATCTCTAAGAAACCATTTTACTTGTTAACCTTGTTGGACATGCACAGTACATTTATTTTGTTTTACTTGTGATTTTTTTTCAAATGATTCATTACACGCCAATAATAATTATATTGCCTTCAATAATTATTATAGAGATCAGATTGATATAAGAGTTGTCTTAGATAAGCCAAACCCCTTTCTTGTATATGGTTATCCTATTTTTCAGGCAACATTATTTTCTATATCCAGCAGAAACTGTGCTGGTGAGATGACTAGAAACAAACAAAGGTGGATGATCTCATTTGATGGCTAATACAATTGAAATAAAGATTTAATATCAACATCTTATGTTGCTTTCGATGTGAGCTTTGATCCATCTGGATCAGTTATGCATGCTTCTCCATGTAACTATGCTATTATTTCTCTTTTTCACACATGCAGAATCTCATGATATCCATGCAACTTTATACCCCAGTCCCACATAATCATTTTTTCTTGCACACAATCATTCTTCCTTGCACTTAACACATTCTCTAAAGTGACACTTCTGTCTCATTTGTTTGGTTTAGATTTAATCTTACTTGCTTTTGTCTTTTCTAATCGGCCAAAATTCAATACTGCATTGATTTCTTAATCTGTGGGATGCATAACAAGGTAAACCTTCCCATCGCTGGTTTTTGGAAGTATAAATTTCAAAGGTGTAAAAGAAGATGACTTGCGACCTAATCAAGTCAAATTATAATTATTCTTTATATTTTATATGTATTATGAGAATGAGAAAAGTTTATATTTTTGATTGAATATTTGTATTTTTATTAATGCAAAAAAATCACACTCGAAAATGTTAAATATGTTGAACTACAAAATTTTTCGGAAAAGAGTCAAAAATGCTCATCATAAAACCCATAGAAAATAAAATTCTACAAACAAAAACCAAGTATGAATATTTCGAATCACCACAAACAATATGAGTAATATACATTGAATAAAATAATCGTGAATATAAATTTTTGGTAATTTCTTTTTATAATTCATAAAGTAATAGCTTAACTAGTATATTTTTTCTTTCTTGATGATGAATTATGGAGTGTGGTCTTAAACATTGATAAAAAACTTTCTTACAAAACTTTTTATTACAAACAATACGGATAATATTCTTTCACACTGAATAAAATCAAAACATTTATCAGATTCTTTTAACAGCTCATAAATCTTGTCATGCTTAACACATATTCTTTCTTCTCTTTTCTAATGATGGATGGGGAAGTATGATTGGAAATGTCCATGAAAAATCCCTGGAACAGTTGTTTCCAGAAACCTTTTCATAATGATGAATCTTTACAGCAAATTATGAGTTACCTAATGTTTGGACTTTAATAAAAATTATGAAGAAATTATGCACAGTATGAACATGACATGCGAGTCAACTTTGTTATCACATGCAAAGTTTGAAAGAGTATCACATGATGTTCAAGTCAACTTTCGTATCACATGCAAAGTTTGAAAGTGTAAAGAAATTTTCATTTATGAGCTGTTCTTAGTGTTTTATGCGGCCAGTTTTTGTTTGAAAATATTTTTTAAAAACGAAGCAAAATGTGTTGTCATTCTTCAATACCTTGCAAGATGGGTGATTGCAGTAAAATCCAAAGGGAAAAAATTAAGAAAAAGAACAAAAAGATTTATAAAAAGCTTAAATATAGTTGAGTGAGCACATCTCCCATGATATTATTTATTCAATTACAAGGGTCTCTTTCATGGAGTAATATCAAAATATTTTACTGTGAAAAACTTAAGTTTCATTGGTCAAGCAAATCTAAATGTGCTATTGTTCAATAATTAATCATAGCGTGTGTAATGGTCAGAAACATTAAAGTTTCTAATGTATGTTCTTGTGAGTACTGTTTTTTAAATCAAGTGTTTTGTTTCTAGCTATCCAAAATCTCCAATTTGGATTTAAAAATGCCAATATTTCCTTGAAATACCAAACCCCTTTCCTAATAAAGTAAACCCTGTAAAAAGTTTCAGATTATATATTTTAAATGGGTTTTATAAATGTCTGTATTGTTTGTCTTTTACCCTGGATGAGAATATCTATGGAGAAATCATGCAATGATGATTAGTGGGTTGTATCGACTGAATGTGTCTCAATAGGAACATTGCATATCCATAATGCCACTCAATCTTTAGAGATCTTAGGCAGGATATTAATATTGGAATGAGAGTAATATTAAATTAAGTAGCACATAGTTTTTATTGTGTACAAAGCTCATAAATGACTAATTATGTATCATTTAAGCTTTGTGTAATATTATAAATTGTAAACATAAAAATTAATTAGTAAATAATGTAATATCTACAATTTGTTGTGGACAACTATATGTAGATGGCCAACTACTTATTCTTCCAAGTGAAAGGTGGGTTTGTATTAATAATGCACAAACTAACTACATTTAGATTTAATCTAAGATAGGTCAAAAAACATGTTAAACTATAGATATAAAAGGTTAATTTAGAATATGATTTATAATTTAGAAAATATTTTGTATTAAATTTCATAACATAATATTTAATTTGTTATAAATTTGGAGATAACCTTAGAGATAACTTTAGCAACAATCAACAAAAGATATCTAGATAACAAGAAGAATCAAACCTATAACTGAAACTAATTCAGTGGATATGACAACGTGCAATTAGACTTCACAAGTCTTGCTCATTTGTTTTGGTTTCACCAAAATCACCAGGAATTGTTCTCCTTTATCCAAATCATAATTTAAGGGATTGACACTTTGCAAGACCCATAAAAATAAATGATGTTAATGGGGGCATGATTATTCCTTCATTATCATTAGGGCCCTAATGTTTTGAATAATTTGATAACCAATAAGCAATCTATTTTATGCAAGTGTCATAACCCTTACATTTCAATGTATATAAAACAAAACAACTATAAATGTACTAGAATACGTGGTAAATATCTAATTATGCTTTTGGCACATGTATGCTCTGGAAACAATATATACAACTTCAATATCATTCTTACATTGATTTATCCACATCGGTTGTTTTTTAATGCAGTAATGCATCATATATTTACATACTTTTTGAATTCAAAACGGGACCTTATTAGCATGTAAGTTGACAAACAAAAGTAAGGAAACTCCAATGAAAAGGAACATAAACCTAAGGGAGTTTGTAAACAAGGCCCACAAAGGAAGGAATTGCAGGTGTGGAAAGCGGTTTTACATAGTCAAATCAAGTCCAATCAAATTAAATTCAATAATATAGACATAATTATAGAAAATAAGGGGGAATATGGATCATAATAGGTGTGAGAAATTGTTAAATGTTTGGAAAGACCAGAGAATCAGGTATAGAGAGGTGAATACATTGAAAACAATTACTATTGATAAAGTGGTCAATAGAAGATCGAGGAAAACATGTTCATAACTCGACATGAATGAATCCTAAAAAAATCAGACTATCAAAACCCCTTGACCATTTTTGTAAGATTTGGAAGTGCATCAATAGTTTTACACATTAAATTTACACAAAAACAATAATATTCTACATAATTAAAAATGTGGGATAGCTTGCTTTGGACAAGCTTACATATATATAGGAGAGTCCTTCTCCTAAAATATAAAAAGTGGCAATAACCACTCCTATAACAAATCCTAGTTACGTGAGTTGGTTTGAACAACTCAATTGACGTACAAACCATATAATAAACATTATTGTTTATAAAACAATAATGTAACAACCTATTTACGTGGGTTGTTGATTCTAACAAATCACCCACATTTACATTACATTTACCGTACTTACTATTTACCATACAGTAAATTAACCATGAAAACACTAATTTCCTAACAAGATCGTGATCATTTTTATGTCGCATGCAAATGTCATGCCTCTTACAAAAATGGAGATGTGTGCACGAATTTGGATTTGAATTGATGAATGTGTTTTGTGTGTTGAATGTACAAAATCCTATCTTAGATTATGTGGTTCACTTGTAAATCATTTAGAAATCAGTGTTTAGGCACTCGTGGTTAGGGATCTTGATTAGGAGATTCCTTAGAGAAGAAAAAATTTACGATACACAATAGAATATGTAATAAAATGTAGCATAAAAATTTAGATATATATTGATTCAATTGAGAAAAAATACAACCAAAACACACCCACATCAATCTTAGAAAATAGATAGGTCACAACAATAGATCCTTGTATTTTTGGTTGTTAACTCAAGATCTTTACAAATATAGCTCTCTAAAGTCTAAACCTTCTGACTATTGAACTAAATGATATTTGTGGGAATCATCGTTAACACGTGTAGGGGGTTTTTATTTAAATGCAAGGCCAACCTACTCAAATTTATTTTTTTAGGCTACAAACTTATCCATGATAGTAAATGCATCCCAATCCTCTATGTAAGACAAGGCCTAAATCATAACACAACTCGATACAAGTGAGTTGGCTTAACAAACTTGATTATGGGTTAGGTGAATCCTCATAAGTTACTTATTCTATGCATTAAATAAAAATGTTGTAATTGAAAATTTAGTGCTTCTAAAGATCACACACATGAGTTATGATTTAATGCATAAGACACCACACTGGTCTCTCAAGTGGATCCTTATGTGTTTTCTCAAATAAAACTAGATGTATTTTCATTTTCAAGGCTAAATGCACGTCATTGAGAAGAATCTATAATGGTAATATGAGCCTATTAAATTTTCATATGTGATACTCCACATGAAATAAGTGATTCTTTGTGCATAAAATTGTAGTTTCCCAACCATAAGCCAAGATATCAAACCTTGTGTTACTCATTTGAAGCATTGCCCCATCCATTTTAATATTTATGCATAATTCAAAGATGCCTTGATGAATTCTAGCTGTTCATTTCTCGTGCTTGACATTTTCTTCTATCAAACACTTTTCTATTTTTTTTCGATATTACAATACTTGCTCGCGCCAACTTTTGAAAGATGTTATGTGCCCTAAAAGATATTATGAACTTGATGAAATCAATTGGTGATGTCAGAAGGCACAAAAAAATTTGAACTATAAGTTAAACAAATAACTACACACATCAACATACTTGCACATAATAGTACAAATACAAGAACACTAACAATTAGGTGCAGAAGGACAACCCAAAGACATACACACTTACAACCTACATAAATCTACACGAGACAACACAAAAAGAGACATGCAAAATTTATAAACAAAACCTTATGTGCATTTATAAACGTTGCATATATCGCTATTAAAATAATCTTATTTCCTAATCTAATTGTGTTTTTGGTTGATCTAAAATTACAAGTTAATCTAGATGCTCTTGTATCATATACTGCGGTAAAATAGAAAACATAAGTTCATGATCATGATCTTTCTTTGAATTTAATTTACGACATTCCATTTTATGTAGCTTCAAATATACCTATCCATCTTGTATAGAGATATTCATTTTTTTAACCCTTCTATTTGACTAAATATTCTTTATATTTCCTATCACACATAATCTTACATATCCTTGTGCTAATTACTCTTTTCACATTTTTGTGACCCTTGTTTGGTATCTATACTCTCTAATCAACTACTTCAAATTATGAATCTAAATTTGCACTTCCACTTCCTCCTCAAATTTGTGCTTTATAATATAAATAGAAAATATGTGAAATGTCTTTTCTTGTAGGTTTAACTCAATTTCATATGCACATGATTCAAAAATTTAATCACTACTTTGCATGCACCAATATTCTTTAATTTTTAACTTATTACATGCTCCCTTCATCAATCTCTTCTTCCTCAAATGTGTTAAAACCATGTCTCAAATATTATATTCACTTTCCTTTTCTTTGTTTTTACACGTTGCTTATACTACAATGCACTCTTCTATAACTATTGTGCACACTTTCTCATATACATCTAGCATTTTTCTATAAAATATTCATCATCTATACTTTTCCTTTTCTCACTTTTGATGTTGTGTAATTCCGTGACTCCCCTTATAAATAATCTAGAATGGTGTCTTTCATGTTCTCCCGTTAACTAAGTTATTATAAGAAACTCAAAGACTCCCCTTAAAAATTGACATAAAGATTATTTTAGACAAGTATTAAAAATATTAATGTTATTTCTTTATACTCATAAAAATGTAAAATAAAAGATATTATTGAGTGTCGTTTTTATGAGGGGAATAACATGAAACAAAGATGTCATCTCAGAAGATAATTAGAGGACCACATACAAATCTGTAGGATGTTGCAAATCAGAAAGCTGATGCAAAAAATGTAGTAGTTTGGCCACCCAAAGGAGAACGATGGAGAGTATGGAGAAAGAGGAGGATGTAGTTGCAACAACACCCACAACTCGATTGTGTGTGCCAAGAGAAGATTACCTATGTTGAATATTGTATGCTCTTGCCGCCAACGATATACTACATCCACCTGACACCTAATGTTCAATTTTACAACAAAACTAAATTGTTGACAAAAAAATCAGGCTTAAGTACATATTGTTCATGGATGCCTTAATGTACCTATTTTTGAGATGGATTCTAAAAAAATTGCTGCAATAGTTGAATTAGTGAGAACTACAAGTGAAACCTACTTTGGTTTAGAATTGGACCACATATGCTAATCTTTTTAGGATTTTATAATTTCTACATAATTGTACATCCTTTTACTGTGAAGGAAATGTAAGACTATTTGATTGAAGGAGCATATTTTTTTTTCAAGATTAATGGACTAAGAAATTAGGTGTACATAAAATTCTTGTAACATTGAAATAATACACTTAGGTAGCTAACTCCAAGATAAGAGAAAATCACTTAGGTAGCCTTAAAGATCAAAGCTTTAAATGGGTGATGTAACATACCGTTGGCGATAAGAGCATACAATATTTGACATAGGTAATATTCTCTTGGCACACATAATCAAGTTGTGGGTATCGTTGCAACTACACCCTCATCTTTCTCCAAAGCCTCCACCATTCTCCTTTGGGTGGCCACTACAATTTTTTGCACTGGCTTTTTGATTTGCAACATCCCACGGATCTGTATGTGGTCCTTTAGTTGTCTTATGAGATAACATCTTTGCTTCATGTTATTCCCCTCATCACTCATTTTTTTGCACTGGCTTTCTGATTTGCAACATCCCACAGATCTATATGTAGTTCTTTAGTTGTCTTCCGAGATGGCATCTCTGTGTCATGTTATTCCCCTTGTCACTCAACAATATCCTTTATTTTATGTGTTTGCGAGTATAAAGGGAGAACATATATATCTTTAATACTTGTCTAAAACAATATTTATGTTAAGTTCTTAGGACAACAAATCTATATAGGCATTTTATCTTTTGAATATATATATTTTTTGTTCAAATATGAAATTGCAGGGATTAGCTGCACAAAATTCTTAGGCTTAACTGCCAAGGACCAAGGTGTTTCCATTCCACCAAAATCGCCTTGGGCGCAATCCCGACCTCACCCTTTATTACTTGGTATCTCTTGGAAGTGGAACCCTGGAGGATGGCTAGGCAACACCTTTTACACCATCATACACACCCTTAAACCACAACCCATTCGATATCTTTTGAATCTTTGAACAACCCTTGAGATTCAATTTTATAAATACCAATCTATCATTTCTTGAAAAAAAAAATTACATTGGCATCCCATCGAGTGTATGGTACACCTCATGTGCAATTTCTACTTCAATAATGCGGAGAGGTCAATTAATTTTCTAAACTCGCATGAGAAGTCGGACTCTTTGCATGAGGGCAAATGGAATAAAGGCGACCGAATCCGCCGAAGTCGCCACATGCTTGCATAATGGGGTTTTGAACATATTCCATCTTCCAAGCAAGTTTTTTAAAAGTAATAAAATTCTTAGAAGTCCCGCATTCCCAATAAAGCCCGACATCACTACCCTGAACATACGCGCAATGGAAGGAAGATATAACTAGTATGCCAATTATTTGTTTGGTGCGAGTCATTAGCACCCTTTTTTAGATCAGATTACGAGAGAGTTTTTCATTTCCTTAAAATAAAAGCTCATCAAATGTGTATGATATTTTCATAACAATACAACAATGTTGGGCAACAAGCCTGCTCTATAGTTTACGAGAATTACAACTACAAAAAAATACAATCAATAAATCACTGTACTAATGCTTTAATTATGTAGGTACATCTACGAATGTGTTGTTATGAGGGAGAGCATTATTAGGACATTTTATCCTCTCATCATAGATTGAGAAAGTATCCCAACTTCACTACTTGAAATGATTAGTAGTCCCACTCTTCAACAAAGGACCAATACATCGATCCATTTTCTAACAAATAAAACTTGAGAAGTGTGTATAAAAAGTAAACTCCCCTCAGTACACCAACATAATTAGGTTTCCTACCAATATCTATTGAATTCATCAAGCATGCATGCAAACATAGAGAATGCCATGGAAGGATAGTAAGTACAACATAAATCACTTTGGAAAAAGCAATTAATATCTCACTATGGCATTAATATTGGTAGCACACATATGAAAACCAGGTCCACCCAATTACACAACTATCTCTGTAACATACATCATACACATGCACCAAGGCTGTAAATAGGAGGATTCTTTCCTGGATGTTGAATTACCCTCCACAACCTCGTCTTTATACTTCTAGTCTTTATAAAATACAACACATACCCTTGGTACTCAGGGATGCATATATGCATGATTGTAAGTATTGATAGGTTCTAACCAAGTGCAAGGTTCTAATTGAGTACAAGTCAAAATACCATAAAGAAAATCCAAATAATATCCCATAATGCATAAGCAACAAAGAGCCTATTACAATTATTCACATACCTTAAAAAGAGATTAATAGGTTCAATTTGTAGGAACACAAATATTGATGACAACTTTACATCATGGTAAAGTTGCACTTCACTTATCAACATCATCAAACAATGATACAAAGTGGACAATTAATAAAGTGCAATGCCACCAAATAATCCACTAATTATAGTTCACCCAAAAAAATTGAAAGTTAACAATATTCAACAAGTTTGAAGGTTACTATAGACGAACGCATTCCCAATGATCATTTTGAATTAAACAAGGTTCAAATAAACAACTTAAGTTGATAAAGAATTCAAAATAACATCTTGGGTGTCAAGAAAATCCAGGTCTGAGATGATCAAGTAAATAATAATGTCTTGGAACCAATAACCATCCCACATTGAAAATGAGATAAAAAATCAACAAATATAGGGATAAGTCAATTATAGAACCCTACTCATATCTATGTGTAGACACCTAATTTTTTAAATTTATCATGAGATAATGTCAGTATTGGCTTAATCCCATAAATCATGACTCGTGCACTTATTACAAGATTAATTCTATATCCTAGCCCGCACTTAGTCCTATTGTAAGACTTACTCTCCTCATCACACTGCTCAGTCACATACATAAATTCTCACATCCTTCACAAGAAGTCTATTTCTCCTAATTTTCATGCACATAACTTCACAAAACTATATCTTCCTCGTAGAAAAAATCGTCTTATAAGACCAAACCATCCAATAGTTTGGTCCTGGGTTGCACGATCCTATCTACGACCACCCAACAACCAATTTCTCAATTTCTAGGTATCTTTTATAGGTTCGTACTTTCATCATGGGTCAATCTTAAAGATAAATTATATCTACAAAACTCTATATAAGCAATCCTAATGCACTCATTTAATCACATGACAATATTGGAACTCCCCTTACACAAATCATCAAAAAACACCCAAAGCTCTCCTAAATTTCCTTAAAGTAGTATCAAACATTAAGATCATCCCCCACACATGTATAAATCACTCAAAAACATGTTCAAGAGTAAAACCTCCCAAGTCAAAAGCTTCAAATCAAAGTCAACCACAAACAAGTTAAGTCATTACAAAACATTAATAAGTAATCAGGTTAACAAAAATAGTTACATCCATGCAATATTATGTCACATCCCTAGGTGGATAAATATTTGCAATATGGGTCCTCTTTGAATCACTACCAACATAGGCAGTGTATAAATTATAGTTCACTGAGATTTTTACGAAGACGGTACCCTAGGTTTGGGTTTTGTGTTAAGGAACTCGATTTTACGTGGTTTCACACGTTGCAAAGGCTTAATATTTTAAACCAAGGAACATACTAGTCATTCATAGAGGTATTCAAAGTTAGAAATCATGATTTACAACCCATCTAACAAGTTGAAAATACTAAATAGTTTGGTCCAAGACAAACAGTTTTGTCCATGTGTACAATGTAGGTCCAAAATTAGAGATGAATCATATACATGATATTCTTAGCTAGTTTATCCCTTTGTCACACTTAGATCATCATATGAATCAACTAAGAGGTTATTATAAACCTAATTACTATCTTACCCACTCAGTTAAGTGTTTATGAATGCAAACTCCAATTTCTAAATATGTATATTAAAATGTCTAATATCTAGTTACTCAATTGTTCTTGTAAGATCTCCTGAATTAGTAATATTTAATAATTATTAATTTTAGAGGTTAGATCATTTGATAAAAAAATTTATTGATCAAATCCTTAACTTGGTTTGGCTTGGGTTTCCTACCCCAACTAGGCCTTTTGTTGTAACTAATACCTACCCTCCTCTCAAGCCATCTCTTACCTATGTTGAAGCCACTTGGTCAAAGCATATATTGTGTTCCACTAGGTGGCTGAAATAATTTAGAAATTACTTATAAATCTTTAAAAATACTTTTAAATTTTTAGATTTTTAGGTAAATTATAGAAGTTCTATATCTTTATTTTTTAATATCTTAAAAATAATTGTTTAGTCATTTTATACGTGTTTGGTCAAATTTTGTTTGTGAGGAACATTGTTTTAGTGGAAAATGGAATGGAAACCATGGGACATAATTATATGATTTGACCCCACTACAACTAGTATTTAAGATACACATGAGGTATGTTTTGATGATCATAATAATGCTTACAATTATGAGAATGATTATAGTGACATATAAAGTGATAGTGAAAATGATGTTTCAATCAAAGTAAATGTCAAATCATATGATGCCATTTACTTTACTTATATTGAAATGAAAATTAATAATATACATTATAGATTTTGCCTTCTCATAGTATTATAGGGAATGCTATAGTTGAGTATGCTCCCTTTCTCCAATTTAAATGGAAAATGATATAATTGAATGTACTCTTTCTCCTTATCCTATTGAAATGAAAAATGATACAATTGAGTGTATTCTCTCTCTCTCTCTCTCTCTCTCTCTCTCCTATTCATATTGAATCCTAGAATGATTCATATGATTGTGATGCTAATATTTCTTCTGTACATGATAATATGAGAAATGATTGTAATGCATTTCTCTCTCCTATTGGAATAAAACATGTTTAAAATGACTAATCTACTCTTACTGCTATTGGAAATGATCCACATAATACTAGGTGCATAGTTCATGGCGCTACCCACTTACCTCCCTCTATTGATCCTATTTATGGTTCCTCATCTCCTACTCCTTCTTACCCTATACAAAATATTTTTCCCATGGGCACTGTACGCACCCAAAATTGCACGTGTTACATTGTTGAAAAAATAGTTACAAAAGGACCCCAATGATGATTCATATCCTTTCAGAAGGTGTTCAAGTTTCTAAACCCATTCACAGTATATATTTGTAGCCTAGACATCCCTACTCAGCCTCTGCACACTTTCTTCTAGATTCCCGCTTCTTTTTATACATGTTTTGACCTTAAGTGTCGAAACTGCCACCCTAGTCAGGGCGACGGTTATGTGTTTGTCACCCTTCGTAGGGCAGCAGTTCTGCACGATTTTTCTAGAAACCTTCATGCAAAAATTAGACACACGTGATTTTAGTTAACTTCCCTTCCAAGGTGTGTTTGTGAACCAAATTAGCTAAATTTAGGCTTGATTACATGGTCTTCTCTCCCTCTTCTATTTTTAAATAGACTTAATTAGTTGGAACTGCCTCTTCAACCAGTGAGTTGGCACCCCAAGGCTGCCTTGTGTGTGAGTTTACAACCCAACCAATTTGTTAAATAACTATTTCTTTTTCTCAAGCAACACATGGAGAATTTTGAGTATTCTTGTTATTGCAAAGTTGTTACCTTTCTTGCTGGAAATTGCCAAAGCCAATCTTAGTTCAATTGTGTTTGCACTCTTCCACCTGCATTGTTTCCTAGTCTGCCAATTCAAGATGTTGTTTCTCTTGCGGTTTCTTCTCTTGTTGTAGCTGCATTCCAAACCGTTGGAATCACGTGGACACAGAAATCAAAAGGATAAAATGAGGGGATGAATGTTCAAACAACTAGATTTTCCATTGTTCTTGCATATCCAGGTTGGAGATGTTGTTTGTTGGCTTCATTGATTTAAATTGCCAATTCTGAAGTTATCAATTCAAATTCATATCAAATACAATAGAGAAATTGTTTTGTTATTTTAATTATCAAGCAATTACATTGATTAGGTTATATCAAAAAGTTTGCTCTTCAATATTATCAGGGAAGTTGTAGGGAGTAATAAATTCTTTGAAGCTGTGATTTATTCTCTACCTCTGAGGCAGGATTGAAGGTTTTGTTAGAAATAATTCAAACAATTAATTGTTTTAGGTTTAGATTAACACAATTGCTCAAGCATTTAGCTACATCTA
This sequence comes from Taxus chinensis, assembly GCA_019776745.2. Taxonomy (NCBI): domain Eukaryota; kingdom Viridiplantae; phylum Streptophyta; class Pinopsida; order Cupressales; family Taxaceae; genus Taxus; species Taxus chinensis. Next base: position 477,824,577 of record CM034155.1, read on the forward strand.
GTTAATTGCTTGAATTAGATTCATTTATAAGAATATAATTTTTTTTCTTAAATATCAGAAAACAATAAAAAAATATTTGCTTTACTAGATTAGTTGTTTTATTGCTTTTGTTAATTCATATATTGAAATAATAAAAAACATAGTGTAGATTTACTTTGATTAGTTAATTTGTTTACTTAGATCAATTCAATCATATCATGCATGATAATTACAGGACCTAGAGAACCCAGAGACTTTGTATTTGAGCCAATAGTACCTTAGCCAAACCTAGTGGTTCCATTAGCAGATATCGATCAAGGCCTTAGGTTCAACGTTTTCAAAACAACTAGGGACATATAAATAATCAATCAACAAAAAGACATATTAAACATTGAATATGATAAAGTTTTTGAGTTTTGGTCAAATTAGCCCAATTATAGATTGCCTTGAGCATTTACATTACCATTAAGGGTCCGCAACAAGAGATAAATTTTAGCTGTGATCCACTGGTCCCACAACCAAACATACCAGAACTACGTGCAGACATAGATACAAGACTCCGTATCCTTGTCATCAAAACCCTGACCTGATACAACAAGAGAGTAGAACATCTCAACGTGTTAAATATTGTAGCCGATTATGCTTACGATACTAGACCACCCATGAGCGTAGATTTCCTAACTACCCTTGGGCTTAGGCTTTTGATCACTCATATGACCATACATGGACCACAACCACCACGCGTTTATGGTTGTGATCCTTGGGTCTTGCAACCCAACGGACCCGAAGACCAATTGGACATTGACATTGGATTACATGCACTTTTTTTTAGATCATCCCCACTACTACCAGATATTATCGCACAATTTTTCGTGTTGAACATAGCAGCCGATCAGGCTAAGGTTTTCTGGACTAGATCAAAGAACCTCCCATAGACCTTGCGGTTCCATCACACCTCTTGCAATCACTTCCATGACCTTGTCTGGAAGTCCATATGAGGCACCTAGAGGTTACTTTCCATGAGTTCCACAATCGATATACATGATATCCCCAGAGCTCAATATTGACAGGAGCCTTCGTGTTGCCATCCTTTCCAATTTCTCCATCCGATCTGCCCAGGTTAGAGAGGATTTCATTGCGCTTGATGAGAAGATCCCACTATTGCTAGTTAGACACATTGCATTGCATTGATAACCTATCCGCACACATTCATCCAATTCCACGTTCTGATACGATTTAGCCACCTATTATTTCCACATCGATTGCCTCGACATGACCTCAAGGAGTCGAGTGCAGGTGAAGGTTGTGTGTCAATTTTCATCTATACAGGCACCATCAATGGAATGGTGAATACCCCTTTTGAATCTCTTCATAATTTTTCTATACCTTCCCAAGAAGTTATATCCTTAATGTATGTCGTAGTTACTTTACAACACAAATTACGTACCTCATCTTTAAAAAGTAAGAAGTATACTACATGGATCATTTCCAATGCTATATATGGGTATATCATTTTTCCTAAAATTATTTATTCCTCTACTTAGAGACATCATTATGGATAAGTTTCAATTATTTAATGGGAGTAATGATTCTTACCTATATCTCAAGTGATATAGACTTTCCTTAACACTATATGATAATGATAGGCTATTATTTAAAGCATTTCCTAAGACTATAAAGTTTAACATTATATTGGTTTCATCACCTCCCTAATAGATCCTTAAGTACATAACTAGATCTTGAGGATACATTCCCCATTTGATTTGATTACAAATGTAGACACCTAAAATTCACTTACGCAATTTTACTACTTAAATTGTACTAACGACCTTATCATCTTTTGCTCTGGTCAATTGATGACACTTCATCAATTAACTATTCTTTGATACCCATTCATGACATTCTTTTGGTCACAATTCCTCTATAATCAACTAATTTGGCTAATATACCCTCTTATTAGCTAAATATCCCCCTTTTAACCATTCAGAATCTCCCCATTTCCCTCTGGACCGCTTCTACAAGATTTCTAGGCTATTAATCAATTTCATATGATTAATTAAACTCCTCCCAAACTCTCATAGGTTACTAATTACTTTCTCATCAAGTTTAACTAGCCTAAACAAATCTTACCTCTTCTAAGACATGTTTATTCACTTCTAATCATAAAGTGCTTTTTGGGCTTACCTTTTTTCCCACATGCGGTAGAATCCCAAATCTTCCCAAGTGAAAGCCTATAAATACAAGGCTAGAATCTCCCTTACAAATTTACACCTTAATTATCATATCCAACATCTTACACACTTTAAGAGTTTGGAAAACATCTCATTTGCATTAGCTAAAGCTAGAAGCACTCGATCTTGCGCAATTTCTCATTGTAATAGCTCCTCCATCTTGCATCCATTCCTCCAAGCTTGGTTAGTAAGAAAATACATGAAAATGGAATTGTAGCCATTTCATTGATATTTCTTCACCACTTGGAGAAAACAAAAAAACAACTAATTTCTTAGGATCTAACTAGTTTCATTTATATTAAGAAATCTAGAGAAGTAGAGGTAGCATAGTAATGTTTAGTTTGATTCATGCATTGTTGAAGAAGTTTATCTTGTTAAGATCTCATCTTGATGTTTATGATAGGTTTAGTTATATTGTGGAACTACTAGGTGTTAGTTTCATTCTATTTATCGTAGCTAATATTTCATGCATACATTTGGCATGCCTGGTGGGACCTTACCCCATGGTCCATAGAAGTTGATTTCAAGCTTTGTGATTTACATGCATTTTAAAAATTACATAGATTTGTCTCAAGCATTTTGCTAACCTTATGTGTGTTAAATATTCCTTTTGCATGCAAAGTTGATGGTTTTTTGTTAGAATTTGGTTTAAAGAGTAAAGTTTTGACTTGTTTGCAATTTCAGAAATTATTTTTTTGTTTTTTTCTGCATTATTACAGGCATACACGCAGGTGTTAGAAATGGACACGGATACGTTCAAACTCATGCGTACTTATAGAATAGGGCACACATATGTTACTGAGGGTACGCATACGCTTCCTGGCCCATGCATATGCTTCCCTATATTTTTAGACTTCTGTGGAAAAAATTACTAGACGTGTGCATACGCTTTCAAGGGCGCACATACGCTTAAAAGAAAATTCATACATCTCTCGGGACGTGTACACACTTACCTCCCCTATGTTCTATCTTACCTTTTTGACATATGTGTGCATACGCCAAGAAGGGCATGCAAGTGCTTCATCAGCCCACACATACGTTAAAAACTGACTATGTTTTTAGACATGGGCGCGCATAAGTTGCTAGGGGCACGCATACGTCCTAAAGGGCATGTAGGCGTTGCAGTATAAAATTAAACATTGTGTTAAAGTAGCAAAAGTTTGTTTCCCTTAATTTTATAACACTTTTTAGGGTCTTATTAAGTTACATAAGTGGTTTTCATTGTTGCACATTCATTTATATAGCTAGGATCACCTATGCTCTTCCCTCGCACCTTTTAGGTAATCTTGGGAATCATAAATGATCCAACACCTCTTTCACACTTTTAAAAACACTTCATTAAAGCTTTCTATGGGAATGAACTTCAAAGTTGCGTAAAAAGAATGATGTATGGATTTGTAGGTTTTCTTCATTATTTACTAACTAGTGGGATTTATCGTTGCGTGTGCTCTTCCTTTGCATCTTAGGATGATCTTGGGAATAAAAAACAATGTTATATCCTATTTCTATGATACCTTGATCATTTGAAAACTATTAATATTTTCATAAAGGACCATATCACTTGCAAAATAATCAGGATCTAAACAAAAGCTAACACATTTTTTTATAGGTTGTTAATGGTGTGCGAAACCTCATTAAATCAAAAGATAAAAAAATACACCACATTAAAAACACTTGATATGCAGGTTCAGATAAGGGTAAACCCATCCGATTTGAACCAGGAAAAGTACCCTTTGGCATAAGCCTTAAGATAAGGAGAGGGATGCTCCTAGGAACCCCAAAGTAGTCCACACAAGAGGGAACCTTGTGGATGAAATGGGAAGCACTCCGCTTACCTACTTGATTAGTTGACACTTGTGAGTTTAGAGTCAAAATTATCTCCATTGTGACCCCAATGAAAATACAACTAAATTCATTTATTTCTCATTTTATCGAAGGGGGTAAAGTAAATCTGGTACTCCAAGATTTAGTCAGTGTGACTTCCTTGGCAAATTGCGCTCACAGAGGTAATTTGCGACACCTAGTTGAGAGAACCAAATAGGAAGCCATTTTTTCTTGGAGTCAACTTTATCATATCAAGCCATCGTGTTTCATAGAGCTCTCATAAATTAAAAACTTGTCTAGAGTCAAAACCTTTTTATTTGAACAAGGAGAGAGTCCACTTTAGTTGAAACTACATGTTATTCATCATGAAACTTACAATGTGTTACTTTGTCTTAGTTTTTTTATTTGTCTTAAGACAAGGTGAAACTTTGTTGAAGTTACGAATAGACTGTTTCATCCCCACTTGGGTTTACTCCTTTCTATTCTTGTTTTCCATTTTAGGGAGAAAGGAAATAACATGTGCGTATACCACTAAAAAAAATCGTGTCCACCACTTTTGTAGTCTACTTGCACATGACTAGGTTATAATGCCGGAATATAAGTGTTGAAAGTGTGAATGGTATGTCTTCATGTTCTAGTAGGCCCTTTGTCTCACACCCATATTGAGACTTATCATCATCGTAGTTAGGTTGTCTCATTATTTAATTCCTTTGAGTTTGTTATGTTGCTCATGTCATATCCATAAAAATTTGATACTTACGTCTTATTTCCTTTGAGAAACTTGGTTTAATTCTCTAACTTGTATTGTTATGATGCTCACATAAATAGTAAACTTCTTGATATACTTGAATTAGTTTTTGATCCCAACATTGCCTTAATTTTTAGAGAACATCATCACTTTGTTAAAATTTTAGTGACATCATTTTTTGATACTAAAAATATTGCCTTTGTCTACAAGGCTTGGTTTATGTGTCCAAATAGTGTTGTTACGTTGCTTGCATCTATGATCACCTTTTTCACAACTTAGACTTTGTTTGTTTCTAGAAACTAATTTTAATATACCTTGCCGGGAGATCACATCAACAACCTCTTGGTACTTAAGCCTTGTTTATATCAAACTTAACCTAAGTGCTGATATCGTGTTCTAACTATTTGTGCATATCCTACCTTTTGATAGTGTATTTTGCATAAGGTGTAGGTTTCTTTAGGTTGGATTGGTTTACCAAAATTGCATGATTATGTCTTGTGTTTATCGTATTGATATACTTTTCTAGGGTAATTCTTGTTAGGTCCTTGGATTCGTTATTCTTTGTCACTCGACATACTTTGACCAAGTTATCAAGCATTCTTTAGAAAACATTGTGATAGTCACGTTATAGGTTGTCACCTAGGTTTGTCGTGTCAGTATGACATCTAAGAGACTCGTGTAATTTCACAAATAGGGACAAAATCCTATATATTTTATTAATGTGAAATTAATCAACCATTACAATGGAGTGGTGCAATATTTATACATATTGGACAACAATATACAAACAAATAAATGGGTTGCACAGGTACAACCAAAATCACAACAACTTCCAAAATACATCCGGGAAGCAACAATAATTAAATACAAACAAATAATAATCGTTACAACTATGTAACAATATAACCTATTCAATATTATGACAAATATTGTTATAAAGTTTTATAACCATATATGAACTAATTACCTTATTAAATAATTAAATATTTAAGGTAATATAATGCATAAATTAACCTAACATTCACCCCCTTAATTTTTCATTGCCTCAAGGGATGAGGAGAGGAACTCTCTAAACAACTCGAACTTCTCACGTGTAAGTGACTTCATGAAAATATCTACTTTTTGTTCAGCTGTTGGACAAAATTGAAGTTGTATATTGTGCTTCAACACATGTTCACGTATGAAATGAACCTGTACTTCAATATGTTTTGTTCTTTCATGAAACACTGGATTGCGAAAAAGTTTGAGAACACCTTCATTGTCAACATACATGGTGGTCAGTTTTTCTTGTGGTATTCCAAGTCCTTCTAGTATGCAACATAGCCAAATTGCTTCATAGACAACTTCTCCTACAGAATGATACTCAGATTCTGTTGAAGAACGAGAAACAAAGTGTTGTTTCTTGCTTCCCCATGATATTGGTCTAGATCCCATAAAGAATACAAATCTAGAAGTGGATTTTCTATCATCAATGTTACCAACATGATCTGAATCCAAATATCTAGTCAAGAAGAAGTTGTCATTCTTCTTGTATTCTAGACCAAGATCCATTGATCCTTTGAGATATCTTAAGATGCGCTTTACTACTTTCCAATGAAAAACTTTGGGTTCCTGCATGAACCTGGATAGATAACTCATTGCAAAGCTAATATCTGGTCTAGTGTAGGTCAGGTAAATGAGACTCCCGATCAGCTGCTGATAGAGAGTGAAACTTACCTCAGGAGATGGATCTGAACGAGATAACTATAATCTGTTCTCCATAGGTGTAGCAATTAGTGTGCAATCCATCATCCTAAATTTCTCAAGCGTTATCTTGGTATATTTCATCCGAGAAACAAAAATGTGATTCTCTTTCTACCATACTTCCAATCCAAGACAATAATGCATCAGCCTGAGATCGATCATATCGAACGATTGATTAATATCTTTCTTCATTGCATCAATCATCCTCACTGAATTACCAGTGATGACTAGATCATCAAAATAGATAACGATAATCAAAAGTTCCCCTCCTTGCTTTTTGAGCTAAAGATTGGGATCGTATGGATTTCTAACAAATCCATGTAGTACGAGATGCTCATCAATCTTGATGTACCATGCTCGGGGTTCCTGTTTAACATACTGTTTCTTCTTGACCAGGTACAAAATACCTTTACTTCTTGACCAGGTACAACATATCCCTTAGGTTGAGTCATATAGAATTCTTCTTGTAAATCTCCATTCAGGAAGGCACTTTTTATGTCCATCTGATGGAATTTCCATCCAAACTATGCAGCTAGAGAAAAGATCATCCTGATCATTTTGATCTTAGCTGTGGATAAAATGTCTCCTCATAGTCAATGCCTTCTTTTTGTGCATACCCCTTTGCTACAAGTCTTGCTTTGTACTTGTCCATTATCCCATATGCTTTGTACTTTGTTTTGAATATCCATCTGCATCCAATGGGTTTCTTCCCTGGTGGAAGATCGACAAGCTGCAAAGTGTTATTTTTCATCACTGACTGATATTAAGAGTCCATGGCATCTTTCCAAGATTTTGACTATAGGGATTCCTGGAATGTAGAGGGCTCATCATATTTGATAAATCTACTCATCAAAGCAAAGTTAACTTCTTCTCTTGCTTTACTGCGACTTCGTGGTCTAGGGGTGGATGTATCCAATGGAGCATCCATTATTTCATCTCGTAATGTGCTAGTAAACCACTTGGGCATACGATGAACTATTCCCGTGGGTCGTGGTTCTATATGATCAACACGATCATCCCCATCCTCACTTTCATCATCTGAGGGAACATCAGCTTCAATTTTTACAATTGGTGAAAAATCTGCATCTTGTGAGTCTGGAGGAGGAGTCCCTGCTTCCTTCTTCTCAAAAAACTCAACATCTCTGCTGGTGTAGACTTTTTTGGTCTTAGGATCCATCAATCTATACCCAAGATTCTCTTCACTGTACCCAATGAAGATGAGTTTATGTGACTTCATGTCCAATTTCTTTCTGTTCTGTTTGGGTATGTGCATGCTTTCTTTGCACCCAAATACTCTAAGGTGTGCAATAGATGGTTTCTTCTTTGACCATGCTTCTTGTGGTGTTACTCCTTCAAGAGCAACCATGGGCACTTTGTTCAAAAAATACACTACTTTCGTTGCTGCTTATGCTCAGAATGTCTTTGCAAGTCCATAATCATTGATCATGTATCACACCATTTCCATGATAGTACGATTTATTCTCTCAATAACACCATTATGTTGTGGTGTGTGTGGAGGAGGCATTTGTCAACAAATCCCGTGAGTTTGTAGGTAGTCTTTGAACTCATTACTGGTGAATTCCCCCTCGATCTGAGTGGAGAGTTTTGATGTGACGACTAGTTTTGTTCTTGACTGCTACTTTGAACATTTTGAAAGTTTCAAAAGCTTCACTTTTCTTGTGAAGACAAAAAATCCACATTTTCCTTGAATAGTTGTCAACACAAAGCATGAAGTATTGGAACACAGAAAGACTTGGTTGCATCGAACCACAAATATCAGTATGAACTAGGTCAATTTTTCCATGAGATTGAAATGTACTCTTTTGGAATGGAGCTCTGTGTTGTTTTTACTGCTAGGTAGTGAGGACACTTATTTGTATCCTTCTAAAGAGATGGCAGCCCATGCACCATATTGCATCGGAGAAGTGTCTCGAGATACTTGAAACTTACATGACCAAGTATCCGATGCCACAATTGCGCTGAGGTAGAGTTCTTAGCCACAAGTGCCCGATCGTCTCTGTGAACAAAATCAAGCTAGAACATGTGTCCCACATTGGAGGCTTTCACAACTATTTTTTGAGCCTCGTGATTTATCTCAAATTAAACATGTTTTCTTTCTGGAATGACTATCAAATTCAATTTTTAGGTTGTGATCAAGGATTTGACTGATTGAAAGAAAATTATTTGTCAACCTAGGGACATATAAGACATCTGATAGTCTGCAGTTGCGTGAACTAAGGGGTAGAGAAATGTTCCCAATACCATGAACTGTATATGAGGAATCATCTCCCAACGAAATGTGATTGTTTGATGGCGTGTCCCTCATTGAGATAAACCAGTCTCTGTGGCCGGTCATGTGCCGAGTGGCTCCCGAATCAACATACCAGACATCACTAGATGACGTGGATGGTTCACTTGATCGAGTAGTGTACAAGAAGTCTTCATTATCTGAATGTTCTTCTTGCTCAACAATATTTCCTTATTGATGGGGTCTTCTTTTCTAGTTCCCCTTTATCTTCCCTTGATTTTAGTTAGAATGTCCCTTATGAGATTGTTGTGGAGGTCCAGAGTTGCTTGATGAACCTTTCTTGTAAGTATTATACCAACAATCTTGTAAGTCATGTCCTCTTTTACAAATTGGACATTGCTTCTTCTGTTGTCTGTCCTCGTGATACTGATTCTGATGTTGGGAATTTTGATAGGAATTAGATTTTCCTTTCCATTTTTGATGTGAAGAAAGTTCCTGCTCCTCTTCATCATCCTTATTATGCATGGCTCCCTCTTGTTACAACAGGTTTACCAGCTTGTCAAAACTAACTATCATATCTAACAAGTTTATCTTGGTGTGTGGGATCCTATATATCCTCCACACACATATGGAGGGTCATCTCACATGGGTTAGGTTTAGGGTTTCTTGTGTGTCATGCACTAGGGTTACTCAACACCCTATATGTATCCCTTCATTTGAAATTTATGAGTATGCCAAGACACTCCACTGTCTTTTCTCTATGTGCAAGCTTTGTTCTGTTATGAAAGCTCTTCCATTAATTGATTGATTCCTCCTTGTGATTATGCTGGAGCTATTACGTTTCCTTCAGAGTGTAACTTTATCATGGTGCACAGTTTTTGATATGATTCTCACCAACTCTTTCATGGTATCAGAGCTGCATGACTTTACATCACACCAAAAGCTTGAACTGATGGTGGAGAGGGATCTCATTGTGTTAAAAATTTTCTACGCCAACACCCTCCCACACGATGGAGCCGAATATATACCCAATCAGGCCCAACAACATTAGGAGGCAGTGACACCGAGAATTTCCTGATAGGTCACCCATCCCAGCACTACTCTGGGGCTAGCGCACTTAACTACCTGGCTTTAATACTAAATGATTTGTCATCACACCAAAAGCTCCAACTTATGGTGAAGATGGATCTCATCGTGTTAATCAGCTGCTACGACAACAAACCCAAACTCGTGATAGACCACTCATATACTTATTTTTTCCATTCAAATTTTTCTTTCCCTAACCCCAAACCTTAATTGCACTAGGGTTCATATTTCCATATATTTTCTATCATACATTTAATATGCATAGTTCTTCCTAGGGTTTCATCCTTGGTCCTATCCTCTGGATAACTTTTCAGGGATCTTATTTTGTAAATTACCTTTTATTTCATATCATGGCCCCTAAACTTCCTCAAGTCTTCTTGTATCAATTACTTCAAAATTACCCATTTTGTAAATATGCTATCACAAAATTCCTACACATAATATACTTCCCTCACAATACACCACCTTCACAAGTAAGTGAAATTTTCAATCATATCTTTGATCCCCTATTAGTCTTGATAACACAACCAATCAATCCATCTTCGAGTCAATTCAAGACTTACACCTTATTTTTCAAGATAAATTTAAAGCTATGGAAACCACGAGTACATCCCTCACAACTTAAATCTAACATCTCAAGGATGCTTCAAAATTCCCATGCTAGTTCTTCTTCTACACCTCATCCTTATCCAATGTCTACTACATGTGCTCATACAAGCAAGGTCAAGGCTTAACACAAAAAACACCTCTCAAGTTTGATGGAAATGCTAGGAAACACAATATCCTCTCTGATCTCCTCAATCACTAGTTAATCACCTTTCCACATACTCATTACTACCCTCCTTATCCGATTACAAAATACAAAGGTCACCCATTTTATAATTATCATATAATTAATGGACATTGTGACCATGATTTCTATGCTTTATAATGAAGAATCAAGAAACTTGAGCATTAATGCTTTATTTCATTTGCTACAAAACATTATTTTATATGCTCATCTCCATATACCAAACCCCAACAGGTTCCAAAATATGATCCTTCTATGTCTAGAAAGCATCATGCAATAGTCAATCCTATTCCTTCTCCAATAATACAAGAAGAACCACAAGCCCTATTTAATGCAAAACCATCAAAGGAAGAACAACCAATTCCCTCGCCACAAGTTGAGCTCCCTCACTAACCTCCTATAATTAAACTTATACTTCCTTCTTTTGATCCATAAAATGTCTATGTCAATGACTAGGACTTGGACAAAGCTCATGATATCGATAAACCACATGATATGTCAAATGAGCATTCATACACATTAGATTTCAATCCTAGCAATGTTGTTGGCTCCAATTCTGATGTTGGTCATACCCTTGATTCTACCTATCATTGTGATCACCATAAATTTTCTCATGACACATTTCAACATCCGCCACCATGACATGATCTCTCTCACATCATCAGATAAATATACATAGCTTGCACACTTGGGGGGAATCAAAATTTCCCCCATAGTCACATGTTCTAGTTATCCGTTTCCTATCCATACTACTCACATACACACCTATACCTTATTTTTTATTTTCACGTCAAGTCAATATTTCTAGCAACACTTTCTCTTATCTAGACTATAAGCACACCTTGCTACAACTATATATAATTATGGCTTCGCTTTCCGCTCCTATGCCACTCCATAAATATTTTTCTCCTAATTCTTACTTATGGACCCTTCTTTCATGATACACATACTACTTTATACATAGTACACATCATTTTGTTCACCATACATAATTTGGATATTCTTGCTCATAATGCTCAAATCTATTTACCAACAACTCTTGATATACACACTTGGGGGGAATCATAATCCCCCCTTGTCACTTGCTTCCTATACCATTATTTATTTCTATCTATACAACACGATGTTGTTACTACACACTCTACCTCACTACTCCATGATGCACTCTTATTATACAATTTATACATGACTGATGAGGGATTAATTCCTAAATGAACCTCACATCACACACATCATTCGGGGAAACGAGGTGCCTCTCATCTAAACATTTTCATATTACAACATAACATCACTTTCACATAGTATCTACACATATTGATCATACTTACTCTTGTTAGCTTACCCTATCTACATGTTGCACTCTATTTCCTATGATAGTGATGCAAAAGAATCATTGCGAATAGGAAATTTTTGGATTGTATTAGTTTCTAGGTGTGTCAAGAGTCCATGTGGAGGACCATGTGTTGTAAATGATTCAATTAGACTCTTCTTTCTTGTAATAAGGGGGTTCCCTGCAAAACCTCATATTTGAATTTTCAAATTGTTATTTCGTAGTTCTTAAATGTAGGTGTTAGTAATAGGGTAATAAATGAGTCATGAGACTTGTTCACACCTCATACATGCTATCATGGACTAAACTAAGGATTTAAATCACTTGGTTAGGCTAATCCTAGGTGAGTTAGTGGTATAAACCCTAACTAACTTCTCAATCATCCATTATTATGCAAATGTATTTGAATGGTTAAATATGAGAGTGAGGATTAGGGAGTGAAGTGTAATCTTGTAATAATCCCTAGGGGCTTAAATAACCATGAATTCTTAGAAAAATAATAATAGAAGATATTTAATGCTCATAAAACTAATAATTAAAGGAACCATGAATGCTGTGATGAGGTGTGGAAAATGGAAGAGCTTCAAGGCTTGCAAAGAAAAGGAATGAAACTGTGACTGTACAATATGAAGGTAATAAAGTTGTTCAAATCCTATAAAGATCTTAAGAAAGGTTATATTGATGATTGAGAATATTTTTTCAGAGTTGTAAGGAGTTATAAAACCCTAGGTCTCATGCAATCTATTCTTGTTGATAAAAAATTGACTGTACTCTGTTTGAAAGTTTCAAGAATCATGGAACAATAACAATTTGGTCTTATGAAGTAATAAAAAGTAATTTTAAGGTGTGAATATGGGATAAAAAGTGTGAATCAGGTGTGGATTAAACGAAAATATCACTTAAAGTTGAGTCTTTCTTAAACCATTGCAAAATTTGGTGAGTGAATGTTAGGAAATATTATTGATAACATTATTAAGTGTGTAAATAATAAAATACAATCTCATATTGAGTTATATTTTATAGTTGTAAATGAGTTGTAATACAACTTACTAGATCTATTCTAGGTGAGATATATTGGGGATGAGTATGAGAAAATAAAGGTTGAGAGATATGAGGAAGATAAGACTTGACTCTTAGTGTATAGGATCAAGTATTTGCATAAGAAGCTCACCAGGAAATGAATAATATATCCCAGATGATTTCTAAATTCAATATTTTAATATTCGGTGTTATATTATGTAAAGCTCATACTTATATTTTATTTCTTATCGAGTGAAAAGATGATTCTTTGAGCAGTGTGTGAGGGGCATATATAGATCCACATTTTCCCCATTTGATGAGCTGCATTTATCAAAATTTTGATGGTTGTGTAACCTGTCCCAAAGATTAGCTATTGTTGGTATCTGATGCTAGGAGCATGTCTGGAAGTTAACACCATTTCCACGTGAAATTTATGACCTGCGTGACATCCTCTAAAATGTGTTCAGAAGTCACGTGACTCAGCTCAATGCATTATGTGCCAGGTCGTGTCATATCTTTGTAAGACGTCTTGCAGAATTTAAATAACAACTGTAGTGGAGTATATTGTTTCATTTCAGACCTGGATCCATGAGTTAGATTCGGTTCTATTAATGCATTCGCACAGTCTTCGAGATATATGTTGATCTAATGAAAAAAGGGAATTACATTGGTCCTTGAGACATAGGAAACATTTACAGAGAAAATTGGTGTTTGGGTCGGCCGCTTCAGATGGTGTATTGCAATGTCATGATAGGTGTGTGTATCAATCCATCTTCTGCATTCAACACGGTTTCATCCTTTTTCAATGGATCTCCCTGAATTCTTATGCATCAGACATCTCTCAATATTTTATGTCAAAGATCGTTCTACGAACACATGATTTACAAGGTATCCAGCTGTTGACACCTATCTGAGGCACTCTGATATCGACATACACTTGGAGGATATTTATGGTAAAGAGCGATAGTTTTTTGGAGATACAAAGATAAAAGTGAATTAGAAGATTAATATATTGCATGGCAATCGGTTATCCTCCATGAGCTGTTCGACTTTACTTTATGTGTCTATCTTTACAATATCCATTCAGTAAAGATAGGGTGTTCCTCTTAGTCATTCGGATTTGAATAATCTATTCACAGCTAAATTTGACTAGTTATATTTGTGTTATTTTCAATATTTGATTAGATTCAAACAAAATTCATATTTTTTTTTTATCATTATATTTTCAAAAGTCATCAGTATAGTCATTATAAAAGTTGAAAAATTGTTAAAAAAAATAAGGACAAATGAATGCATTTTCGATGTAATCTGACACTCAAATTTTAAAGAGAAAATGCAAATGAAAACCATTCTTAGCTTCAGGGGCTTCTGCCTCTCAACCCCGCCCTATATCGTGAAAAGGGACGCATATCATCCTCAACTATACTTTCGGTTGAGTTAGTTGGGACATTAGATGGAGGCTGGAGGCAATGAAGGAAGGAGGTTGATCAACGACCTCTCATCTGGAACCATCGACAACGCCGTGCGATATTGATTTGGTGGCCAAGTATTTTTAGTTGTGTGTTTGCTTTTAGCTGTGTGTTAGATAATAAAAACAGATGATGCATTCATGTTATTGTAATGTGTGACAAATTCCTATATGTAACCTTCTGATGAAAAATATAGCGGGGAAGTAAAAAAACACATGCAGACATGGATCTTGAAATGGTTCGTGGAGATCCAGAAAACCACATGAGGTGAACAATAGAGTGGAGAATTGTTCATGTCTAGGTTGGTGGTAAACCTATTGTAAAACCATAGAAGGTTGAGCATTGCTCCCTTCATTTATATCAAGGTCATGAGCTACAGGCGTGTCACAGGGGTTGGCATTCTGCTGAGATGTGAAAACATTTTTCTACCTTGTTCACATTAGGGAAGTGTATATTAGGAATTAATAATGTTAACAATAGGGGAGTGAACGTTAGGAAATATTATTGATAACATTATTAAGTGTGTAAATAATAAAATACAATCTCATATTGAGTTGTACTTTATAGTTGTATGTGAGTTGTAGTAAAAATTACTAGAGCTATTCTAGGTGAGATATATTGGGAATGAGTATGAGAAAATAAAGGTTGAGAGATATGAGGAAGATAAGACTTGAATCCTAGTTTATAGGATCAAGTATTTGTATAAGAAGCTCACCAGGAAATGAATAAAATGTCCCGATTAAATACAATTTACCAGTTTTATTGTTTATTTTATGTAAATCTCAGACCAAAATAATAGTGAACTGTATCTCTGCCATTAGGATGTCTTTTACATAGTAGTTTATGGTCTAGGAAGGTATCTAAACATTGACAAGGGTAAGAAAGATAACAAGAATAATTCTTAGGTCTATGACCTTTATTGAAAGAAAAATATAGGTTAGTTATAATATGAGTGTGCAAGAACAATTTATTAAACCCGTAAATACCCTATCATATGGAATAGAACCAAAATACATGGTAATAAGCTAAGGAATTAATCAAGATCATTTACCGAGGTAATAAGGCATGTTAAGATGGTAGTTAATGGTTGTGCCAAGTTTCAAACCGAGGAATGGATGATTTTTTCTATAGTTACTCAATTTTGATAAGAATGTGTTGATACCAATGTTGAAGGGTTTGAAAACAAATTTTGTTTTAAAGATAGGAAATCGGAGTTGTAAGTCTTGGTAATGAAGTTGAAGGGGAGAGCAGTAACTTGAAAGTGAGAGAATTGTGAGTAAATGGTATAAATTTTAAGGAAATTCTCAGTCTAAGTCAAAGTATGCTATGCACAGTATTTTACTAGATAGTGTCACAGTTTGTCCAAGATTAATGATATCTCAGGGTTGTGTGCTATAAGAATTGGTAAGGCTTATGTGTCTTGATATTAACATGTTTAAGGTTTTAAGTATTATACCAGGAGTCCAAAAGTGAATCATATCCCATAAGAGGTAGTTGATTTTTCTGACACAATCAAGAAGAGAATAAAAAGTGTGCACATGGGAGTTACTAGTAAGAGAATTAAGAAATATTGAGGAGAGACTTGTATAGAGGAGTAATGGAGAGTTAATGCAGTGGTAAGATGAAGTTGATAAAGAAAAAATCAAGTCTCAACAAAAGTGAAAATAGAGTATAAGAGGACTGTGAGTAATTGGGAGATAACAAGTCGTGAGAGACCTACACAAGGAAATCTAGCATGAAAGGAGGTTGAGTATAAACAATTCAAGTCTCAACAAAAGTAAAAAATAGAGTATAAGAGGATTGTGAGTAATTGGGAGATAATAAGTCGTGAGAGACCTACACAATGAAATCTATCATGAAATAAGGTTGAGCATAAAAATTCAATAATGAGTGGCTCAAGATGAAAGAAGGTTTATAATCATTGAAAAACCTATAAAACCCTAGGAGATGCTTGGAACCTTAAGGAGATACAAGAAACCTAAGTAGCTAAAAGTGGAAAATTAGAAAGAATCAAGATGTAAGGATAAAGAAGAAATAAAGAGCTCTTAAAAAAGTTGTAATTAAGTGGTTGAAGAAGTATGAGGTGTTGGAAAATGTCCAAGGAGTCAAACCCTAGGTTTTATCTTAAAACCCTAGGTGTAGACCTAAAAGGAAGGAAAGTGGAGTTGGAGGTGATAGAAAGAGAATTAGGTCATGAAAATTTGTACAAAGAAAAAAAGGAATTGGGCATCTAGATCATATTTTACATTTGCATGAAAGTAGTGTTAGTGCAGAATCACAACACCCCCGAATGGACTAAGTGTGAGTGGGGCATTCGATGTGCTTGCACAACATGGGACCATCTCTCAAGATGTGGGAGTTGCAAAACCTGAGATGGCCCTCCAGAGAAATCCGGTTCTTGTTCCTAAACTACCTGCCACAAGCTACTCTAATGTAGGCAAAGCTAAACTATCCTAGCCTAACCATTCTAAGGAACCAGAGAGAAAGTGAGAGTGAAAAAAAGCCTACACTAAAGCGGTGATACACTAGAGAAGGAAAGGGGTGAGATAATCTATTGAGGGAGGATGAAACAAAGGAAAAATGAAGATGGGAAGGTCAGATAGAAGTGACACAAACCCAGATCCAGATCCATGATCAAAACTCCATGAAACACAACACCCTGCACCTGTAAATGTGAAATACTTGCACAAAAAATAGTTTTGAAAGGGAGAGGCACGTGGAAACAACAAAAAAATGCAAAGGGTTGAAGAAACACCACAAAACATGTTTTATTTCTCTACATGGGTGCACAGACCATTACATTCTTTCTCAGAGGCATAAATCCACTTTCCAGGCGTAGGAGAAGGTTTTTTACTCAAATGGAGTTGGGAAACAAATTTTGACAGAGTTTCCCTATGCCCAGAATGTCTCTCCTTCTCAAATGAGAAGTGTTACAATATATAGAAGTTTATAACAATGAAAAAATAGAGAGAAAGGAGGAAAACTGACCCCATTTTAAGAATTTAACCTCCCACCATTAATGCCCTACAAATCCACCTATAATTTGTCAAATCTGCCTCTCCATGTCTACTTTGGCATGTTGGAGAAGAAAAAATGACAGATCGAATCGAATCAGATATGGTAGTTGAAGCAGTCAAATTTTGCATTAATGGCCCGAAAGATGTTTTCTCATTTTTATCCACCTAACCTTGTCAAAATTAAAGTTTCAGGCTTCCATGGCATAGGCGAGGTCGAGACATTTCTAATGGTGCCAAATTTGTTGAATTTCAAGCACCGGGTCAAAAGATATGTCTATTTAAATGTTTCGAGTTGAGTGCGTACAAAAATGGTAAAAACCAGTTAGCAGAATAGGTCCACGGGCCCGAAACACACTTTGTGCCCTTTGGCACCAAAAATACAAAATGTAAAAAATTTCCCCACAGCCCCGCAATTCACTTTTGGCAAAAAACATCTTCGGGCCCGCCAGCCCGTATTTTCCATTTGGGAAAAAAGTCTCTCCTAGGCCCACTGGCCCGCATGCAATTAAGGCTTGACACGTGGCTCCTTGGGCATCAATGGAGGTGTGGCTTATTTTTTCACTTTATGCCTTCTTGGGGAAAAATTTCAAACTACCTCTGACGACCCGCCTTCTCGCTTTGACTTTTCAACATGACCATGTGTTCTTTTGTGGGCCTTAAGATTTTTTCTTCATTTTACCTTAAGATCCCCTGCGGGCCCGAAATTCACTTTGCGCCTTATTTGTAAAAAACACAAAAGTTCCAAAACTCCTCGAAGACCAACCAACCTGAAATTTACTTGGGCAAATTTCCCTCTTCGGGCCCGCCAGCCCACATTTTCCATTGGGCGAAAAGTCTCAATATCTCCCGCCGCCCACTTCTCCACATTGGCAAAAATCCTTAAAAACCCTCACCGGCCCACTTTTGGGCAAAAATACTTTCCAAGGCCTGCCGGCCCGTAATTTACAAAATATGAGGAGTTACAAGGACTTCTTTATATTTTTGGAAAGGGGGAGAAATTTCCTATATGATGGAAATGTTTTCAGGAAACCTTAAGTGCTTAGAATATCTAAAAAATTGGATTGAAGCACTTAAAGGAGGGAAAATGGGTGCAGTTAACCAAAAATAAGCATGAGCTTATTTTGGATAACAAGTAGATAGTTTTCTCTAGACAGAGATTTGCTCAAAACTATGGCTAATTAGGAGTTTTGGTAAAAGTGGTTCAAAGGGTATAAAATAAAAAATTAAAGAGTTAGGAGATGAAATTTGGTAGGCCTTTTAATGGGATTAGTGGGTGGTTAGAAAGTTTACCAGTGAACCTTAGTTCCCATAAATGTAAATTTTATGCTAAAAAATGCAGTTTAGGAGGGCTAGTAGTAAGAATGGAGGTCTAGAGTGAGATTTAGTGATGATGAAGTGTTAGAAACGTTTTAAGCATGTCATTTTTTTTTGACATGTGAAATATAACAAGTGTGAAGTGATTTCAAGCTTTGAATCAGTTGTATCTAGTTTTTAATGAAGAAATGCAAGTTTTAGTAATAGAGAAAAAGTGAAAATTTGGAAGGATTTTGAATGTTGTTTTCAAATGATTGTTCTAATAGGGTAATTTATTGTTATTTGTGATGAGAATTTACATCATTTGGTATCATAGTAGATGAAAAAATTGAAGAAATAGAAAAATTGATGAAGAATATGAAAGAGGAAAAAATGAGGAAGAAAAAAGAAGAAGAGAAGAGAGAGTTAGCAAGAAAGCAAGAGTTGTGGGTTGAACAAGAGATTAAGGAACTTAGGATAAATGTGGAGAAATTAGGAGAGATTATATAAGTTTCAAGCATGATGAGATAAAAAATGTAGTTGGTTTTGTGATGAAAATAGGATTCAAGTGGCTTATAGAGCTACTTGTGAAGAAGAGACAAATAATGCAGCTAAGAGGAGTGATAAGAAAGGAAGAAAGGAATCTGAGAAAAATAGATAGGATGAGAAAAAAAGAGAATGAAGTTTTTAAAGAAAGTTGTACAAGAATAAACTCATAATTTAAATGAGGAAGAGGTGATTGCAAGCTTCTTAGCTTGCCTTAAGGGAGAATAAGAAAATGAAGAAGTGGAGCAACAATGTGATGAAGGCAAAGAACTCATTGATGGAGCTTCTCAAGAGGATAAAAGGCCTCCAAGTTTTGAATCTGATGGTGTATTTTAATGTATTAATGAATGTAAAAAAAGTGAAGAAGAAAATTTAAGAAATGATGCCTTGAAAGAAAAGATAAAAAATAAGAATGAAGAAAATAAAAAAGAAGAAGTTTGTGAGCTAGTGCAAGCTCACTATGGATCGGTCAAAAGTGAAAGTACAGTAGTTAGTGTGATGAAAGGATCATGGAGACCTGTCAAAAGTATGTGGAGATGGATAAAAGGAGAAGATGATGTCAAAGTTAAGGCAAATGCTAGAGAAAACTTGGAAAATAAAGATGAAAGTGTGATGAAGAGTCAATAGGAAAAAACAAGTCAATAATATGATAATTGCGGAAAGATACAATGCTCTTAGCAAATACAAAATAAAAATTGTATGAAGACAGTAAGTTGACAAGAAGAGAAGACAAGAAAGGGACTAGTTTTCCTCTATTTTGAAAAACTAATGTGGCTTTCAGATTTGTTTGTGTCGGTATAAACCAAGATGTGAATGAGATATATGAAGAGAAACATGACATTGAAGAAGAAAATCAAGTGAACCATGAAGAAGAAGACGACAAATATGAAGAAAAATAAATAATGAAGAAAGAAGATGACAAGGCAAACAAACAAGGAGAAGGAAAAAGAAAGTCAAATAATGTGAAGATGAGCTCAAGAGAAGAAGAAGAAGAAATTCAAAGAAGAAAAAGAATTGAAAAAAGAGATAGAAGACAAATGCAAAATTGGGCTCAAATCTCTCCTCTTGGGGAGTATGATGTAGGAGCATAATTTTGAATAGAAAATTTTGGCTTGTACTAGTTTCTAGGTGTGTCAAGAGTCCATGTGGAGGACCATGTTGTAAATAGTTGATTTGGACTTTGCTTTCTTGTATTAAAAGCTTTCCCTCCAAAACCTCATATTTGAATTTTCAAATTGTTAATTTGTAGTACTTAAGCATAGGTGTTAGTAATAGGGTAATAAATGAGTTATGAGACTTGTTCAAACCTCATACACGCTATCATGGAATAAACTAGGGTTTTAACTCACTTGGTTAGGATAATCCTAGGTGATTCAGTGGTCTAAACCCTAACTAACTTCTCAATCATCCATTATTATGGAAATGCATTCAAATAGAGAGATATGAGAGTGAGGATTGGGAAGTGAAGTGTAATCTTGTAATAATCCCCAAGGGCTCAAGGAACTACAAATTATTAGAAAACTAATAATAGAAGGGGTTCAAGAGTACATGACTATATATGTTTGTTTAAATATGTTAATTGTGTTTGTTCATTCATGTCTATGCTAAAATGTTGTTGAAAAAGATTCAATGATGGTGTTACAGGTTAGAGAAGGTCTTATACACAAATGTGAATGATGTGACGAGGTGTGAAAAATGGAAGAGCTTAAAGGATTGTAAAGAAAAGGAATGACACTATGATTATATAGTATGAAGGTAATAAAGTTGCTCAAATCCTTTAAATATTTTTAGAAAGGTTATATTGATGATTGAGAATAAGTTTACCAAGTTGTAAGGAGTTATGAAACATTAGGTCTCATGCAATCTAGTCCTATTGATAAAAAATTGACTGCACTCTGTTTGAAAGTTTCAAGAATCATGGTAAACTAAAACTTTGGCCTTATGAAGTAATAGAAACTCATTTCAAGGTCTCAGTATGGGTTAAAAAGTGTGAATCATGTGTGGATTAAATGACAAGATCACTTAAAGTTGAGTCTTTATTAAACCATTGCAAAAGTTGGTGACTGAATTGTATTTCTACCATTAGGATTTATTTTACATAGTAGTTGATGGTTTGGGAAGGTATCTAAACGTTGACAAGGGTAAGAAAGATAACAAGAAGACACCTTAGGTGTATTACCTTCATTGGAAGAAACATATAAGTTAGTTATAATATGAATCTGTAAAAACAATTCATTAAACCCGTGAATACCTTTCCCAGGGAATGGGATCAAAATACATGGTAATAAACTAAGGTCTTAATCAAGAGCACTTACCTAGGTGAGAATGTATGGTAAGATGCTAGTTAATAGTACTGAAAAGTTTCAAACTCAGGAATAGATGATGCTTTCTATAGTTAATCAATTCTGATAAGACTGTGTTGATACTAGTGTTGAAGGGTTTGAAAATATATTTTTTAAAGCTAGGAAGCCAAAGTTCTAAGTATTGGTAATTAAGTTTAAGGGGAGAGAAGTAAATTGAAAGTGAGAGCATGGTGAGTAAATGATATAAATTTCAAGGAAACTCCCAGTCTAAGTCAAAGGATGCTATGCACAATCTTGTACAAGATAGTGTTAGATTTTGTCCAAAATTAATGATATCTCAAGGATGTGTGCTATAGGAATTAGTAAGGATTATGTGATTTGTTATTAACATGTTTAAGGTTTCAAGTAGAGTATCAGGAGTCCAAAAGTGAATCATATCCCAAAAAAATTATTTGTTTGTTCTGACATGGTCAACAAGAGAAATACAAAGTGTGCACAAGGGAGTTACTAGTAAGATGCATAATGTACAGAGGAGAAAGGGAGATTTAATGCAGTGGTAAGATGAAGGTTATAAAGAAAAATTCAAGTCTCAGCAAAAGTGAAAACATAGTATAAGAGGACTGTGAGTAATTGGGAGATAACAAGTTGTGAGAGACATACACAAGTAAATCTAACATAAAAGGAGGTCATAGAGTGATTGAACCATCAAAGGAGCATAAACAAGTCAAAAATGAGTGGATAAAGATGAAAGAAGGTTTAGAATCATTGAAAGACCTATAAAATCATTGGAGGTGCTTGAAACCTTGAGGAGCTATAAGAAACCTAAGTAGCTAAAAGTGAAAAATTAGCAAGAATCAAGATGCAAGGGTAAAGAAGAAGTAAAGAGACCTGAAAAAAGTTGGAGTTAAGTGGTTGAAATTTTTTGAGGTATTGGAAAAGATGCAAAGACTCAAACCCTATATTTTGGCTTAAAACCCTAGGTGTAGACCTAATTGAGACCTAAAAGGAAGGAAAGTGGAGTTAGAGGTGATAGAAAGAGACTTAGGTCATGAAAAATTGTACAAAAAACAAATGAGAAAATGGATATTTGTACAGATGAATATTGACACTTGACCTTCAAATGCACTGGACTCCCCAAGGACGTGTCAAGGAGGCCGATGTGGAAATATGGATGGCTAGATGAAAGGGGAATGTGGTATGTGGGAAAAAGTGTATGAAAATGGGATGGACAAGTTGTCAAGGAAAAACAATGTCCTCAATGCGTAATAACAAGATCTACTCGTCAAGTGCAACGAGAGACCTTCTAACCTGAACTGGTCTGATAGATGGATAAGAAAGGATGGCTATAAAGAGACTCCTATCAATATCAAGATTTATAGAGATCCTATCTACCAGTTGTGGGATTCATGAAAAACTAATGGGAGCCTCGTAAATATGTCCAGACAAGGTCATAGAATGAGTGAGAGAGGCTTGGTTTTACAAAATCTAGATCTAGTAGGCAGGAGAGTTAAAAAATGCAAGGGTTCCATGAGATTATTCCTTTAGAATGTTTAATTGAGATATGATATCGGGTGGTAGTGGTGATGTGTGGAAAACCAACGTGTGTAGACTTGTGTCAATATCAGTAAGTAATTCATGCGCGTTTGGTTGTGGGAGTATAGGATTGCTACCATATGTTCTGGGCTGTTAAAGTCCCTATATGGTTATGTGCATGTTTAAACTTGGTTGCCAGGGGCAGTCTAGAATTCATAGGCTTTATCAGCCACAATGTTTAACATGTTTAACTATTGAATCTTCTCTACGTATTGAGCTTGTGTTCTAAGGAAAAGAAGACAGAGTTCCATATCTATATCTGTGAGTAACTCGGGATCATTTGGTTGTGGTACCCGTGGAACACTTCCATATGTACGTTCTTGTTCAGGACCGTTGATGGTCATGAATTGAAAATATTTATACTAACTAAAAAAATAATGGCTAATATAATTAAATTGAAACCACTCTATGTTTTTGGTATTTTGTAGGATATAAGTACAATGAAACAATAAAAGATTCTAATTTAATGAAATAAATATTTTTGTTCTTTTCTGGATTTCAAGAAGAAATGAGGAAATAAAATCTTCTAATCTAATTTAACAAATCTAAAACAAATAAACAACTGGATGTAGCTGATTATCTATGTAGAAGAAGTATATTCTATTTTAAATGATGAAATATTTACTTTAAACTATGGATACAAATCTAACTTCCCACTTTGCCTTAGAAGTAGGGAAGGAAATCAGAGCTTCTCAGAAGCTTTTCTTCCCTGCAACTTTCCTGATAAGTAAAGAAGACTTGCATTGAGGATTTCCTATTTGAATTGATTTATTGGAGCTATTCAATGATTAAAACAATGGAAATGATTCTTTTCTACTCTATTTATATGAAAATGTATGCGTATTATTCATAAATAACAATTTGAAACAATGAGGAAACCAATATCAAATTCCAACCTGGAAGCATAGAGTAATGAAAAATCAAGTTATATTGTTTCTTATCCCCTCAGCTTGTCTTTTCTTTCTCCCATGTTCACGCGAGTCCAAGGGATTGGGAAAGTAGCAACAATACACGTGGAAGAGAGGTAGCACAAGTGAGCTGAGCTTGGATATGCAATTTCCAACAAGAAAGTGACAACTCAATAATGCAAGAATACAAAAAAATGGTCTCCAACCATTTTCTTGAGAACAAGAGATGCATTTATAGAAGTTTCATTGGGTTGTGCACAAAAACACTTGGCAACCAAGAGGTGCTAGATCAAAAATGAAGAGGAATTTTGAACAATCAATCACGATCAATTACAAATTAGAAGTGAAGAAGAGATTTCCACAAGGAAATAAGCTAAAACGGTTCAAAAACTTGCTTTAAAAGTGAACCCAAGTGGGGCAATACGCGTCTTAATTGACATTGGAACATTATGGAAATTTCGCATAGGACCGCTGCCCTGCGCAGGGTGACGGTTTTGTAACTAAAGACCAAAACAATGTAGAAATGATGTAGGAAGCTAAGGAAAAGCATACAG
>CM034155.1:477851758-477869166 GCA_019776745.2 Taxus chinensis
GCAATTAATAGATTTTATTTTTAACTATATCAAGTCCATTCATCTATATATATTACATTTAAGATGGACCATTCTAAAAGTCTAAATCATTTATGAGTATTAAGATTTATTCACATACAATCTTATCCATAGAAGCCTTAACTAATTTCTTGGAAATTAAAATTTTTCCATAGAGATGTAAAATTTAATCCTTACAACTTGCTTGGAATATAGACAAATTTAAAACTGATTTTGAAATAAAATCAACTTACTAAGCTTTAACATGGGAAGGAAAGTAAAAACATGGGAAGGAAAGTAAAAACTGACTTCATTTCATTGTATAAGGCTACCAAAACTTGCAAGAAAGAGATCTATTACAAGGATAATAATATTTCCAATAAATCTACTTTCTTTTCGAAATGGAGTTTCAAATCAATTTTCATATTAAATGATTCATCTATTTTACAAGCTTTCCTTTCCAAGGGATTCAACTCTCAACTACAATATGTTTTTCCAATAATTACTATATACAATGGAATCATTAAAAGACTTCACTTCAAGATGGAAGGGAAGGTTGCACCACATTTGTGTCTCAAGTCTACAAGTAACCCCAAATACAAAAAGAAAGGATGTTACAAGATAATGAAAGCTCCCACATAGTCATATTTTTAGAGATACAATGAGAGTAGTGTTCACCCAAAAAAATAAGACAATGAGAAGCAAAGATGACAAGTAACTCCAACTATCTTCCACTTGAGCTCCAACTTTGAATGCTTTCAAAGAACCAACACAAGGAGAAAGATGTTTTTTTAACCACCCAAACTTTATTGCATCATTACATGCCTTTCCAAGGATGGAAGACATGCTAGCCTCCCCCAAGCCCATGTGTGAGAGAGAGCTAGCTTCCACAAACTTTGCACAAGATGAAGGGAGACATATCCAACATTATATTTTCACATTCAAGACAACCCAAACACTAAGGAGAACACCAATGTTTTGCAAAAGAAGGAAAGGAGGAGAAACCCATACTCTCCCTCCAAAAATGGGGAAGAGAAGAAGAGATATCCAAGGTGAAAAAAGTGTGGTGCAAACATTGGATGCACACAAACAAGAATCTTCACAACCTCCTTATTCCTCCAAATCATCAAACCCTCCTTATTTCTCCACCCATTCACCAAAATCCTTCTTGGGAGGATTTTCAAACCCATTGGGTTTCCTCACCAAGAATGGGGAAGGAGGTTCAAACTATATGAACCACCTTCCCCACCTCAATCCATATGAGGGGAGTAAGAAAAAATAACTTACATGGCTTGCCCATCAAACCATGAGGTTTGAGAGGGAAAATCCTTCTCTCTTCCCCATACACTCCAAAATCCATCAAGGTCGTATGATGGATGGAGAAAACTAAACATGTACAAGGCTATACTCAACAAATAACCACACATGAAACAACAGCATATATTTCAAACAAGACAAGGCTAATAATCTATGACATAACTATAAATGATAAAAAGAGCACAAAGGATCCTACCTCTAAATGATCTCCAACACTCTAAGCTTTTCCACTTCCTTATCCAAGCAAGCTCTAGCTCTAAAAATCTCACAAGCATCCAAGCAAAAAATCTTCCACAAAAAATCTCTCTTCTTTCCCCATGAGGGAGATTTTGAAGAGAAGCCAATAAATTTCCTCACCAATGAGGGGGTGACATGTGTCTCCCCTCTCTTCCCTCCAAGTCAAAGATTCCCAAAATAAAAGGAGAGAAAGAGATATACTAACTTTTAACACTCCCTCTCCCAAAATGCCTAAAATGAAAAATAACACAAGACTTGTGCAACTTTCTACACAAACACACATACCAATCCACCTTACATGGATGGTGACCAAAGGGAGGCAAAATGGGATGCAAACATCCCTTTATGCCTTGCAATTAAGCCCTCCTATCCTATTAGGTACGGTCCGAGGGCCTATTTTCATGTTAAGTGAACTCCCAAACTTAAAAGGGGTCACTTAAAATGCCTAAAATATCCAAATTTCAGTGTTTGACACATTTGGGCACAAGTGTAGAGGGTGTGGGGCCCACCCAAGGGTTCACATGTGACCATATTCCCCTCTAATTAAATACACAATTACCCAAACACAAAACTTAATGCAAGTGGGGACCATTAAGTCCTCAAATCAAGTTTCCTTTAGCAAACAAAAACATCCTTAAACAAGATTAATTTTACATTACATGCTACATTACAAAAGAGAGTCACTCATGGTGCCCAAAATAATGAAATCTAATCCTAAGGTCTCATATAGTTAACATGGTTAGGACTTAGCCCCGTTGGCTACTTGTGCAAAATTTGTGTAGCTGCCTTAAAACTCACGTTCTCCTATGATTTGTCACCTGCACACTCATTGCACACATCAACCACGTACCTATCTGATATAATATAAATCAACTACTCAATAAGCGATCAATGAAATCTATACTAGCAATATCATCATCTTGGAATCTGAAAACACGACAACATGCATAATTATAACACAATTTACCATGAGTTAGCCATAAAGATAAATAAAAGTGACATACATCCATATAAGCCATGCATGCGACTAAACTGAGTATCTAACATATCTCAATAAGGTCTAAACAACATCGTAATCAGCTAGCATTCCATAAAATCATAATGACAAGTTGTCAACATACTAATCAAGTAAAATTGGCACTACGCGCCCAAATATCCATACATGTCCAAGAAGATCAAATATCATAACATACTGCCCAACATATATCAAATCCCGGTCAAATTATGTCTATGAATAAAGAAGTCAACATATAACTGAGGCTATAAAAATGTGGGTACTACATCCCCCTCTCCTAAAAGTAGACATGCATGACTAGAAGGCACTGAAAGAGGTAGGGATATCTGACCCTCAAGGGTTTAGCATTTCTGCACTATCTTGGTACTGTCTTAGCATATCTCGTCCAATTGCACTCTAACCTTGTCTAAATCTCGACCCCGAGAGAGAGAAAAAAACCCATCCCTGGTGCTCCATGCATGCGTTCGGGCTTGCGAGTTTTGATTGACATTCTGTCCAAGACCTTTCCCTTCTGACTAATCTATGCACGACTGAGCTTACAAAATTTAGGTCACATCCCATCTACAAATTTTTCCCAAACATGAATTACATGTGTGGGCCCATGCAAGGCATTGTGGAAAATATTTTTCATAGGAAACTGGACCAATGACCTCTACATATTATTCAAAAGGCCCTAAACACATGTACAACGTGGCATTATGATTTTTATCACCGTACTATTTTTTACCTCGATTTAAATCTTATCTGGATGAATCCTGCTTCAGAAAAACCAACCCTTTATCGCACGCACAACTAACCTAGTAATGATCTAGCTAAACATCTTTGTGTATGCATATGCCTTCTGGCGTAGACTTAATCCTACATCAAGATGATCTCCACATATTATCTAACCTACTGCTCCAAGTCCTATAGGTAAACTGGTCCAAGAATAACCCAATCATCTACTGTCAATGCCCTTCATTTTTATGAGGTCGTATTTGCATAGGTTTATCACCATAGAACCACCATGTATCGATATGTAACCATCCATACCAACCCACCTATAATCACCCTACAACCATCTTGTAAGAAATCTCCCACCCACCCCTTTAACCACCCTGTTCCCACCCTATAATCGGACTACAACCATCACCTTCATATACCCCAACATGTCCTCCATAAGAGCCTGATCGACCCTGCTCTGTCTACCCAACTTGAGTCTTTGGATGACTAGGGGGAGGCATGACCTCATTTTCATTACCACAGAGCGATATGATAATGAAACCATCTACACCACTGAAGTGCCAAACTAGCCCTATCCCTTGTCACTTCAATATGCACGCGTCTTAACGGAATCTCGTGCTACCTATGCAATTTTCCCCGACACCACTACTTCCTGGCGATTGACTGTGCATTATAGGTCACCTTGGTTGGCGAGAAATCCACAACATTACCCCCATCTTATCAAAAGTTCCCATAATTTCACTCATGATGGTCAAGTACTCAGACATAGGTACTCTCTACTATCGCACATTCCATGGACATTCACATCCCATTTTTGCAACTTGCAAGACATCTTTCTTAACCATTTTTCAAAATTCATACTGCCTATAAAGTAACCTTGGCTCAACCGTTTATATGCTTTATCATTTCACCAGGCTAACGTTTATCGCCAATTCTGTTACATGTCTAGTGCGACACTTGAACTACTACCTCTCCTGTCTAGAAAAACTTCCACGGTTTGAGTTTGTTAATCTTTTGTCCCTAGTTGAATTTGATGTAAATCACACATCTCAATGCCATTTTCAAATCATACCCATTACACATCCTTTGATTCCTGACGTACAATCTGTCATGGAGTCAATACCTTGAGGATGTCTGAAATCGTGGGCATCTTGATAACCCTTGGTATCATGACATTTATCCCTTTCCTCCAATCTAAAACCTATCCCACATACATTAGGCACCCACCATTGTATGAACAAGAGTCACCATGTGCTACATCCTATTCTACTTTGGCACATGAAACCTTGTACACAAGAGGTTCTGGTGAGAATCACCTATAGGCTCTCTCATGTATACAAGATCACAGATCATCCCCTGCACTCTCCTTCGCTTCTTCCTTACAAGAATCGTTGTTTCTTCACACATCCACCCAAATGGTCTTAGCTACAAATATGATTTCACATGGCTCTACTAATATGGACTCTAATAAACAATTTCAACATGCAAATTTGATCACCCTTGCTCTCATTCAAATTTCACCCTTGTTAGTGCACATGGTAATCTGATTGGTGTGTCTATCATCAAGCACTCCAAGACTATTCACATACTCACATCCTTAACTCCATTTCAACATCATCCAAAACCTCCTATTAGGAACAATGACATCTTTATTCATCCTCTGTTGGTAACCTCTTCATCTTCAACTCCTAATGGAATATTTCACTAAGTTTTATATTGTTCCCATGCCTCTCACCTGAGTGTCATGGGGTTACCCACCATATCCTCCTAGGATTCCTTCCCCTCGTTATTATCACCTACAACATCATTTTCCTTTTAGGGATCATTACCTCTCTTGTTACAGATAATGCTACATTTTTTTAAAATAATAATGTTAAAAAGTTAGCTAAAACATTCCATATCCACCTATAATGGGAAACTCTATGTTAACCTTACTGCAATGGCTAATCCAAAGCTTCCAATAATACAATCAAATCAATATTAGAAAAGAGTGTTAATAAACATGGTTGAAATTGGCACACATAAATGTATCCCACCTCTCTGGGATTATCGAACATCATTTTGCACTCCAACTGGAGCCACTCCCTTCTCCCTCATATACATACGGTTCTGAAACTGTATTACCCATAGAATTTGAGATCCCTTCCCTCCACGTATCATTACAACACCAGTTACATGAATAATATTATGACTAAGTGCATCTTGCAAAACCATAGCTCCTAGATGAGAGATGTGTCTATGCCTTGGATAACCTAAAATTATATTAGAATCGGATCCACCAAATCTATAATAAATTAATTAAACTAAGAAAACTTGAGTTTGGTGACCTTGTGCTTACAGAGAATTAGAAGAACACTATAGAGGAACATGAAAAATAAGGTAAATTTGAACCTAATTAGCTGGGACCCTAAATTGTAACTAATAAGTTTAGATTAGGAGTATATAAACTGTCCAATGAAGATGGAAAATAGATCAAAGAGCCTATGAATATGATTCATCTGAGGAAGTTCTAATCCTAAATTCTCTAAGAGTATCCCTAGTGCTAGGGGCATGTCAGTGCATACCACTTGTTCCATGCCCTCGTCCTATTATATTCATTAAATATTTCTAAACCACCTTGTGTCACATCTTCTTCCTTTTTAGGATGTGAATCTCATGCTCCACTAGTCATGTTCTCCCACTTCCATTGTATTCTATTCTTTGGTATTCACTAGGCTTATTCATTTGTGTTATGCTTATTACAATTTATGGACACATTCCCTTTTCTCATTGGTGCATGTATAATTAAAAAAATCATATAAAATAAAAATAAAAAAAAATCCAAAATCCAATACAATATAAAATTTTCAAAATCCAAACAAAAATAAAGCAATTTAAAAAGAAAAACATTTAGAAAATGTTTCACAAAGTCTCAAACAAATGTCAACACAATTTATAATATTGTCGTTTGACTGCAATCCTAATGATTGTTTCAAATCATCCTACAATTATTAATTCTCTTACCCTTGGCATTTATCATTGCTTATGGGAAAGAACATCAATCAACCCTTCGTGTGTATCCTCGCTTTGGAAAATTTTGGTTTTCAAGTTTTTTCCTCATATGTATCCTTTCCTATAAAACTAACCTAATTAAAGTTCATATTAAAATTCAATAGCATCCAATAAGATTTTCATGAGGAGTAATTACTCCACTCTTTAGTTTGATCCAATCCCATTACATATATCGTTTCCTGAGGTCATTCACATCTTCTTATTATTTAACTTGGAAAACACTAGAGGGATAGCTAGATATCATTATTAACAATCATGTTGCATTATAAGTAATATTGTTGGCATTTTGGTTTGTATATAACTTTAGTGTGTCTATTTGTTGTATTTATAGGGGTTTTTTTGTTATCTTGTCATTATTTTGCAGTAAATGTGCAATAATAAATTAGAATTAACACACTCATCATACATCATGAATAAAATTTAAGCTACTTACATGTAAGATAAGCTGTACATGTATGCATCATACATGTATAATAAATCAAATCAAAATCATCATCTACTCTAATATATACCATCATTTAATCATCTCTACAACTACATCAGATAAAATTAAACATCTCATCATAATCTATGTCATGAAAAATTTCCATACATAACAGAATCTCAACCAAAAAACATCATATACATCAATAAATGTCCATGTCTAGTGTATCCAAAAAAATTCATATACATATTAACATGCCATCAAAGGCATTAATCTTTAAAAATGTTCCTTCATCATGAGATATATATAAAAATATACACTATCTCATCAAATAATGAGTCACAAATGACTCTCTCATATACTGGGACTGCTCGGTATATCATTACCACATCTTGGTGGTGGCATCTTCACTAATCTCACTGACCTAGATGACCTTTATGATTTGGTGGACCGAATGGATGCAATTTGACTATACTTTTGGAATTTCTAGCCCTCAGGAATTATTTTCTCATATAAGGCAATGTAATAACCTACCTCATGTGATGAAATAATAACATCCTACATCACATCACTCATACTCCATGCCTCTTCCACGTGGTGCACAACATCTCACTAAACTGTAACCTATCATAACTTTATGGCGAGCCTATCTCTATCTGTCATACTCTACTGCAACTACTATCTTCACCCATCTCTCTCTGTGGTCCTCTAATTTAGGAGCCTTTATAGGGTCTGCACAGTAATGGAGGGTACATCTCATTAAACAACAGATAAATCCTTGTTAGTAAATCGATACACCTATACTGATAGATCATCGTCCGAAGGCCCTGGAGCTAGTATTTTTGTATGTTTTTGTACCTATGTAACCTGCTTCAATATAACCTGATCCCTTGCATCTCCCGAACCATCACCATCTCTATATCAATCTTCTTTTTCATCTCTAGCTCCTCCTCATGGGATATATGGCCTTGGTAGTGATAATGGAACTGGTGCTTGTGCCTGTAATGACATTTTTATCTGGAAGGGAACCTGTAATGGACCTTATCCCTACCCTAGAACTTGTAAAGGTACCTATATTGGTACCTCCATATGTACAACCAAAACTTATATTGGTACTTGTAACGATGCCTATGGCTGAGTAGGGAATTGTAACAGTGCCTATACTTGTTGAGAATGTGGACCATGTACCTGTAACATAACCTCGGCCTTACTATGGTCCAATATACCCCTAGCTCCTCTCTTTTAATGATCACCAATGGCTACCTCCACTATACCCATTTCTATAGCTACATGTAAGATAATAATCTGCAATAGTCACAATCCTTATATACCGAGTGGCATACTTTGACATCATCTATGGATATCCAATATGTGCTTGATAATTCCATGCATGTGGGATAACTATGAAGAGAATAGCCCTGACTGCTCACTCCTTGATCCATGGACCAAAGTCTAGTGTATCGTATGTAACATGTGTATACCAGTGCTCCCCACTAGGTATATTTTGCACCACTTCCATCTGACATCTGATCATGTATACCTATTACATCTCTAGTATGTAGTTGTGAATACCAATGATAAAGTGATCCACCTCCTCTATGGAAAACTCTATCTCATCTGTGATCCATTGCTATAGTCTGTATGGTCTCCATGTCACCATACATAATTGTAGGTCATCCAATGCCCATCGATAGATACCTATATCCCCTATGTGTCCTCCCTGGCTAGCACCCATTGTATACCATCCAAATTATGAGGGCTCATTTAAATGTCTCTCACTAGAATCCCTACGATCATCTAATAGCTATATAGTCCTATGACCATATCTGCAGTAGTGTCATTGGACTCAGACTCCTCTACTCCTTGTATGCAACTAGATGAAAATATATATATACAAATGGGAGATAATACACTATCCCCATATAAATAATATGCCCTCCATAATATCCAAAACAACGCCAATCAATACTAAATGGAAGTGACTACCCATCTTACCAATAAACAAATAGCCACTAATAAGATCCATTAGATAAATAAGTAGTCGTGCCACTGTAGAATCATCCATACACTCATATAGGTGCACTTCTATGCTCTCTTTAGGCATGTTCTCCATAATAAAAATCCCATGTGTCCTTGTATTAATGTAGAAGAATAATTATAAATAGGTGATTTTAGTGTGTCTTATCTATCTAGGTGTGTGTGAAGTCAATATGGAGGTTTGTGTGATGTAATTAGTCCATTTGGACTCATTTTCCTTGTAATAAGTGGTTTCCCTCCAAAACCATAAATTTGAATTTTCAAATTGTCTAGTTGGTAGGTTTAAGCCTAGGTGTTAGTGAAATTATAATAAATGAATTAAGATGGGCCACGAGACATGTTTCCCATCCTAACTTGACCTACTCAACTCCACTTTGGTGTTAATTCACTTGGTTAGACTATTCCTATGTGAGTGGTTAAAACCCTAACTAACTTCTTAATAATTCATTATTTTTTAAGTGTATTATAATTGATGAGGAGGTGTGAGTGGTATGAGGTGAGAGAAATTCGAAAAGGGAAGAAAAACCTTTGTATCAGATCCAAGAAGCTCAAGAAACCATGTATTCTTTGCACAATCAATGATCAAGGAGCCTTCTTGAGTATATTTCCATGTTTTTAATGGAATAACTGTGATGTATTGTGATTGAACATGATATATTGTTGAATAAGAATGTTATTTCCATTAATGGAGGTCTATGTAGGCTTATAGGGTATGGAGAAAGTGTGAAACAAGTCCCAAATATCATCAAGGAATCAGGTCATTAGAGAAAATGTTGATAAATTGCATAGAGGTAAGAAAACTAAGTTTTATATGCTGAATAACTATTTTAGGATTGTTAAGAGATGTCAATAGAGTATGAAATTACTAAATGATTTATAAATTGTATAAGTTGTAATGAGTTTTTGAAAAGACAAGTTTAAGATTAAGAAATGAGGGCAAGAGTTTGGTGTGGAGAAAACCGATTACACAGTCCTATTTGATTGAGTTGGCATTTAAGGACCAATGAATGAATGCCTAAGAGTTGTCAAGGGTAGAGTATGTGTGTAAAGTGTCATCAGCTAAGTGATAATATTGATAGGGAATTAACATCTCAAATAATAACACCAATTCCAATTCAAGGAATCTACAGAATGGTGAAAGAATGAAGACACAAATTTGGGGGTTGAAGACTGGTAAAACTAGATTAATAACTATTGCAAGGGGTTTTGAGTAATGAAACAAGTTATTAAGGGATAAATCAATGATATAGACCTTACAAAGTGGACTAGAGGGTTTGAAAAGGAATTTTTTTCCCAATAACTCATAATAACCTTCTCTTGGGTTAAGACCCTTTCTAGGGTTTTAAAATGTAGGAAATATTATCTAACTTGAAAAATAACCAATTAAAAAGTTTGAATTTTTTTACATAGAAGCATGAGAATGGAACAAAGATGTGGAAGAAATATCAAAGTGAATGGAACAAGGAAACTTTGCTAAACCTTTGACAGAACAATCATTCTTGAGTATAACCTATTTTGGGAAGGATATGGGAATCTCATGTAACAAAGTACATCAAACCTTTCCCTCTAATTTCTAGTATAAGTGTTTTCGGTGTGAAAATAATCAAGATGAATGTTGATTTATTTTGGAGAAGTGGATAAGTGATAGGAAGTTTAATAATATAGAAACAAAGTCCAAGTGATCTATAAGGAAGATTTGGGAACTTATAGGAGTAAATGACATGATCCATGTTTAAAAGTTTAGGGGAACTCAGTGAATAGTCGAGGAAGAGGATGAGAAGTATAATGAATCTTGATAGAATTATTTAATTGGTATAACATTTCAAATGTATACACAATCCATATGAATGCAAATGTGACAGTCTTTTGTAAGATGAAACAAAACAAACTAGTCAATAGGTTCTAGAAGGTAATGAACAAGATTAAGACCTAAATTAAGATGAATTTAAGGCATAATGGTTTAAATTGAGATATATATATATGTGTGTGTGTGTGTGTGTGTGTGTGTGTGTGTGTGTGTGTGTGTGTGTGTGTGTGTGTGTGTGTGTGTGTGTGTGTGTGTGTGTGTGTGTGTGTGTGTGTGTGTGTGTGTGTGTGTGTGTGTGTTAAATAACTGTGAGGGAGCTTGGGAACTCAAAATAAGCCAAGAAGCATAAAAGAGAAATATAAATTGAAAGGATATATGAGTGTGATTAAAGCTTGAAAGGAATTTTCACAATTTATATATATGTGGAAAAGAGTTTATGAAGGAGTTAAACTAGCCAAAATTGGTAAAACCCTTGAAAATGGTTTGAAACCCTAGTTAGGCCTAAAGGAGACCTAGACCAAGGAGGAAAACTATGTTAGGAATGATAGAGAGAGAGAGAGAGAGAGATAGGTCCTAAAATTTTGTAAAAACTACAAGGAGGAAAATTTTTAGAAGGAAAGTATCACAATTTTGTTCAAATGTTAGTGGATTTTTTTAGACACAGTGCTTTGCATGAAACTAGGGCTAGAAAGTGAGCTAGCACAAAAATGGTAAAGGGGAGAATAAAAGGAAATTGGTAAAGTGTTGAGTAATGAAACTTGGTAGGCTCTTTAATGGGATAAATGGGTCCTAGGAAAATTTACAAGTGAAATTTAATTCCCTGAAATTTGTATTTTACATTAGAAAAGGTCGTTTTTGAAGGGATAGTAGCAAAATTAAGGTCTAAAGAGAGATTGGGTGAAATTGAAGTGTTGAAACTTTTACAAGAATTTGAACATGATGCTATGGTGAATTAAAAATATTTTAAATCATTCTTGAGCTCATATTTAGTTGTATATAAATTTTTGGGTAAAATAGCAAGGGATTGGCCTATTGGGAAAGTAAAAAATTACTTGGCTTTGAATGATGTTTTCAAATATTTATTCAAACATTTTAATTGGTTGTTGTTCATACATCACTTATCCTCATGGAATTCCCATCATAATCCACTATTATACCATATATCACCACCAAAAGGATCCGATATACATCCTCTAATGTCATTGACATCTTGCCCGTCAATAACCTGAATGTCTAGCTCTTATTGTGACATAACAAAACCATCACGGTCAGTAAATAGTAGTCTAGTAGCAACTATGAAATATAAATAATAATTATCTCCTCCAGTAGTGTGCATAACTATCTCTGTTGTCTATGAGTAAATATCCTTTGGAACAACTGTTGTCATCCATGGCACTCACGAACATCTAATGATAACAATCTATCCTGGAAAAAACCCTAATCACGTTATTGCACCCATTGATACGCTAGTGTGTATACTTATATGCTAGCATGTATACTTTAACTCTAGTACATTCATGCTAGCGCGTACACCTTAACATTAACATATCTACGCTAGTGTGTTAACATTGACACTCATGTTGTTACTTTAATGCTAGAAATTCTAACATGCTAACATGTTTCAAGATCAACACTTATGCCTTTAATTACACACTAGTGCATGTACACTGACATTATTGTATTTCACGGGCTATGCTAGCGCACTCAAGTGCATGTGCAAGTGTTAAATTTAATTTTTCTCCTAGACCTAAATAAAAATAAATGCACTAAAATATTAAGTCTTTTTCACTACTTACCATGTCACCCTCACCTGATCTCCTCTTGAACTCTCGAACACAGCTTACATGATGTTTCTGCTGTGATTGTTGATCCATCTCTCTCAGGAATTAGAGCTCAAATCTCACTCAAATGGAAAAAGGATGCTAATATCACAAATGGCATATGATATTTGTTAACCCTCCAACCCATCAATTTACACCCTTCTAAGCCTAATTCTCTCATTTTTGGCCTTTACGACCGAAACCACTAATTTTCTTCACCTTTCCTCTGTTCATTTGTCCATGAACTATTATCTCTCCTATTGAGTGGTTATCCGTTGCTTCATCGTGATGCTCACCCACTCATGGTACTATTAAAATCAACTAATTTATACCTATTGGGGCATTCAATTGCTTCACCAGGGAAACTCAATTAGTTCCTACCATATACCTATCATTTATTCAGCTAGTGCCCTCTTTACCTATTCCAACATCCAAAAATCTAAAAAAAATCAAATATCAAAACCTCAAAAATAATTCAAAAAAATATAAAAATAAAAAATTGATATAATCAAAACCTCAAAAATAATTTAAAATCAAAATAATAAAAAATCCAAATAATCATAAAATTCTAAAAATTTACAAAATCTCTAAAAATAAAAAAATCCCTAAAAATTTACAAAATATCTAATCAAAATAATCCCAACAAACCAACACAATTCAATGAAATCAAACTTTTAACTCCTACAATAGTGATTGTTCCAACCATCTTACGACTATAAAAACAAATCATCTTATCCCTTGCATGGGGGGAAAGTCCAATTAATAATTTCCCTCACATGCATCCTCTCTTGGCGTAAGATCAACTCTCACTCTCTCCCTTGCTTGTTATTCTCCTTTCTTGGGGCGAAACGACCCATTTTCAATATAAGGTCATTTTTCCTCATGCGAATCCAACAAAGAGTGTCATTAGGAGTTACTTAACTCTGCTCTTTCAGTTATGATCCCATTCCCTTGCAGGTTGGCAGTATCCTTGCATGGAGGCATTCTAAATATGATTAATTATCACTTTGGAACACATTAGGGGCATATTTAATTGTATCTCTATTGCAAGTTGTGTTACATTGTTGTTATTATTTCTGGACCAATTGCAAGTATTATGTTATCATCTTGGCTCATTTATAGCCATGGTGCATAATTTTACTATGTATATTTGGGTTGCTTTCCTTTGTTATCTTGTATTTTGCTTTAGACTAATTACCAAGCATTATGTTCCCATTTTGGTTCATTTATACCCATGGTGTATACATCCATTATGTATATTGGTTTTTTTTTACTTTTTATCTTTTTTCTTGTTGTGTATGTGTTTTTTTACACACAGAATCGGTTAAACATCTTGATTCTTTCACAATCATGGCTGATAAATCTATTTTTCAACAACAAAATAAGGTTGCTCCAAATTTCACTATCTAAATGTAATCTCATACTACGAGCAAAATCCCTCCCATCCTTCTTCTACACCTTGTATCATTCCACCCTTGTTCCTTCTTCTTATCAAGCGGTTGTCTACAATTTTTTACAACATCACCCATCCACTTGAGGGGGCATCCCCTTAGCATTCACACTCACTGGGGCATCTCAATTCTTTACTAAGGCATATCAAATATGATCCACCATGCGTCCATGTCTTCCTCTCACTAATCTACACGTGTCTACTATCTATATAAAATATCTATTACTTCATAATAACAATGTTAAAGAGGGGTAAATACAGACATCCTAAAAAGAGATACCTATTTCTTTCCATTCCTAATTATCTACATATTTTTCATAATATGTCAAAATTGGTTCTATAATTCATTCTAGATCATTTTCCTCCCACATCTCACTAAAATTTATTCACATCCCCTTTAGAATTAATTTAGAATTAATTAATTCTATCATGATTCAAATATTCACCCACTATCCCTTTAAAATTCATTTAATTAATTCTAATCATGTTTAAACTATAATCATATGTCCTTTAGCTAATTTAATTAAATAGTCAATTACCCACTCACATTTGTTATCTAATTTAATTAGTTATTTAAATAGAAATAAATCTATTTATCTACTCACACTCCACTTTAACTATCCTAGTCACTCAACTTAAACTACCTCACTCCACTCCACTCCACTTCTATAATCATGACAAAGGTGGAAGCAATAATAATGCATGTCCAAGCACCTTCTTAAATAAAAAACTCATTGTCAACTAAAAATTTATTTCCCCTTAATGGATATTGAATTCATTCAAACTGTTGTAACCAATTCTAATGGCCATTTGAGGAAAATACATTCATGGTATATCATTAAGAATGTTGATCAACTCCATAGCCTCTCCTTCCATTATAAATAACAGGTTATATCCTTCACAAAAAATCATCGGAAGCTTTAAGCAATTGAAACAAAATTATGTTCTTTTGCCATTCGAAATTGCATACCGAAAGGATGTCCATTTGATCACAAACTTTTTCATAGACATTTATTCTTCATTTGGAATACAAAATTGGAGCATCCATAACCAAACCATCTCGATATCCTATAAGTGTTTAAAACACTTCAGCTATCTCATCTTGAGGTTGGGATAAGAGCTTGGAGAAATGTTTGCAGTATTTTGTTTTTTTGTCTTTCATTGTCTTGATTTTTTTTCTTGTAGACACTAATTCTATAAATTGAAATAACATTTAATATAATGGAATACACCTTATTGAATTACAAGAATTCTCCATTGGTAGTATGGTTTTAGTCTACTTTTATTAAAGTATTCTAAAATAAAATTTCCATTAAGATCCCTCAGTTGACATGCCCCAATTTGCAGGATTGTAACTATCTCATAAGGGACTAGCCAATATGTATTGAATTTCCTTGGATGACGTGTATATTTGGAATCATATATTAAAAATTTTGTGCCTCGTTTAAATGTCTTATTCTTAATATTTCAACCATGTCATGCCTTTTGTCTCAAATTTTCTATATTTTGAGTCCATCGCGCCCATACTCTTTTCTCATCCAATTGTAATAAATTTGCAAAGAACTCAATAATTGAAGCTTCATCATCCAAATTGGTGATTCACATGATGTGTAGTGAGGGTTACATAAATTTAATTGGTAATACTGCTTCCATTCCATATAAAAGCTGAAAGGGAGTTGCTTTGTTCAATCACTTATAGGTTTTTTGATATGGACATAATATTGTTGAAACTTTATCATCACAATATTAGCATTTTACATTATAAATCTTCATTAAAGTGTGACCAATAATTTGTTTTGAAGGATTAAACTGTCCCATTAACTTGTGG
Organism: Taxus chinensis; assembly: GCA_019776745.2. Taxonomy (NCBI): domain Eukaryota; kingdom Viridiplantae; phylum Streptophyta; class Pinopsida; order Cupressales; family Taxaceae; genus Taxus; species Taxus chinensis. The sequence goes on from CM034155.1 coordinate 477,867,465, forward strand.
GTGGTAAGTATTTATTTTATGGGGTGCCACCATAAAATATTATAAATATATTATTATAGAATCATTGAAAAAATGTGTTCCTTAATCACTTGTGAGGATTATTGTATGCCCATAACGAATTATTCTATTATCCTAAAGGAAACTTGTTATAGTAAATGTTGTGTAGTGTCATATTGGTGATTCTACATCCCACCTTGCTAAACACTTAGTCAATGTAATAATACATATCTTATAATCTTTGTGCCACCAGGTTGATTGGTCGAACAAAATCAATTGCCGACTTTGATAAAGGTTCATGAGATATTATTGGTATTAATGGAATTTCATCATGCTTGTTTGGTTTTACAACCATCTATCATTGTTCATGTGCTCTGGCATGTGCCTCAACATCTTTGAACAAAATTTTCCACCATAACCTTGTTGTATATATCTTTCACACGGTAACTTTTTCAGACATAATGACATCCTACAAAGCCTTCATTTGCTTCATAGAGGATATCCTACCTTTAATGATCCATTACACACCACCTGAGAATCTCATCATGCCCCATTTTTTAGAGTTGTCCAATTTTTAATTGATATGATACAACTTTAATAAGCAGTTCTTTGCATTGAATTATAGTGTAATTATTTAGTGTGTTTCCCTTTTGTAGAAAGGAAATTATGTCTTCTAGTGTTAATTAAACACACTTTTTTAGGTTTAGGAAAATTTACAAATTTCTGCAATGCTCAAGCATGAGCTGTCAACACTAAAATTTTCCTCTGTAATTTCTATTTCATTAACGTATGCATTAGGAATAGGATGTTGTTAAGTATAATTAGTAGTAGCATCTGATAGAAGATAATGGTGTTTCCGGTACGCCGCTGCCAATAATGTATAGTACAGTAATAGTAAAAGTACAATAGGAATGTTGTGGTAAAAAGTAAATATTTGTCGTAAGTGGTCCGGTAATGTTAAAATGTCAAAGTTGGGGTAAGTAGAGAAGTAGGGTCTACATGATTAGGAATTAGAAATATTATATTGGTAATAAGGACAAGGAGTGAGGTCATAAATATTTTTTGTATTTTATTTGTAAAAAGTCTAAAAATGTGGAACCCATGTGAAATGATAAGGTTTATCTTATCTTAAAAGATAAGCTTACATGTACAGATAAGAGTTAAGGTATGAAATATGATTCGTTAGAGTATATTTCTTATCCTATCTTAGAGATAAGATGGATAAGCCTAGAAGTTCTATATAGAGAGGACACCCCCCTCATTTAGCATAGAAGGAAGTAGTGAGAAATATTGTATGGGTAAGTGTGTAAAGGAAGCCATCATTTTGAAGGTGTGTTAAAGAAGTCATTAAGAGGTGTAATTGTGAAGTTTCTCCCATAGTTATGGTTGGAAGGCAAGTGAATTCAGTAACACTTGAAGTACCTCATGGGTGAGACTACAACAATTTCATGTTGATATTATAATTTACACTTATATTTCAGATTTATCATCATTACTTCCTATCATAGTCTATAGTATTCTTGTGTTGTGTTTCCATATTACATCCACCAAACTAAAAGCTATGCATTAGTAAATAATCATAGCACGAGGAGTTCCCGGTGAAGAATTATCATTGTGCCGGATTGGTGATGACATTTTGGTTCCATTTCCGGGACCATTCCTCGTTGGTGGATTTTCTGGAGAGATATTCCCACTTAGTCAAAAA
>CM034155.1:477883287-477894793 GCA_019776745.2 Taxus chinensis
GTTCCCATCCTCATCGCTTATATGTGTTCCTCTCGTGCTTGGTCGATAAGAAGTTGATGTGTTCCTTCTTCTACCTTCAGGGCAGTGGTGTGCCAAAGATCAGAGTCACAGAGCGGCAGCTTGCAAAGGAAGGGTGAAAGTTTCTAATGTTCCATTTAACATAAGGGGAGGAATGGTAGGAAATAATATTTGGTTACTAAGATAAAGAAGTAATCAGGTCGTTTGTAATACAAATCACGTTGATATTGTGTTATATATAAGTTGTTATTAACAACTTCTATTTATGGAATATTTTTTGGTGATAATTGTTATAACAATAATAATCACTAATAGATTAATTTTTTGAAGAAGTTGCAGGAGATGTTGCGCAGGAGATATTGGAGGAATTGGAGTTCCTTCCTCATATGTAGGAGGCATCTCCCTTTCATACTATATGCATTGTATGTAGAAAGAAACCAAATTGATATATACCGAGAAAAATATAATACACATCTCCAGTGCCTTTTTTCCTGTGCAAGTCAAAATCCAAAATTTATAAGATGGTTATCAAGTTATTATAACCTAAAAATAGATACCACAAGAGAAGGATTGTGTAGAGCCATTTCACCCCACTAGAGAGATAAAATAAGATGACAACCCCAGTGGGTGATGATTTTTGAGACCACACGGAGAGGGCTATAATTTTTACAACACTATATTCATATTTGGAAAACCAAATTTTATACCGTAGGCTATATCATTCATCATGAGAAGTATTTTTTAGTCATATTAAGAGAATCACTTAACTCTTAGTTGAATCCTCCAGACACGGTTTATCTACAATGGAAATCCCTTTGAGGATGACTAGTGACAAGGATTTTGTTAAGGGAAACAAAAAAAAAATTAATATATGGGGAAGGGTTTGTGAGACTTTGAGATCACTAAATCACTAACCCAGTAATGAAAAGATGGCTGGCACTTGCTCACCAAGTTTGAATGGATAAGAGCGGTGGCTACAATGTGGACAGAGTGGTTACACATTTTTAAGAAAATTTGAAGAAGGAACAATCTACAACCCATCTACTTCATGATAAGAGGAGATTGACATAAATGCCATTCCGCGAATGTGATAAGATAATGTATGTAACATCCTTCTTAATATGGTGTTTTCTGATATTGGAAGTGCCTAATGGGTTAATAGCTACGTCCAGGGAAATACCCTATGAGAAATCTTCCCCCCACTAACAAGTGTCAAATCATAGTCCATTTTTAGACAATGACTGCTCCATATAAAAGTATCTTGGAGAAGTGGTACAAAATCTGCAAATGCCTTTTGGGAAGTGCATAGAGCATCCCTTGAGAAGCTTCCACCCTGGGGGATGAGGAGGTTACGTTTACAGTACTACCCTCACTTCTGGTATAGTAATTCACTTTCATAGATGGCACAAAAGTCCATGGGTAAAATACCTTTTGTCTTCATAGCATAATACTTTCAAAGTGGGGTAAACAGCTTTCAAAGAGGACCAAGAACTTTGATTTTAGCGAAGTGAGGTAACATATCACTACGTGTTTGCATCAAACCTGAGTGTATCCTAAGAGTGCACTCGTGATGTGGATAAGTATGTCCTCCAATCAGATTCATATATGGGCAGTCATTGTGTGTTTACCTATTGCGAAAGACCAACACAAGGGTCTAATTACAACCCTAAGGCCCAAATTCTAAAAGGTTTGGGTGAATGTTGAGGAATGATGTACCCATCCTATAAGAACCCACTAGAAGAAGAAGGTGGTGCTAAAAGAGAGATACACAGAATAAATACACAAGAAAAGCCCACGTGTGCATACATTTAACCAGGGAATGTACAGAGTCAAGTGTGGTAAGAAATTTCTTACACTCAAAGGAAGGAAATCCCTCATGGGAGAGTCACCTGAGAAGGGAAATTTCCCCCTATATGGAGTGGCACACTGAATAAAAGCCACACAATAGTGCATATACTTCAGAATCGTAGGAGCCAGAAAGCATGAATATGACACTCTGAGGAAAGATGAATATTGAGGAAGGTAGATTCCCATTGGCACTATATACCTAATATGATGAGGAGTATAATGATTAGTGTGAGTGTGCTCAAATGTTGGAGGAATTGCAAGAAGAAAGGATGAATGTGCAAAGACCCCACACACCCTGGCTAGCGGGATAGCTGAGTAACACGTGGAAGGGAAGTGGCGACATCAATCAAAACTTAATGGAGCACCAAGTGAGCCAACGCTAAGGAGATATTGAGAGAGAGAAAGAGAGAGGAAACAAGGAGAAGAGTCTAGTAGTTGGATTCCCAAAATTAGTGCACACCAATGAAAACGTGCGACATAGGCACAAGACACATGACTTTTTCCACTTAACCTAACAAGTCCTATGTGAAACCATTCCAGAGCATGTGCCCATAGAAAACTACTTTTGTAGTCCGATTTTGAGAAAGATACTCCTACAAATCTGCACAAGGAAGAAGGTTTTAACATTACTTTTGAGTCCCGTGTTATGGCACAGTTCAAAGTTGGCATGGATGTAGTGATAGACATGAAATCCTTACTGAATTGAATCCTCTAGTGTTAACCCATGACTACGATGGAACAATCTTGTAACCACCGCACAGTGTCAATAAAATTAGAGTGTATGTGTTTGGGAGAATAACATACTTAAATCCTTGAGGAGAATTGGAGGAGAAAGAACTAAGGAGATAATAGAGAGATAGGGGGAGAAAAAAGGCAGGAGTCCATAATTAACGGGGGTAGATGAGTTGAGAGAGGAAAATGCAAAGGTGTTTGGCAAGCCTTATAAGAATGAAAAGACTATATCAGGAATCATCATTCTATCATGCCCTATTTTGACGCCTCATGAATAGCATTAGAGTCATATTTCTCTCTTCATAGAAGAATTTGACAGGACAGTTGATCACAATGAGGAAGAAACCACTTTTGTTGGAATCGGTAAGAAGAAGTTTTTGGCATGACAAACAACAAAGAAGTTAAGGTTGAGGAGACTATTACTATGGTACTGGTCGAGCTCCTGTCCTCTTGAAACCATGACGCACATGCTCCGCAGTTGGTCTAGAAAACTATGGAGACAAAACAATTGGAACTTGTATTAGTGTCCTCGCCTGGAGGTAGACTAAAGGAGTTCCATAAGAAACAAGGTAATAGGGGTTGAGAGGAGTAATCAATAGCAGATTCAAGAATAGTTGGAGGCGATTGAAAGGCCTAAGGGTATAAATTAAATAAGGTAAAGGCATTATCCCCTATGTCACACAAAGGATGGACAGCTGAGTGACCTTAGCAGCGATGAAGAACATGCTTATGACCTAAAGGCTAAGATACAATGTATCATTGAATGATGTGCAGCATGTTAAAAGGGAATTTATTTAAATAAGTGCAGAGTGAGTGTATATTTTAATTAAATTTAAGCATCCTTAATAAATACTTCCACAATCCTTAACTCACTAGTAGTAAAATTAAGTTTAGTCTTTGGCACAATCTAGTACAAATTATTCTTCCTCCCCTTCTTTATATTGTTAATTGTAGACAGGATAGATTTTTCTTCATGGGCATAGATCACACATTTAGTGAGGGTAATGTTAGCCTTTAATGACTAATCCTAAGAAAAGATGAGTGTGTTGGAAGGTACTATGGGAAAAGTGTGTGGGGAAGGTGTGAAAGACAGATAGGTTGGTTGCATTGGTGAGAAGAAAAGGTTTAAGGTTTTAAAGGACTTAAGCCACATTTTTAGTGTAAAGGGAATCACATGAAAAAACATGAAGTTGTGGATAAGAATTAAGGATGACACGGTTTTACATGGAGATTAAGGCTCAAGTAAATAATATCGAGGAATATTTAGGGTTACCGAGAACTAGAGTTTTTTGCTAGATTGCATCTCAGGATTTGACACTCAATTAATATAGGATCTGTGACATTTTCACATGCGATCCTACTTCTAGAATGATATTAGGTGGATTCCATCCGATTTAAGGAGAATTTGGATGTAGACACGGGTAATATAATTTATTAAGAGAGTAGGATAGAGGTGGTGTGGGAGGAGCCGAGTGTGTATGCATAATGTATTTAGGATAAATATGTAGTATGGCTCTAGGTGTAAATAAAGATTTTCTATTGTAGCATGGTTGATCTTGATCTATTCAGTCTGCATTGTGTGTGGGTCTAAATTCTGTTGGCTTGGGCAGATTATGATAGGACAGCCAACAGTGTGCAGGGCATAGCCCCGTCTTTGAGTCACAAAGTGAAACTGTTTATTGCTATTCTACCAGGCAGAATCTTTGTACGTCTCACTATTCGCCGTCGGGGTTTTTGGATCTCATCCCAGTTAGATAGGTGTTTCCGAATGTGAAAGAAAGGAAATGAAAACAGAGGTGAAGAAAGATTAGGTCCGAAGGGAGAAAAGAAATGAATTCCAAAGCACAAAGGTCAGAGGTTTTTGGTTTTGGATTGGTAGTCAAACAGAGTCAAACCTACTTACATAAATGAATAAAGTGCAAATCTCGATGATAAAGGAAAAAAATTAGAGAAGATTACACAGAATCAACGCATAGAGCTGACTAAGAAAGATCAGATGCCCATAACACCCATATTCAGCCAAAGTCTTAATATTTTGTAGTAATATCTTCTTCTCTTCTTCGGTGACAAAAGTACAAGATCGTTTCGTCTCACTTCCTATTTGTCATCTGTTCTCCACCCTTGAATCCACAAGTTTCAGTATTTACAGAAAAGGAAAGAAGGGAAGCAAAAGGTAACCAACCACCTAATTACCAAAATTTGCTGGTCCGAATAGATTACAGTCATGGGTTGACTTTTGACAACTTTTGGTGGTGACATCCAGCCATGGTGCACATGGATGATGTCATCATTTATGTCAACACCTAAAATATTTACAATGACGAAGTTGGAAAACGAAACTATTCGTCAGTCGTCCCGTGGCTGGAATGGGGGTAGCCTGCTTGTGTTGCTCGGCGATGAGATGTGGAACGGGGGCACGTACTTGCCAATGACATTTCTGATCATGGGTTCAGTTTTTTTTTTTTTGGGGTTTTGATCCTCTAGGATCCGTGTGTCGATGGCGGAATAGCTTCTAGCAAGTCTCCCACTCGTTATGAGCTTTTTCTGGTAGTGTTGAATAGTTCATTCTCTGCCCTCTATCAGGTGTCACCTGATGAAGTCACGACCCACCGCCCAACAGGTTTGTTGATGGATGCGGCGTCGAACGTGACTTTGGCCCCAGTCTGTGAAATGATCTCCTTTGAAGGAGTGTGAAATAGTTCCTCACCCTTTTCTTTCTTAAGGCGAAGAAGAGGTGAGCACCTCCTGGAGACAGCCGAGGACAATTATTTGTTCCAGTTGATGCATTGCAGCGCAGGCTTCCTCTTTGACTTTGTCGATCTTTTCCAGGAAAAACTCAGCTGATCCACCTCGTAATCTAGAGTAAGAAAAGATTTATTGAGGGCCTCTTGGGTATCTAAAGATTCCGAACTTGACCAGATTTTGAAGTGAATAGTCAAACAGTTTCTGAAAGGTCTCCGGGTTGCATCCTGGCATGATCCAGCTCTTCGGAGATTCCTGCTGCTATCACCTGGAGTTCTCTGTTCAGCCGATTGATGTTGCTGATATAACCCAGTGAACTAGCGATTACTCCTCACTGTCCGTGAGGATCTGGCGCCTCCAGGTAGTAACTGCCATGCCCTGCTGCTCACCGATTTTCATATCATTGATTTCATCCTGCCTCAGAGGCTCAGAGGTTTCGGTGGTAGTTGTGGGGAGATGCCCTACCTTATCCTCTACAAGGCATGGAGAAGGTGTTTATTTTCCTCCTTTAAGTAGCGCCTCTTCTCTTCCTTTGCTTCTGGAGTTGTTACAAAGGCGTCAACTTGCAGATGGGCCTCTCCTTGCAGAAGGATTCTGAAGATGTCCCCATTGTGACTTCATAAGTCAATGTGTATCTCTCAAGACAGATCCTTCTATCCTTCAAAGGATTGGGGTATGCAATCTCCATCACTCTCTCCCTGATGCACTAGGAGAGAATGGTTTATTGGCTTTTGCGTCTTGTCACCTTTTTGATTGGATTAAGGAGAATCCATCGTTGTGATTGGAACCTTTCCTCTTCCTGTTGACTCAAGTGCTGGGCAGATTCAGGTGCCTGGACTTATGGAGAAGGCCAGAAATGGAAAAGGGAGCAGCTGCAGTATAGAGGAAGAAAAATGTGGATACCCTTTGGGATGCGGCTATAGATATGGAAAAGAAAAGAAGTGCTCCATGGGAGGAAGAGAGTGCAGGGGAGGAAACATAGGAATGGAAGGCAGCTTAAGATGAGTAAAAATGGAGGGGATAGGTCCGCAACATGAAGAAATGGTAATGAGGAAGAAGGGGAACAGTAAAGATGGGAAATGAGACCGACCAAATGAATGGTCCACTTGGGTCACTCGAGGAGGGGAAGGAGGGTGTGAGGGAGGTAGGTATAAGGGAACCGCTCAATAGTTACATCGTGGCCACACCTGAGTGGATGTGTGCCTACGGAACATCTTCTGCTCTTCTTCTTCTTAGCTTTCCGAGAGACAACCCATTCTGAGCAGAAGGATGGCTTTCAAGGCTTCTCCTCTTGTGTTGAGCTGATCACCCTCTTTTTGCGCTTTAGCCTTCCCTTTGAGCTATTTTTTTCCCGAGGAGGTGCATTGTCCTAACGGAGAGTGGATCAAATCAACTTTGAGGTATATTAGACCGTTCATTCTGCAACCATCTCTGTTCTCCAAGAGTCTCTTTAACCGATTCTTCTATGGTTTGAGGTGCTTTGGTCTGTTCAATCATAGTAAACACCATCATCTCCACCCGTGTCCAGATACACTTATTAACTTCTTGCTCATTAGTTTTGATAGCCTTTTTTTGGGACGATGGCCCACACCGTACTGATACATTTCGGCCACGGCAATAGGGAGTTATCCTTCCTCCGAGCTCGACCTCATGAATTTCGATATACAGTCCTTCGGTCTGAGGGATTGGATTTGATCGAAGCTTTGGCCATGGGGGGACAATTCCTTGGGTCGAAGGTGGGCCTATCTGAGAAGTTGTGGCTTTAAGATTAAGCAATTCCAACTCCGCAAGCATCTATCCTACAGCTGTTTTGTGTGAAAGGCAGTATACCTGCCCACGTAATGAGGAAAGGAGTTGCCACCCTTCTTCCTCTTAAAAAGCACTTTATCATGGTAGGTAAGAGCTGTCTTGATAGCGTCCAACAGAATTCGCTGGGACCAGCATCGTGGCACTTGTTGGGTTTTCCCAAGAAGTGGCCTGCCCTTAGGTAGGTGAAGTAGGGAATTGCGTGAACAAGCTCCCCACTTTTTTTTCACTGGCCAATACTCTTGGTTCGTACGAACTGTGAGTCATTTTGGCCGCAAAAGGCATATGACGTCGAGAAGAAGCATCATTTGATCTTTGTAATTGTGAAGCCTATTCTCCAACTTCAACTCTAATAGTATTCGTAGATATTTTAACCCGGCGCAACCCCGCAACGCAGTAGAGGCTAGAGTAGTCTCTTCTGAATCTGCAGCATAACTCCAGAGGATGTCATATAGAACCTCCACGTTATGGTAGTTGTTGGAGCGGCTCACTATTGGGCTGCTTATGATCTCTGCCACTCAAAGTGTTGTTCGGGCACATTTTTATTCATTACTGCTTCTAATACCCTAGCATCCACTTTGTGAAAGTAATGGGCATCAAATACCCTAAACACTCTGCGAGAGAACGTGATATATCACTAGTCCTCTAACAAATGTCACTCCGATGAATGACTTTTGCCACCTGTCACCACCTTTGTTGTTCTTCATGTATAACTTCATTCAGCATTACTACTCTGATCCTCATTGTCATCCCCAAGCCTGATACAATCTTCCTGACTTATGCCCCACAAAGGTCGGTGGTGAGAAGGCCGAGCATTATTTCAAAGTTTCAGGTAGAAGTTTTGATTATACCTCGCCCCTTCTTAAGATTTTAAACAACAACGCCTGGTGTCTAGTATGGTAGCCCGCGGGCATGCCAACCACCATCACTAAATGTTCATTATTTCCTATCTACACACACATGGGATCCCCCAGCAAAATGTAGTGCACTACCCATCAGTTTTTCCCAATCTAGGACTTCTTGTAACCTTTCTGGTTCCTGCCCAGAAATCCTCCATTTAATGTGTCCTGAGCTCAGAATCCCTATATCTATGTCGCAATTCTTGCTATTGGGACTCAGCCTCCTGACCACTCTGAAGTTTGTCACTTCCTCTCTTCTTCGTGAGTTTGGTTTACCCCTAACTTGGTCAGTTTTCTTGATTATGTTTAGCCATATGTACCTCTGACTCAAGTTTGCTTGAGCTGTAAGAAGAAGAAGTTAAAACCCAACGTAAGAAAAGTTCAGATTATTGTTTTTTATTTTCCATTAAAGCGTCGACCAAGACACATTACATTAGTTATTTTTTAAGGGCGTCATGGTCCAAGGCACTGAATACTACAGTTACAGGTCTAAATAATATGGTGCACAGAAAGGGCTACTGCAATGCTAATCAAGCCAAGGGTGCATGGCGCATGAGAATTTAGTTTTAACATTTTTTTGTGGTTGTAAGTAAAGTGTGCATCGCCATGTGTATGCATTTTTATAAAGGGCAGGCGCGGATATTTTTCAGGTACAATGGGTACAGGAAGCGCCAAAGGGTGCTGAATTGTAATGCGTGTAACCTCATTTTTTCATAAGTGCCATAGGGTAACTGAGTGTTGGCGCATGGAAAGTCTGCATAACATGATGTTGTTGTAAAAATGGATGCACTGTGCCTTTTTAACAGTGTACTTGGTGCATTAATTTAATGTTCATACATGTAGGGTGTGCCAAAAGAGGAGATAATAGCGTTCTTTATTTTAAAGCCAGGAATCTTTCAAATCTGAGGGGGGACAATCATTTAATCTTCTTTTTAAGGATATCCTTGGTGATGAAGAAGCTAAAAAAGGAGTGTTTTCAAGCTTTGTAGGACAGAGGCCCCCCTTTATTACCAACAGATCTGGGAACGAGGTGAAATGCCTGGGAGAAAGAGAAAACACAGGAGGGGGTTGAGTTTCGTGTATGTCACAGTCTTATTTAACCCAATCCCTACCAACAAGCAACCAAAAATCAAAACACAAAGCGCACAAAACAAATGCGGACCCTCCACTTGAATTATATAATGGAGTAAGTGTGAAAGCTCGGGTCCCGAATGATTGGAAAATGATAGGGAAGGTGGCACTGACAGGTACAGAGGAAAGAGAAAAGCATGTATTCTGATTGCTGAAAATTACAGTGCAGATGCCTATAGATAGGCCGAGTAATAATCACTGCGCACCCACCTTTTTTTCAAGTGCACATGAAATGTGTTTTGTTGACACAAGAAAGCAATGTTCCCTTTGGCGCAGCAAAATACCGTTGTCACGACAAAGTTTGTGTGCCTTTGGCAACACCAAAAGTTTTGTTGCACAGAATAATGTGCGCCCATTGGTGCACCACAAAGTGGCACAACAAAAGTTTGTTGACTGAAGTGCGCCTATTGCCTTGGCGCAGCAAGAGGACAACAGAGTGAGGTGCACAAAATGCCTGTTGACAAACACTTCCAAAACCCGTGCGCCATAAAAAGGATGTAAACATTGGTGCCCTAACGGGAGGTTGCATAGCTCATTATGTTTGCCGGCCCAAAAAAGACCGCAAAAAAAGGTTGAGTTCTGGAAAACTAAGATTTTCCCGTGATGGGATTTTGCAACGTTCTAACGCCTGAGTCCTGACGAGGGACCGAACAAAATTTGGTAGGGTTACTGTAAAATTAACCCTTGCCCATTTTATGGATAACAGCTGGCTCTTTTCTAGTGTCCTATCTTTGAGTGAACCCTCAGGGGTAGAGAATCCCAAATCTCACGTCCTATCCATTGGGTTAATAGAGTCAAAAACAAGGGAGACCGGAAAGGAAACCCAAGGTCCAACACAAGTAGCAAACACACGACAAAAAAACAAACACAACAACTGAAGCAACTGTTACAAAAAAGAGTGGAAGCTCTACTCCTGAAGATTTTCAGATGTTGCCCCGCTATAGGGAAGTTGGAGATCAGTTCCATCCAAGTACAAGAGATTTAAAATATTCTCTCCATTGGGCTGCGTGATCTTGATTGTCCTCCTCCACAGGGAATCAATTTTCCATCATGCCCTCTGCTCTCTTCGTTTTGTCCCTCACAAAAGACAGGTCTCCCCTGGAAATTTCTCTGCTTAGCTTTAAACATATCAACATCTTTTGACCTGATTCTGATGTGTCGGTGACTCGTGTCAACGTACCCTTACTCTCTTTTCTTCACGCTCTGCTAGATCATGAGTTCCTCTTTTCAAGGGAATTTTTTGAAAAGTATCAGCTTCGATTGCCCGTAAGCCAGGCGCAGAGTAGGATTTCGTGGGAATGGGAAGCTTGGCATCGTTGCCATACATAACACTTGAGAAAATGTTACCTATACTGAGAGATCTCGTTGGAGTTAATTGCAATCTACCCCCAAAGCCTCATATCGGACTTTATGCCACATTCGTTGATTCTCAATCCACTAGCTTTCGTAGGAATGGTACTAATTATGTGTTACTAGATTCTACCTAAAACCATTGCCCTGAGGTAATAATCGAAGGCATGACCAAAGTTTAGCCCGTATTCATACGAAAAACTAATAACTGCCCTTGAAGAAGAGTTGGAACTTATTAGCAACATCTAGTTTTTGAACCACAAACACAGACAATGATTTTTCTTTGATGAACTGCAAACGAACCTCGAAGTGGCATGTTTTTCTACAGGTAGCTTCCTTTTTCCACCCCCTTGGTGAAGTAGTCTTTGCTCTTTCGGAAATACTATGTCCCAACACTTGATTGGGAGTTTGAGTACACCGATAAAATCAATTCCCCCTGCTTGAATTGTTCGGTTGCTGATGAACCGGGGACCTTAGGGGAAAAGCAGCAGCCAGACTTGGGCTTTTGCCGACGACTGCTGGCAAGGCTCACACTTTGCTACCCAGGTAGCTGGATCTTGGAACGGTCAGCCAATAGTACCAACTAGCCAGGATGATCGTGTGTGCCGTCACAGAAGATGAGAATGACCCCCGACAGGACAATATAAAACTTCCAAGTAACTTCAATCATTTTGGCTCGTCAACACAAGCGCAGAAAGACCCATCTATCCCGTTTGTATAAAAACCGTCCATCCCAATGACATATTTGGCTGCTCTGAGCTTTATGCATGCTTTCCTCCTTTACAGAGTTAGGGGCGCTGGGCATCGCCGTAGGTGAGGAGAAATTAATATCAGAATACCTACTCATTGCTAGGTGCGAAAATAGGACCAAGCAATGAATCGATTTCTCCTCCACCTAGCCTTGTCTTCATTGGTACAATCACCTTTTCTCTGGAATTTCTAAAACCCTTTTGGTTTTCAGTCCATGAAGTTGACATACA